>OZ023150.1:9740079-10159922 GCA_963675895.2 Styela plicata
TGTTAGGACAGAAACTTTCCGACTGTGACGAAGTTCATTTGCCCATCATTTCTAAAAATTATAGACCGTTGCATTTTTGTTTTTGTTATTTCGTTGTTATTTTATCGAATATAAAAAGTAATTTCGCATCTTCCTCTGAATAGCTTGTTTTCACACTTTCATGATGATAAATAATTTCTGGTATACATAACAACTTACATACAACATGAAAACAAAAAATATATAGATTTTCAATGTACTATAACATTATTATACAATAACATCACATCATTATTTGGGTAGCGCAATCATGGTCGATTTCTAAGACAGTCACAGCTCTCATTGTTAAGCATGGATCACAATTAAGATAACTTTATAAACACTGATATATTGAGTGTGAATTGGTCGCATATAAATGATACATTATAGCCCGTGTGACGGAACAAACTTAGGGCCATTGTCGATTATATATAAATGATTTTTTAGGGTTTGTAGTGGGTGTTTGTTTGTTATATGTTACAGCTACCCAAGAAGTACTTTGCTGAAGGGTACGCTCGGCGGTGAACGGTCAAACCATAGCGTTGGTCGGGAGAAAAGACATTCGACGCTCTCGTTAGCTTAAATTTTGAAAACAAGACGTAGCATTGGGTTCGTACATTTTTTTATCTTTAATATAATTCACTCTGTACAAGGTCGGAATCAGTGCCTTAAAGGAACCAACTAACTAACGGCCACTCAATTGCAAAGAGCTAGTGAAAATGTAGTACCAGCAACTGCACTCTAAGCGGAAAACATTCCAACATAAGCAAACCGTCGTGATAAAGTGCTGTAAGTGGTATCTGCCCTGGGCGATCGTAAAACCACCTACCATTTTATTGCTTCTGTTATAGCGCAGGAAATGTGTTATGACTATTCTAAAACCCGTACCTACAGGGCCGAAGCCTTCGACCTGTGGTGGATCACATGACCTTATCACAGAATGACCTGGCAGTTGACACGAATACTGCAACGTGTCACAAAATACTTTATCCTGACAAGAGGTTATCGATCGCTCTGTCAAGCCATTCAGGATCGAGATCTCCAGCTGCCACAAGGACTTTCCCTGGTTAAACACTCGAATTTTAAAGATGTTTGGACATCCCGGATATAGGTGCACATATTCGTTGCACCGGAGAGTATAAATATCCGGACCATTGGGAGCAAAAGACCCATTTCCTTACAGAACTCGAAGTGTGGATCTGTTTATCGAACTATCCGGCAAGAAACAATCATGAAATTGTTTATTCTTTTCGCTCTCATCGGACTGTCTTTTGCCGCCCGTGAGTTTCATATAATATTTTATATTTTTTTTCGCTACAATTAGTTAAATATGTTAAACAGAATCATCATGTTTGATTGCTAGATAGAACTAGGTACATATTCAAATACTATGCTATTTGATTTACACATGTTTCCCGAATACTCACCATTAACTAGGCAACGACATATGACTGATTACTTGTATATTTTAATGAATATGTGTAACCTCACTTCAGAATTCTATAGCATTGGGCTTGAGTCGAAGGTTAGCATAATTGGCTATCACTTCACACGTATTTGTTCATCTGGCGGGAGAATTTTCTGTTCCACCTGAAATAAAAAAAAAAATTTGGAGGCATGTGGAAGCGGGTTTTTTCACTTCTCAGCCTACAAACTGAACAGAGACTAGACCTTGTTTGCAATTTGTCTTCATTACTTTAATTCGTTCCAAGTATTTGACTACATTTCAATATCATATAATTCTCAAAATATTACGAAGTACCGTTATTAGTAAGAATATTTCTAATTTTGAACATAACATTCCATATTTTCTGTTTTTACGAATTATATTTCTATTAACCAAAAAAAAAGCTAAGTGAATCATATGTAACCGACATTTAAGTTCTCTTTCAATTTTCAGCAAAGACACGCCCACAAATTGTCAAAAGGAGATTTGACGAAGTGGCAAATTGTTGGGTGGTGGACGAAGTCATCACAGACCCAGTCGAAATTGCCAAACTTATGGCAGCAAAAGGAGACAGTGTTAACAGAGTTGAAGCCACCGCCAGTGCTAAAGTAAGTTTACAAATTTCGATGCTTTTTCAATGAAACTGGCTATTCTTGTCTATTGTAGTCTATTATCATAATATATAGTACGTTTTGTGTATTGACTTGCGTATTGAATTGCGTGCTTGTCTAGCGGGGAGGTGATATACCCCCACCCCTGCCGACTGCGAAAAATCGCAAAATGGTCTTCAAAGCGCCCCGAAATGTTAGAAATCCCACATTTTTCGCGCACCCTCCGCACGCAATAGTCTCAACGCTCTTATCTAGCAAATTTCGAACCCCGAAATACAATTTTATAAAAAATATTTCGCGACATTGGGAATTGATTGTATGAGATTTCTGATAAACATCAATATATTCGACAATGCAAAATAAATCAATCTCAAACCAAAACCATACACTTTTAACCGAAATCGCACATGTTAAACAAGCACTGGGAGCAAAACCTCACACTTCGCTAGACCAAAGTGTTGTCCATTTCAAACTAGAGATCAAGTTCACAACAGAAGTCGAACATCTTTGTTTTTTCTTGAATTAGGTCGGAGAAGTTTTAGACGGGCCCATTCCTTGTGGTATAGCTGAATTGCAAGGACCAGATATCCAACTTCCATGCGCACAAGTTGATGCACCAAGTCAAACAAAGAAAGTCATGAGAAAACCAGTTTTCAGAGGATACGGTATGTTTTGATGTATTTTATTTATTAACGTTTAAAGGCATAATAGGTATAATTCAACAACAAAATTTGGTATGCCATGCACGATTTGCAGATGAATTGCAAAAGCCTTATTACAAAAATAGTTTGAGAATGAAATCGCTCAATATTTTACATTTTCATAAAAATGGAATGGAGGGGGAAGTGTTTGAAAGCAACGATACTCACTAGAAATGTGTAGATCATTACTTTCTTTCATATGAGCCGATACATGCGGTTACATCAGCGGTGTATACTTGATCATTTATAGCGATAGGATTTTCCTTTTTATCCTGCGGGAGAAGAAAGCCGAGAATACAGCTTATTCATACCACGGCCTCCATGCAGATACCAGTTCCGAATCGGGATGAAGGTTTTTTTTTACTTGTCAAATTCATCTTTTTTCCTGTGCATGGACCTGGTTGGTGGAGGAATCCGTAAGCAATGCTTACGTGAACCACCGTGTTGTACTGGAGATGCGTCCAGCAGAACTCTCGCATATAATTATCATCCTTTACGGGATTCGAACCTGCATCATAATGATCGGAGATAACTCGTAACTCGAATCGTATTCCAAACGCTTTACCGATTGAGCTAACTGGTACTCTAATATATATCACGGCTCAATTTTTTATTTTTATTAATATATTTCAGCTCCACTTACTTTGGATGTTGATGGTGTCCAATGGACATGCGCACACGTTGGCAGATCACGATCGTAAGTTTAATCGTTGCTCTTCTTTTTTTTAAAAAATATCGATTACTAGGTTACGTATTTACGGGAAAAGTGCCCTAACGCAAATGATTCGCTCCTGAAAAATTTAGGTCTGGGCAGTTTGATTCGATGATTCAATTTGATTCGGAGCTCAGAATATTCGAATCAACCGTGTATCGGCCATTGGAACAAAATCTCGAACAAACTTGACCAAGACCATAGTTTCATTTTTAATATCAGCAATTGCAATTATTGTCTAAGATCGACGAATTTGAAACTTTTTTGTTGCAGTGAAGATTAACTTTCATTTCTGTTTTATTCATAGAAATTCGCTAGAAACAGCACCTCCCAGTCTTAAATAATTTTGTCAAGCATGAGCCTCGGCGGCGCGATCCATCAGTGGCACACGTTCAACAAATATGAACAGTTCTATGACTGGTCTAAAAGGATAATTTATTGACTTGTTTTGCTTTATTGCACGAAATGCGCGTCTGGGCGAAGTGCTTATATTGACTATAATAAAAAAAAGGACCAACTTACAATTGTTTATATGTAATACAGCTAAAATAAAATGTAGCAAGAGCAACTGTACTATTTAATCAAGCATTGAAAAATTTTTCTAGAGTCTCGCCATGCCTACCAAGCGGCCGTGTCATCACCCGTGCTTGTACAAAGGCCATCACACCATGTGCCTCCTCTCAAATTGTTATTGTTGAGGATGAAGAGCCATGCGTCGCTGTAGAAAAGAAAGTTGTCGCCCCATGCGAAGCTGTTGTTGAAAAGGTCGTCGTTCCATGTGAGCCGGTGGTCCAGAAAGTTGTCGTTCCATGTGAGCCGGTGGTCCAGAAAGTTGTCGTTCCATGTGAGCCGGTGGTCCAGAAAGTTGTCGTCCCATGTGAAACTGTCGTAAAGAAGGTAGAAACTCCATGCGTTTCATTCAAACTTCCAGAAGTAAGTCATTCTTGAGCTATTTTCTCAAGTCCAAGAAGGTTTTACCTAAGCCCTGGACGCTGCACTTGACTATAGAGGTTCAGTTCTGTTTGAAATACTTTTCGCTTAGAGTGCAGTTGTTACATTCTTTTATTACCCCCTTGTCATATGTAGTGCCTGAAACATGCTCCTCTTGGACGCTGCTCTCATTCTTGCTCATAGCGAAACTCAATAACAAAAAACATACGATTTGTCACAAACTTTACACAAAGTAATTGTATATGGTATGTAGGTTGTATGATATTGCTTACAATTTAATGGAACCCGTTCTTATGAAAGTTGACCGACTTAAAATAATTTTCAGAATAGTGTTTTGAGTGATTTAAAACCTAAGAAAGCCATTTTCGTGCTCATCATCACAGAACATAAGTTATTTTAAATATTTAGCCAATCACACGTCCCAATATCTCATTTTTGACAAAATTTCGACGTGAGTTTTGGGTTGTTTGATTCGGGTATACAATAAATTGCTATTTCAAGTCAATTTCATTGACTGTGACTTTTGTTATTACAAAACAACTTTAAAATTTCTCTCCCTCACTCTTTCTTCAAAAGTTCTAAATACTCCACTGAATGGATCCATCAGTGGGCTCAAAAAAAAAAACCCACATGTTCACATTAAACCGTCTCATTTATAGATCAGAGCCACAGCAAGCGCCTCCTCATCAGTCTCAGCATCAGCTTCATCCGATTGTAAAAGTGCAACCAGTTCCTCTGCCTCTGCCAACGTGAAAATGCCAGAATTGGGCACAATTGTAGGAGGAACCAAAATCTCATCCAGCTTTGGAGCCTCAGCATCCGCATCCGCATCTGCCTCATCCTCATCATCTTCATCCAGCTCCTCCTCAAGCTCTTTCTCCACAAAGATCTCTGCGGTGAGAAATATAGATAATTATTTTTTTTTTGAATAAGTTTTGTTTTGAAGATGAAACTGAAAGGCTGAAAACGTCGCATGCGTTCGCCTCATATAGTGATGGAAGCAACAAAATAATTGTTGTTAAGCGATTTTTGTAACAAAATCAAATTTTGTTACAAAACAAAATTTTGTAACACGAAAACATAATCCAGAAAAGCTAAAAAATACCCTCAAAATACTTCAACTTGCCTAGAATCAACTTTGATGATAGATATAAATAATATTATGCAGTGAAGGTTTTAAAATCGATATTTTGACATGTTCAGAATTACTAGAACTTCTGCTATCATTCGTTAATCTTTTCAAGAAGAAATAAACCTTTAGGGCATTCAAATTGTTCATGAACACGAAATTTCGATTAACCTTGCCGTTGGCCTTCATCTGGAATATCTAAAGAGCACTAGGTAGACGAGACTTAGTTACCTTCACGCGCTCATGAATTGTTTACGGAGACTTCAATGACAAAGATTTGCAGTATTAAAAATGACAGTGCGCATTGTTGAAAACCTTGAAAGAATTTAAAATTGGTCGCTGGCATTGAGCATATATTATAATCATCCTGTTATTTTTTTTTTTCAGTAAATTTTCAATATGAAGAGGAGGAAGTAACGTAGATTAGAGTAAATGGTAAGTTGGATTTATTTTTTTTAGTTAGTCATTAGTATTTTAAAAACTTTATACATAAATTTAAAAAAATCCTCCTCCGTGTTACTAATTTAAAGTAGCCCAGTCGAAAAATATTGACTAAGCGTATTTTGTTAAGCATGGGTCACTGATGGATCGCGCCGCAAAGACGCGGTCCAGGTCTGGCACATGTTTGACAAAATACTTCCGGTCAAAAATTTTATTTTGTCAAGCATACGCCACAAATAGACCGCGCTTGTATTTGTATAATAAATTTATATGAGAGAAAGGTGAATAAGTCACTATGAAATGTGGCCAAGTTCTAGACATATTTGTATACGTTGATTTTTTTAAATTAACTTATTTATGGGGATATTCCTGAGCATGGGCCATATTTACCAACAACCAGTCTGTACGTCACGAGCTTTCGGTTTTGACTGACGGACATGAGCATGAGTGGGCTTGAGTTATTGAATCGGTCTTAAGCAGACCCGAGCTCAAGTTCTTCGATCTACGACCATGGTGATTATCACTAGACCAGACCACTGCCCCTGCTAAGCGTAAGCTTATGAAATCAATTTTTATTTGGAATTTAAATAAAAAGAATGAAATTTATTCATAAAATTTATCACTAAAATTACCATTTTTCTCAATTTTTCAGGGTGCACCATGGATCAACCAGGAATATTTTAGTTAAAAATAATAAAAATCTTGCACTTTCTTTTTTATTATTGTCTTTTTGCGCGAATTCACTTTTCTTTATACTCTTTAATGGTTGTGTTTCTGTATTGTCCTGTTTTGTTTTACCGATTACGCAATCAATTTTGTGACGTCATTCAAGCCAGAAATATGTTCTCGATCCTGCATGATCAAACGTGTATGAATATTTTTCATGCCATGAACTTTATTGGCTCAAGCTTGATCATGTATGTTGCCTGGAACATTTTTGGGTTGATTCTGTTCAAATCTATATTTTGTGACTGTGTTATTTTCTATTTTCAATAAAATACTTGTCTTGCAAATGTGTTGTTGAATCTTCGGGATAAAGGAAATGCAAAATTTTTTTGCAAGGTCTCGCCCATTCGAAATAATTTGGATGTTAGGAACACTTCCTACAAACATATTTCATTGAGTATGAGTTCTTGACGGATATTGTCGTCGACGTTGCGGAATCAAAGACGTCGTAGATGCTCGCTCGGGGCAGATATCACTCACTGCCCCTATTTATTGCAGTTCAGTTCTGTGAAAAATGTTTTCGCTAAGGTGCAGTTGCTAGTTTATAATTAAAATAGTCTTTGTCATATTCCTCCAAGATCTGCTTTAATAATGAAATCGAAGTGAAACTAACTATGATTAAACTGCACACTTCGAAATAATACAATAATTTTATTGATCATTTGCTGTAATCGATCATTTCTGAAGCGCGAAAACACTATCTTGATGCGATTTATTTTGCCAATTATGGACGGTGCGTTCCATCAACCTCTTATAATTGACCAAAAAAGTAAATTTATAGCTTTGTATTTCAATATTACAAAGAGAAATTACTTCAAAATATCAGTGATGTTACTGCATTTTTGTTACAATAGAATCAGGAATCCCAAAACATATATTAGGAAGCTCCAAAAGCTTCCAAAGGACACAGATTCATTCTTCAATTGGCAGTTTCATTTCCAGAACGTTAGTTAAAGATCTTCTTAATAAGCCAAACCCGTTGATTTATGTCATCGTTGTAACAGAATGCATTTTCCTGACAATGAAAATAAACGCACATTTACAGAGAGGAAACTTGAATATTGTTCTGTTTAACCTGCTAGCTAGCTTCGTATTTTTTCTATCTCCACCTCACGTGTCTTCTCATGGTGATCCACTCACATGAGTAGAAACATTGCATTGTTGAGTATGAACTATACAGATAGATCACATTTGCATGGGCCGAGGAAATATTCAATGTTTATGTACACTGTAAAAAGAAAACAGTAAAATATCTGTTCTCTGACAGTAATTTCACTTGCTGATATTGAAATGCAATTATACATGCGATCGCGATGCACCGCCTATTAACGGTCCTTACTTTTGTCCAAATTTTGTCAACAAGGTGGGAATATCGGAAATATACAATCACTGCAAATGGACAGTAAATTTACAGCATTTTTGTTACTGTGTGAAAAAAGTTACATAGATTTATTTTTAATATTGTTGTTAAGTGCCGCCCACACACACATTAACCTTTTGATATAAATGTTTTAATTTTTGAGTCATTTGTTAATACTTGTGCAAAAAAAAAAAATTATAAAAAAAAAAAAAAATTTTGATAAAGTTCACAAAAAAATGTCACACTTACCATTCGATTAGCAGAACAAGTGACATTTTTGGAACTGAGATGACAACAAGTATTTTTCGCATGATTGGTCTTCTTGTCCGATACATTCAACCAACATTTCAACTTGCCTAGATTCAAAATTACATATTCAATGTCAGCAATCGAATAATGGCCACTCACGATTATTCGTGCACATTTCTGCTAAAGGTTTTAGAACCCCGTCAAGGGTTTGAAAGTTTTTTTCCAAAAATATCTTCAAATCGGGCAAAAAGGCAGTTTTTTCCTCTATAACTTTGTTCCTTGTTGAAAAACCCTAACAACAACAAAAATTGAAAACTTCCAAGAGTCTTCGACACTCAAGTTCTAATTGAAAAAGTTAAATATTATGCTCCTACCCATCGCACCCCATTTGGCACCACCTGTCGTCACTGTTCGAGAAGTTAGCACTAACAGTTCCAAATCAAGGGTGAGGATTTTTGCCTTGTCGATGGCGTAATTTTTTTTTAAAGCTTGGATAACACGCAAAACGATTTTGCTGATTAATATGCATATTTAGTTATTTATTTTTTCCTTTAAAACAAAATCCCATCATGAAATTTAAAATTGTAAATACTATACTTACACTATCATGCTCACTACAAGCAGTATGAATAAGAAAGTCCTCATCCTCTCTATTGTAGTTTATGATTTGATTTCTGTTTGTAGAAAAAGTATGAACGGGTTTCTAAGAATATAATCTGTACAAAATGAAAAATAATGTTACTTAAACAAATCTAAAAATCTACTAGATTAGACCATTCATTTTTGTCCATTTATCTTGCTGAAGAACACTCCCGGCAAGCACCGAACCTTCGTCCAATCGTAGGCATAGTGGTTGATTCTCCTCTGAGGTGTTTTCCACTTGGAGTGCAGTTGGGTACTACATCTTGAACCAGTTCTTTGCCATTTGAATGGTCGTTAGTTTGCTCCTTTCAAAAGCTGCACCTGTCGTTGCCGAAATCAATGAAAAAAAAAATGAAAAAAAAAAAACGAGTTATCTGAAGTGCAAGCATCACGCGATTTAGCTGGCTATAGTCCGCACATACCTCACATACCTTTTATTTATACGCTTTCTGGAACAAAGAATATGCGTTTCCCTGAAAGTGAGCAGTATTTCAACAAGATTGGGCCTTGCATGGGATGGGTGAAACAAGCAGTTCATTCGAGGTCTTCATGTGACAAACAAAATGAAATCAGGCTGGAAATTTAGGTCAATTATTCCAGTCTGTTTTCGATTTTTCGTTGCTCAATATACTTAACAAAACATAACTCCTTTGTTCCTTCGTAGTCATTAATTTTATCTTCTAGGTGACGCTATCTGCGCTCCAGTTAGCAAATAGTTAACCAAACCGCTTTGTTATGCGGGGATTAATGATGGATCGCGCCGTCCTGGCACGGTCCATTTGTGACTCATACTTGACAAATAAATCCTCTGCCTGGGAAAGAGCGCATTACAATAAAAACATGTTTTCTTTCGAAATTTCCTTTTTTCGGTTATTTTACAGAGTCATTCTGAGCGAAAAATACTGATATTGAAAAATGTTTTTACGTTGATTTAAAATTTTCTTTCGTTTCTATCATTGAATTTGAAGTTTTTTTAAGAAATACGTCTCATCAACGACCTTTCATAGACTAACGGGATGAGTGTATTTGGATTTACATGCGCTCGTTGCTACAATGAATTTGTTGCTTGTTGACTTGATCGTAAGGCTAGGCGAAGCCAAATCATTTAGAATTCGAATCGCATTCGAATAATTTATTTGAAACGAATCGAATCACCAATCTATTTATCCCCATTCCCAAAATTCAGCAACAAATCCATCCATGTTGATATACCCAGGCATCTACAATCAATTCACACTTCACATTTCAAGGCATAATGATTTACCTCAAATTTTTATTTCTAAAATAAAATATTTCTCCATTTTACAAGTCTCTGTTGTCGTGGTCGATAAAAGAACCCGTAATCAGCACAACGTAACAAAACTGCGCCTGCGAGATATCCAGATAATTTCTCATGCATTATTCCCACATAAGATTCGAACCTACATGTCTCGCAGGAAACAATCGCTGGTACATAGCTTTAGAATAACAGCTAACAAGGCAATCTCATTGTCCAAAATGCCCGACGATGACGGTGTTTCAAACCAACATCTGCTTCAGTAAAGCACTTCACTAGTAGCTTATATTCGCAGTATCGCAGTATAAGTTTTGCACATTTTTACTACAATATACTGGACACGAGGTCCAAACGCCACATCACATTAAGATTCTTTCGAAAACCCACAGAGCATAACAGAGACTTGGGGCCCTGAATGTAGCAAGAACTTGGGGGAAAGAAATTTAGCATGTTACATTTTTTTTTTTTTTGTTTGCAAATTAATATTAAATCTACAACAGTAATAAAAGAGCGAAAGGGCAAGTTGACCTGTCGTGATCGATCGCGGGTTTACTCACCACCCTGTGTACTGTAGGACATCTCGAAAGAATATATTACAATAACCTAAAAACTGTCAGGAATATATCCATAAGCTTGGGGTAAACACGAAAAACAGGTGAAGGGGCTTAAAAGATTTTACAAAATATTTATTTAGGTGCTGGACATCGCGATATTCTATTTTGGACGCGTGCCAAGTAGTACAAGCACTTTTGGATGGTTCAGGGACCAGGATACTATCGATTTTGAGTCGTAAAACCCTATTTAGCTTGTCCTGATAGATGGATAATGCTTATTTCAGGCCTTAATACGAATAACAATACTTCAATGCAAATACTCTAGATTTTTTAAGTATTGTTAAGTGTCCCATCAAAAACTGATAGGCCATTAGCTGGTTGCACGACGTTAATTACCCACAATGACAACAACAAGTCCTCTTCATTCTGTCCAACGTGTGAATATGGTACTTCTATGCTTCTGCTAGAAAAGCAAACACTCCTTAAAGCTCAACAGGCTCCGCGTTGTCAGATGTTACAGCTATGCAAATCTATAATATTAGGGACACGCTGGTCAAAATGACGAGGGTTGACCCGGATTCCCAAAGTTTAGCATATATATATCATACTTTATTTGTTCTTGGTGGTCGTTTGCCACAAGTTCCATCTGGACTTTCAAAGTGAACTCGTATTAAACACGAATAGATGTTGGTACCCAAATGTGCCATCCTGTGGCGTATAGGAATGATGGTCATGCAAGTGAAAACGAATGATAGGTTCTCCACTAAGCAGCTTCATAAAAATACTTAGAAATTGCTAATCCTAATGTACATAATTCAAAGCTAATGCGCCTTTTATCAGTAAAATATTAAAAAGAAAAAAAAGGAAATGCAGAACTGGCTAGCACAAAAATTTTCTAAAATACCAAGGCACGCTATGTTGTATAGCAGGTACAAACTTGAATATCACAGTAAGCAAGTTTAATAAATTTTTATTTTTGCATATTCAGATAATCAATCGTTTTGAAAAGAAAGGAATAGAGAGTGTTTTCCATCTCACACCTATTAAAAAATCTTGTCAATTCCTTAAAATTTTTCTTGTATATTTAATATGTCTTTGCCATCATGGTAACAGCGTTATTTTTTAGGCATCCTACGCTTATTCTCCAAATCCTAACTCGCTCTGCTTCCCTCGGTAGTAGCAGAATGTGTAGACTCCATAAAATATTTTGTTAAGCAAAAACGCGGAAGATTTTTTGTTTTCATTGCAGCAAGATTTGCAGTAACATAAGAATAATTTGACATGCATCGACAACAAAATCCTGTCAACATATTTAAATTCTTTGTTTCTTGTTTCATTGGGATTAGTATAAAAAATTAACAGTCTTTGCCATAACTGCGAAACCTTTCATCAAGTCCTTGATTTATAAAAGTGATAAATCCAGGTAACTTCTCGTATCTAAATTTACCAAATAACCTAGAATCATACAATCTGTTTATTTAAAATGTATAAATAACCAATTTTCTGTTATTTGTAAATGATAAGTACTTCATTGATTAAAAGCATTTACATTTTTGTTCATATATATTCATTCTTTGTTTATTGAAGTAATTGTCTATACGAAACCAAATTTTTCCTTTTTATAAAACACCACTCACCCAAAATTGCCTTCAACAAAGTCAATAATGTCTGGATTTTAATTAGGATAATGATTCCAAAACATGCCTTGAACTTTAGATAAAAATGAATCAACTGACATAATTCCAACATAATTCAACTAAATGCTACGATTTTTTTTATATTAACCACAACCAGGATGTTATCCAAAAATCTCACCTTATAAGGACATACTTACGCCAAGTACGTACTTCATCTAAAAGAAAAAAGTTGATATTTTTACATCCGCATTTTCAAGATATAAATATGGATGTACGACTTTGCACAGTCACTTACCAACTACTCGCAGAGGATATTTCACAAGTCTGCATATTTGACTAAGGAACCGACAACATGCGCGCTCTTTTCGTTCTCGCCCTCATAATTGGGGCTGCTTCAGCTGGCACTATTGCCTTACCAGGTATGTAGGGGTACGTCTTAGTTACAAATAATAATGCGTCTAAAAACTCCCATTCAAGCGCGGTTCATTTATGACTCACGCTTGAAAAAAATTATTTTTTGTATTAATTTTAGAAATTCTTCAGAAACAAAATTAACATTCGTAATAAATGAAATTTATTTCATTTCTTTGCTTTGTTATAACTTTGTAAATACATTAACAATAAATTTACCCTTTACTTCGAAAAATGACTATTTTAAAATTATTACTGAACGCTTGCTTGATCTACACTGTTGTAAAATGGGAATAAACTTATCGTCAATTTAAGTAAGTACATAGTTTCAAATTTTAACGTCGCCTTATAGCTGAGATTTATTTCAATTTTGGACTGTTGATAGACTCCGCCTCGGCCGAGGCCATAAAAAGTCGAACAAATGTAGATTTATTCAAATACCGGCGAGTGGAATTACTGTTGAAGAATGGTGATTTGACTGCTCTTTTCTGACAGTGTATAAACTGATTTAGGACAAACTATTATTTTTTACTTTACTATCAGAGAATATTTCTATTTTGATCTTAGGAGTTTCAGCTTCTGCCTCGGCTTCAGCTTCGTTCTCCGCATCTTCATCCTCATCTGCCTCCAGTGGGGGAAGCTTCAGTTCTAGCGTCAAAGTCGCCACTCCAGAAGTCAAAATCCAAAAATCAATTTCATCAGACCCATGCGTTGGCGCTGTTGCACCTGTTAAGAAAGCAATTTCTTCGAGCATTTCAGCAAAAGCTAGCTCTTCAGCCAGTGCATCTGCAAGCTCATCATCTAGCTCCAAATTCAGTCTCAGTCAAAGAATCAGCCGCCCATGCGAACCAGTTCGCCGTATTGCACCTTGCGTAACTCCCACTGTTGTGCAAACGCCATGCGTCACCCCAACAGTTTTCAAAACCCCATGTGTCACCCCTACAATTGTAAAAACCCCATGCGTCACCCCCACTGTTGTGCAAACGCCATGCGTCGCCCCAACAGTTATCAAAACCCCATGTGTCACCCCTACAATTGTAAAAACCCCATGCGTCACCCCCACTGTCGTCAAAACCGTGGCGCCATGTGTATCCGCAACTGCGTCCGCTAGAGTCGCTCCATGTACCGTCCGTCGACCATGCGCCCGTGTTGGATGTGTCAGTGCCCCATGTGTTGCCAGAAAACAGACCATCTTCAGAAGAAAAATACAACCAGGTTGTGGACCAAGAGCTGCTCCCCTCTGCTTCAGACCCACTGCTGATATGTTGAGAGGTAATCTATTAATATTATTATTGTTTGGAAAGTCATTTTGTTAAGTATGAGACCGGCTGATGGAATCGAGGCGATAATCTGATTTGCTTTTTGGTCTATGGGCCTAAGTCTGATTTAGAACTCAAAAAACTGATTATACACCAAGGCGGTGTCTCATAAATCTCTCTGGGACAAACTAAAACTGAAAATTGTTTAATGTTGCATTTCGATAGATTAGAAAGTTGACGGACGGGGGAAGAACGATCTTAGATAAAATTCGCAAAAATGGAATAATTGAAACTGACATATTGGATCAGAGTATATCTGATAAAACATGTTTTGTTAAGTATGGGCTAATGATAAATCGTGCCGATTAGGCACGATCCATCAGTGGCTCATACCTGGCAAAACAAAATTTCTGATTTCGAATTTCCTTCCGATATGTTTATTTATAATCTTGAATATACATTCAGGAAAAGATTTGGCCGTCCAGATGCTCACAGTCAGAGGCATGCAATGGAAATGCGAACCAACCCAAAAAGAAGTAGTGGAACCATGCGAAACCGTTATGTAAGTATCCATCATTATGTGTGTGTGTGTATATGTGTGCAGAGCAATACATGTTTTAGGCGATTGTGCTCAACTTCCTAGGCGGGTATAAATCCACGGATATAAATATTTAGAGAACTAGCCAAAAGTTGGAAAACATAGCAGCCTATAAAAAGTCTCTTTCACTCTATGATTTAGGTTAAGAAAACATGTATCGAGCCTTTGTTTCGTTAGGTAAAATAGGTCTATAACTGCTTTCACTTGACTATTTAGCCAAGTCGCTCATTTGATAGGGTTAATATGTGGCCTACTCTCTGGGTTGGCTAAGTTATCTCACTCTGAGCTTAATGACAATCATGAATCTGCCATGTGCATCACCAAAACGGGATTCCTTATCTACAAACCCGACATAACAAAAGCAAAGTAATATTGGCTACACAGTTTCACCTAGTAAGTTGATAACTCTAGTTTAACCAACTCTTCTTTTTTCTCAGCGTCCCAGATCCATCCCCATGTCTCCCATTCGGTCGCGTCATTGATCGTGCATGCGACAAAGTTGTTGCTATTTAAATTTTCAAACAGACGAAAATCTAGAAATATAGAATAGAAGGTATGGTTATTTTATTTTCTCAAGCACGATTTCTTTTGCCTCGTTAAAAACAGCAAAATAAGTTCGAACAAGGGCAACCCAATCAAAAATTTTATTCTGTCAAGCATAAGCCACGAATAGACGGCGTCTGCTCGGCGCGATATATCAGTGACTCATGGACTGGTAGAAACAAGGGGGGCTCACATTTCCTAATTAAATAAACAATTAGAGTTGTTATTATGGTAAATAACATGTTTATTTTAGGACCGATTTTCTTTGTACTCAAATATCAGCAGACCCGAAAAGGTGCATACTGACATAACGGTACTTGGTTTTCTACAATATTCAACTTTTTCAAGTCCTGAAATATCTTATTCAGAGAAATATTCGGGGCCGTGGAACGAATCTTGGTTCGTTTTGTCTATTTTTTTGGCTGCGGAGCCCAATATAACTCCATATTCTCACCCCCAAAAATGACACGGGTCCTTTGTTCGTGATTTTTTTCTCTTTTCCTTTTCAGACCATGGTGGACCAACGGTGGTTAGACACAAAAAAAAAAAAAAAAAGACAAAAAATACTGCAAGATATGTATTTTTCCTCAATTTCTGATTTTTACTTCCAGACATTACATGTTGCTTTATGTTAAATGTTTTTTCGCTTATTCCCTTTTCTTTTTCGCGCAATTGTGACAATGATATATTTTTATGTTTAAAAATAAAAACGAAGTGCAATCAATAATGACTTTATTATTTTGTAGTGTGAAATCGACAAGTCAGAACTTTTTTCTTCTTATTGCATCTCGCTCTACGCGAGGCCGAGATTAGTGCCTCAAAGAAACTAGAGTAATGAACGTTTATATGGCAATGAGCTAACATAAAATATGACCAACAATTGCACTCTAAGTAGAGAACATTCTGAACTAAAGGGTCCATTAGGTTATCTGTTCTACGTGATGGTTAGGGCTGGGAAATTCAATTCGGTGATCCGAAGTACAGATTATTCGAATCAGCCTTGATTTGGTCATAAGAACAAAAACTTGCTAAATGAAGTCGAATTTTCCATTTTTAAAGACAAAATACAATCGAATTTGGTCAAATTTTCGCTCTTGGACTGGGGTATAATTGAAAATACATCGCTTCAATTCTATTAAAGCTAATATTAGTAATCCGCAAATGTAATTCGCTTGCTTTTTTATATTGGAGACAATAGCATAAAAAGTAAGAAAGGGGTATTTGTTATTTTATGGAGTCAGCGATTCGAAAAAATATCCGAATCAGATTCGAATTCCAGACGATTCGGTTTGGCCCAGTCCTAGCAATGGTAAAGCAGAGATTTAGTCGCGTAGCAAACGCAGGGATGAGGATACGGTAATCCCAAAGTCTGCACCACCACTTCACATATTTCTGGGTGATATCGGTGATATGCAGGTAAATCACATCACGAAGATTTGAAAACTTAGTTCAATCTAATCGAAAATATTTTAAGAACACACGCTTCTTATGTAAGTTTCGCTGATGTAGTTATTGACGGATTTCGAGGAAAAATCTTGAGCTGAAATCTTAAGAAAAGTCGAACTGCACAGAGTATTCGAACGACCCGAATCATTTATGTATCCTAATCGATTCGAATCTGTACGATGTAAAGTTCACGCTCAGGTAAGTTTTTCAAGCACGGCTCATGCTCGGCAAATAATAAATAAATGAACCAATTTTTGTTATTACGGATAGTTATTTTATTACTCAAAATATATCGATAGGGGCAAAAAACATTGGAAAAAAATAAATAAAAAAAGGTGAAAAAGTCACAAAATAATAAAGCATTAATTTATATTTTCCTATTGTCTAAAACACGTGCCGTGCCTTGCTATCTGAATCTTTTTTAGATACCTGGGGACAGGTAAAAGTGCTCAATATCGCACATCACTGGAACACATATTAAGTTTGTAATCCCAAAATTGTATGTACTATTTTTTTTGTAAATAAACAGTTGACTGTCACACAAAAATTAAAGTTCGCCCGAGCGTGTGCCACAAATATATTTGTGGCACACGCTCGGGCGAACTTTAATTTTCGTGTGAGAGTCAACTGATCAATAATTAGACTGCTGGGGCCGGACAGACTGACAGTCAAAAGACTGTGAATAGTTGGTAGGTAACGATTTTATATCATGAGTGTGAGATCTTATAATATGAGTCCAGTATTGTCATTGTTTTTGAGGATATATGGACATGTTCACTATTACGTTTAATCGCTCGCTCATTTTTTTTTCCGATAAATTTTTCAGGCAGTATGAAAATTCTGCCCAAAACGGCGGTGAAAATATAATTAAGGACTAAAAAACAAAAGATTGAAAAATGACCTACGAAAATATATCATTACTCTACAAACTAAATGAACGAAGCTTTTTTTGTACAAAAATAAAATTATTCCTAAAAGGTAAAAAAAAGTTCGAAATGAAAATAAATACAGTTTTCCAAATTTATGGAGTTTTGTGTCATATTATGACCACCAAATTGAAGAATACAAAAATATAAGAGCAACCACCATACCAAAAAGCACAACTACAAAATCTGAAATGCTTGACAATTAGGAGTCAATATAGGTCATGAATAGAAGGTGAAATGTGAGAAAGCTGTACAATAGGACAGTTTCATACACAATTTGTTGGCTTTGATAAAACACAAACGTAGGTAAGAAATAGGAACGGTAATATCAGTACTAATAGTGGCCAAATTCTAATAACTTTTGATGTCAGAATCGAATCGATAATTTTTGTGAATTCAATCGAATATTTGAAAGAGTCTTACAGAAAATAAGCAAAAACGTCCTGCCGTAAAAATGTCCAAATTCATCATAATTTCAAAAAAAATGTACATTTTTTTATTCTGGGAATAACATTTTTGCAGAGATAAATATAAATCATTTATTTATTCCAGGCTGCGATATTTTTTTTTTTTGAAGAAAAAGTTCTATGGCGTATTTCCATCACTCGATAGAATTTCTCTGATTTTTCTGTCCTTGAAACGTGATTTTTTCATTCCGCTGAATGATTCATTGAAAACCTCTCTGTATGTTTTTCATTCACCTATGACGATTACCCCCACTACCTCTGTGAAACAAGGGAAAATCAATTATATTAATGAAATATGAATCTTGATGATGATTTCTAAAATGTTTGTTGATGAATACATGTAAAAAGCTTTACATCAAGTAATACATATTGCATCAGAAATAAACGATAAACCATCCCTTTCAAACATATAGCACCACCAACCAGGTTTTTAGCTCATGGCAAACGAGAGATATACGCATTTTGGGCTATTTTTTACAGTTTCCAATCCCTCTATAGACATAGACATAGTTTATTTCGACACCTCTGTCGACACAAAAGGCGATACAAAAAAAGATATAACATTACAGAGTTATCAGGAAAGCAAACAAAACCTAAAGAAAGTTAAAAAAAACGAGCCACGGAATAAGATTAAAGGAAACATTAGAAGAAAGTAACACGCGTTTGCTTACATCAATTTACCTATATTTTTAACGACACGAATACCATGTAAGGTTTTGCCAAGGTTAGCAAAGTCTCTTACCTGTTATTTGACTGTCCAGCATATGCTCGATTCCCATTACTATTATGCTTGTTGTTGTTGATATTTAACTCCTGCTAACTGACTGTAGATACTTTCTTGTGGTATTGACGTGTGATGAGATCGATGTTCTTTTGATCCATGCTTTCGTGATGCTGTAAATCAATGAATTTGAAAAGCATTGTTGGCATAGGAATTCAAACAATGGCCGGAAAGAGAGATGCTATTTTTAGATTCAAGATTCGAAATGATTCTGATGAATTGAAAACTCTATTCTGTGATTTTGCTTCTCATCTCAATCTGACAACGATTCTGAGCAAAAATTTCACTAAATATGTAGAAAATTTACATATAATTAAAATTTTTTCGGCAATGCAGACTGACAAAATGTCAGCTACCTTGCTACTCAGATACCCGAAGAAATGGATTTCATCAGAAGAAAATTTAGTACATGGGAAACATTTTATGTTTATTAGTGGGTAGATGATTTAGATGCTTCTTTTTGAGTGCCCGGTAGCGACCAAACTATAGAAAAAAGTCAATAATATTGCTATGAAATAGCAGTGTTGGTTTTGAAGGTTTTTTGTCAAAAAACTGATATGAATGCACCCGAAGAAATCCACGAGTGACACTGCAGCCCTGCACCAATGTATTGAGAAGGTTGGTCATTTATGGAAATTTTTTTATACAAGTTT
Source organism: Styela plicata (assembly GCA_963675895.2). Taxonomy (NCBI): domain Eukaryota; kingdom Metazoa; phylum Chordata; class Ascidiacea; order Stolidobranchia; family Styelidae; genus Styela; species Styela plicata. Next base: position 9,759,618 of record OZ023150.1, read on the forward strand.
CTAAAATAAAATAGGGATAGGATTTCATTTTTACTCTGCAGGAGGGAAAAGTCTAGAATATGGCTCAACCCTATGATGAACCACGACAAAGATACTAGTTCATGCAGATAGGTTCTACTAAAAAACTTTTACAAGTCAGGATGAAGGTGAGGTTTTATAATGACATAAACTCGGAACGAAAGAGATGCATTTTGGAAGCTTATCTGAAATGCTTCCACAGACAGTCACCAGCCCAATTTGAAACGATCATGTTTTGCTTGATTGTTAAGTTTTGTCTGGCTCATTGTCACTTGTTTTTTTCTCAACTATTCTGTATTTAGATATGATCATAGGTGCATCGTACTTTGTGTGTTTGCTGAGAGGTTTTGCGGGGTGAGGAAAACTTTAAACCACTACTTAGACCAGTTGATGAAGGGTTGTCAAGAGTCATGGACAAAAAAGGCAAAAAAGATAGTTTTCACAATATCAAAGCTCACTCACCTCTTTGTTCATGATCTTCATAATGCCCAGAATATGGAATAGTATGTCGATCACTGGCAATCGGCATATGAGTAACTTTTATTGGTCCTGCTCTGTTATGAGGAGTTATACCAGGTAGAATGGAGTCAACGTTGGAAGGATTCGGCTGAAATCGGATATTGAATGATAAACCAGAGATAAGTTTAACAGAAATGCAATTGCCATTTTTGAGTTGTTTACGGACAGATAGTTCACAGAAAAATTAGCAAATAGATAGAGTGAGGGCCTATTGTTTAGGTTTAAGATGCAGGCATCAGTGGTAGATAGTTTTTGGTTAGCCACCGGGTAGATACCACCCACTGCACTTTCCTTAGCAATTCAGTTTGTCAGAGTAAATTTAAATAAAAAATAAAAAAAAAATAGCACAGCTTAAATAACTTGGGTTAGAGTTACAGTAATTCTGAATGGTTTTGCCATGCTTTTGTTAAACACCCGGGGTGTAATCAGTAACGCTCATGTGTGTGGTCAATTTGTGTTTCATGTGTAACAAAATAAATTTCTGATTTGATTACCCAGGGTAATCATGCAAATGAGTCGCAGTCAAAATACACCATTTCTTTTTTAGAAAAAATTGATTAGGTTGCCAATTAAAAGAATCTTTAAAGGGTAATAATCAAGTTAATTGCAGCGATCCACAGTCCACAGACAACACAAACTAAAAACAGGGCCAAACGATATTTACTTGCTGATCCATAAAATATAATTCTGCTTTTGTTCGTTCTTCTGGAGTGACTGGTATTCCATCTATCGATTGAAGATTAGGTTGCTGATATACTAACATTGGTCTGTGTAGGAGACGTCTTGAAACTGCATTTCCAATGACTGAAAGTTCAATCAGGTTTGGAAGGCTTTCCATTTTCTCAAGTTCCATCATATCCTACAATAAAAAAAAGATTCTATGTGTCCTTTTGACTGGATAACTAGAATACTACCTGTCAAATATCTAATTTTCAACTAGAGGGAGGTTAACATTTCAAGAATATATCATGCTAGTTAGCAACTGTAAGTGGAAAGTACTTGAACACCTCAGGACGTCGCTACCAATATAGACAGTCAAATGACTGGTAATGATTCCTGAAAATCTAAATAATACCTGTATTCGGTTCATTCCAAGATATAATCTCTGAAGATTTTCTAAATGATGTAAATTTCCAAGATCTCGAATTCTGTTTTCTTCAATGTGAAGTTCCTGAACATAGAATGACAGAGAATTAAACTTGACAGTAAGTTAGCTAAATCAGTAGCGTGATAGGTATATATATACCTGAAGCTAAATACTGCTACCAATCCTGCTCAGAACACAGGTTGTAATTTTGTGTGGTTAATTGTGTATGCATGCGAGGCTTACTGGACAACATCTCCACACATAATAAAATGCAGAATTGTTTGCTCAAAGAAGTCTTGCATGAGAATGAGAGGTTCAGTCTATTAAAGGCCTCTCTCTGTTCACATGCTAGACAACACAGCAGTGGGAATGCGTGCATTGGGAGTCGTCAGAATCGGCAATAACAGATTGTAAACTGCCATAGCCGTGCTGTGCATGTCTGCATCCCCTTCAAACAAAACATGTATGAACAAAATTAATCTGAAATTTAAGCAATCTCTCACTCTGGAGACAATATACCTGTAAATTCCATTGATTTGCGAATGAATTCTCTCCGATAACTTTGACTTTATTTCGATCAAGTACCAGCTCTCGTAGTTCATGTAATCCTTCCAACCCTTCGATTTTACTGATTTCATTTCCTAAAAAAAAAACTCAGAATGAACTTTGATCAGATTTTGTGCAGAGGAGTGGGCTGATAGTCAAGGATGCCAAGAAAACTTCAATTATTAAATGCATTTGGAAATGAACATATTCGATATAGTAAAATTTGAAATTTGATATATTTTAGGAAAGTAATACATAAAAATAATTCATCTTTATTGAACAAACCAGGATTTAACAAAAAGCTCATTTTTTAACCTCATTAAATAATACAGTTTTCATGAAAGAAAAGAAAGTATTTATTGATAATTTTCCAGTCTTTTGCAGTGAAATATTTTCTCTCGAATCAGCCAAAATGCTATTTTTCATTACAATTATTTGTGAATTTATAATATATTCAAGATTTTTATATTTGGAATTATTTATTAAAATGTATTTAAAATACTACCCTGATATATTCGGTATTTACCATTTTGCTCATAGGTAAATTCATTGACTAATGAACTGTTCATATGCCCTAGGTAATCCTTAAATCCCTGAGTATATAGTTAATAACCAGTGAAAAAATATCTTCCATTATAATATTTATTAAGTTTACTGTAGTATGAATTAATGCAGTAGGGATCAGGATTCATTAGTTTTCCTCCCTGCATTTCATGTGGCTCTCTACACACATTATTTAGCACTAAAGACACTGCTATAATGAGATCAGCTCTTGTTTGATGAAAGGTGACAACGTAAAAATTTACTTTGCATCATAAAAAACTAACGAAATTACCTTGCAAAAACAAAGCTTTCAAATTTACAAGTCTTCCGAGTTGTAAACCTCCCATATTAATTATTCTGTTGTAACCAAGGTGTAATACTTCGAGACTTTCCATAACGGGACTCAATCGTTCCGGTGATAATAATTCAGTGGCTACTTGATGGCTTACTGAATATTGCGAACGAATCTGGCAAAACAAATCAGGATACGATAGGATATCTGTTTTATCCTGCGGGAGAGGAAAGCCGAGAATGCAGCTTAACCATATGACGAACCATGATCTCTCGATTTTGTGATTTGATACCAGTTCCGAATGGGCGTGAATATTTTTTTTTAGATTATCGTATTTCTCATTTTTTCTGTGCATGGACGTGGTTGGTGGAGGAAGCCGCAAGCAGCGCTTACGTGAACCACCGTGCACTGGCGAGGTGTCGAGCAGACCTCTCGCATATAATCATCATCCCTCACGGGTTTCGAACCTGCGTCATGACGATCAGAGAAGCGTAGGGCTTTACCGATTCAGCTAACCGGGCACCCAATATGGATATGAACCTGTTGTCAGATGAAAATTTAACTGAAAAATTGAAAATTATTTCACAATATTAATCAGAGAAAGTATGAATATCTTTCCTTGGTATCTGAAAGTGATAGAAATATTTAAAAAGTATTTGAATAATAAAAATATTTCCCCCAATTTGATGAGAAAAATTCGCCATTTGATATTAATCAATTTATGATGTAAAATAAAATTTGAAAAGATTTAATGAAATGATTGGATTCTATATTTGTTTCGAAAATCAAAAATGACAATTGTTAATATTGTCATTTAGTTTTCACATTTATTGTATATTTCTGGCAACACACTGCCTTCCTTCATTGTGATTGGTTTATTATTTTTGTCACGCTTCAGTGATTTGATAGATTCAACTTGATGGGATCACCTACAACATGGTTGCTGTTTGTATTTGTGAAACAATGTATATCTAAAGTAGGGCTGGGCGGCATCAGGTATATTTTATACTGGCATATCGCCGCAAAAATGCCAGTATTACCGGTACTATAACCATTTCCTGCTAACATAAAACATGCTATTGTGTCGTTTTAAGAAGCCACGTGATGCGCAACCTAGTTAAAAAAAACAGGTGGGTACAGTAACTCTAAATGCGGGCGGTTGGAAGTGGTCTAAAGACCTGTTTTTGTCGTTAATTGACGTGATGATGCATCAACTTGCAACCCTTTTAGGTGGTATGTCACGAAATGCCGGTATCACAGCAAACGGACATTGCGAAATTAACGCGATATGATACTTTAGAAAACTCAATACCGGTATTTACTGTCCTACCGGTATTTACTGTGCTACCGATATGGCGCCCAGCTCTAATCTGAAGTAATCGTGTGTGTATTGCATATTATTGGGGTGTTTAGTCGTTTAACAACAAGAACTCCACTTCCAATTGCTTTCTTAGAATAAATATTTATATACCTGTTGTTTGAAATTCTTTGGTCTCGGCACAATACATTCAATATGGTTGTGATTTAGACAAAGAACTCTCAGGTGTCTCAAGTTAATCAAACCGCTGAATGATGTCAGACTGTTGTTCTCAACATTAACACTGAGGATAGAAATTATAACTTGTCATCTGCCTAGTCAATTACTGGGGAGAGAGAGTACACTGAATGTCAACAAGAAAATGTATAAATCTAAATTCATGATTTGTGTTCCGTACAGACTGCATGGTAACGGATGAAACCGTTAAAATTAGAGTTAGACCGGCAGAATGTCAGATATTCTGCTTATCACCTTCAATAAGAGAATTTAGAAAGTGGGCAATATTTAATAATAATACATCAAAATCAATAATGATGGTATTCAAAATATACTTGCTGTTCAAAATAGGGCTGAGCAATTCGATTCGATGATTCGAAGCACAATTTATTCGAATCAATCATGAATCGTTCATGGGAGCAAAGACTTGCTAAATAAACTAGAATTTTCATATTTTAATGGCAAAATGAAATCGATTTTGGTCAAATTTGACCAAAATCGAGTGCATTTTGCCATTAAAATATGAAAATTGTTGCTCTTAGACAATGTAGTGTGAATTGAATAATCACTATATACTATCAATTTCTTGATAACCATGATGGAGACAAGTTGTAATAGTACATATGGGATATTTGTTATTCACATGGAATTAGTGATTCGATCCGATTCAAAAAAATTATTCGAATCAGATTTGAATTCCAAACGTATCGGTTTTGCCCACCTCTAGTTAAAAATATTTATTCCTATATGCGATATACGAATCATAGATTGTTTGATTCGGTTTCTGCAACAATTCGAAATAAATAAAATTTTGAATTTTTTTAAAGAATAAGTGGGAATTTTCATGTGATAAAGGATGTTTTTGTTGTTTATTATATGACTTCTGATTGGAATATTCGATTCAATAAAATTGCTTGATTCGATTCTAAAACCAAAAGATATCAGATTTTGGCCCCTGGTGATTACATAGCAATGTTGATGACATTTGTAGCCATTGTAGAAATTTATCACTGTTAAGAACTTGGAAGAGTCGCTGAACAGCACGTGCTGGTGCAAATACGTCATATTTTAATTTGAGTTTGAAAAATAAACGAAGAGAAAGAGCATAAAACAAAAAAAAAATTAATATTCTTGACACATTCGAAAATATTTTTTACCTTCTTAAATTTTTGAAAGCTTCACCATTTCCAAGATCAACAGTTCTGATAGAACAATGAGGAAAATCAAGTTCTCGGACCTCAGTAAAGTTTGCATGGCCGAGTCGCTCCGCTACAAAATCTGTGGTGAGTCTGTTGTATGGTAAAAAAAAACAGTATTTGTTAGCTGAAAATAGGTTTCGATTAGGAATACAAATATCAATTTTTGATTCATGATTCAAATATGCCAGAGTCAGATGATTCACTCGTTTTTTGTGATTTGGTATACGTGATTTCACAATGATTTTGGCAAAACATTTTGTTGAAAATTTCTAGATTTAAAAACCAATTTATCATAGGCGATCTTAGTCCTTGATGTCATTCAGAGCGTAGTAAAATAACATGATTCCATGATTGGATGGATTGGGGAAAACAAAAATCCAGTCTAGTAACGACTTGCAACTACACTCATGGTAAATTTTTTTAACTCGCCGAAATCGTCACATTAAATTACCCAAATCAAATTCAAAAGCATAAAAATCAAAAAATCGAATACTGGTAATAATAATAATTTTAGTTTGTATACTACCTTCCACCAAAAGCATCCTTAGCAGCACTTTCCTCTGTTGACTCAATCGCACTTCCGTCCAATGCTTTCAAGTTCGGAAGATGATAAATGACGAACAACCTGTAGGTATCTGATTGTACTACCGGGTTTCCATAAACGTCAAGAATCATCAAATTCACCAATGTCTGAAAGTAAGAAAAATACCTTGAAATTGTATTATTTCAAACAGCTTTAGCAGCGCAATCCATCAGTGGCCCATGCTTGAAAAAAATGGAATTTCTGATAGCGATAAATCAGTTTTGTTATTCACTCTCATAGATGTCGGTTGCGGCACCCTATTAAAGCTGTTCAGTTCTGTATGGAAAAGTTTCAACTTGATGCAGTGGGTGCAGTGATGGTATTTATAGGGCTCTTTAGAACAGGATTTCATTTTCATCCTGCAGGAAAGGGGATAGTCGAGTATACGGCATCAGCATATGGCGAATCACGACCTCACGTGTAGATATCAGTTCCTAGTTCAGAATGATATTTTTGCCTAACCATTTACAGATTTTTTCCTGGACACGCATGGCCATCGTGCACCGACAAGATGTCCAGCCATCCTCACCCATATTATCATCCTGCACAAGATTTCAAACCCAGGATGTTAGAAAAGCGTAGCTCGAAGCACATTGCTTTTACTGACTGAGCTAACTTGGGCTTATAACAAACCGATAACAACCGAAAAAGAGGGGGTTGGTTTTACCCTCAACCAGAGCAGACACCACTCACTGAACTTTACAATGGCGGTTCAGTTTCGTTTTGGATGGGATGTTTTCCGCTTAAGTGCAATTACTGACACTACATCTTGGAGTGACTCTTTACCATTTGAAATAGAGTTGGGCTAAAATTATGTTATAACAGAATTCATAAAGGCTGTTTTTTAAATTGATTTTATATCAATTCTTTCAATCTTCTGGCTGGTTGATATTAGATTTAGATTATCATACTAACTTTTGGGCTTCGATGATGCATTTTTGAGGTTCCCAATATTGCAATAGAGCATGTGTCTTTGGTTATTGCTTGAGCATGTATCATTTATGGGAATATCATGCAAAAATTTGAAGGACCGATAAATGCTAATATTTACGGAATTACGGAAATAAATATGACGAAATTACGTTACCTACAACAATTACAACCCAACTCTAATTTGAACAGCTGCGTGAGTGAGTTTCAATAAAAAATCAGCAGAAGTAATAAACCCCAATCAAAAATTTATTTTGTAAACCATGCGCCACAGATGGACCGCGTCTCATCGACGCGATCCATCAGTGACCCATACTTTACAAAAGATGCTTTTTACAAATTTTTTCCGATCGGGACAGGACGACTAAAAAATATAAAAATTTGAAATAACAAACTACCTTGACATTAAAGATTTCCCTGACATTCACAATTCTATTATTTCCTAGATAAAGTTCAATAAGAGAAGATGCTTCGTGTAATCCTTTCAATGATGCAAGCCTGGAGGAAGAATTATAATTTTAGAAATCTATGCAATGACCCTGCTAATGTTGCCATTTAGATGTAGCCATTTTATTATATTCATCCAAAATACTTTTGTTTCTCAAATTTTTCCAATTGCAGATGTAAAATTTCACATGAATCATGATTTTTCTGCATAATACGCATTTTTTTTGATTTTCTGAAATTTCAAGTCTAAATACTTCTCCTAATATCCATAAAAGACATGCTCTTTCATACGTAGAAATATTTTTAGTCATATGTCTGAATTAATATTTTGGAGAATATATCACATGTGGACTTTTTGATGGCAAATTTTGTCTGTCATTTGGCTAGTAGCAAAGTCTCTGTTTGAGTATAAGTGCCTGTCATAATGACAGCAAAAAACAAACGTGTCGAAAAAAATTATACACAATAATTTTTACCTGTTATTCTCCAAAGATAAAAATTGTAAATTAGTTAATTTTTCCAGTCCGCAACTTTCCAACGATATCAAATAATTGCTCGATAAATCGAGACGACGTAGATTCGACAACTTTGATAAACCTGTGAAATAGTTGATACTTGAGTTAACAAAACGGTTAAAAAAGCAAAACATGGATTTACAGGTATTTGAGATTTGAATCTTGTTCCACAAGGGACACCAGAAAATATTTAGCAAATTTAAAATAACTATACAACATTAAAAAACCTAATTGGTACATTTCCGTCATACTAGCTTCCAATGGGTTTGTATGAGGCTTTGCACGAAAATACACATTTGAGTAATTATCTATCACAAAAATAAAATATGTATGATATGAACAACCGTACAAGTATGGCTAGTGGCAATCACACAATATCACAAATCATTTTATGAGTTTTTCTTCTACATATCAATGCTCGAAACCGCTTTTCAACAAGTTACAAAGTTATAACTCTGCTGATTGTGGGTAGCCTTATCAAAATTACAGTTGGATAAAAATATTAAACATTTATCATGCCTCAATCTGATTAAAAATCGCTTTCAATAAGCGAACCAGAGAAGACGGGCAAAATATTCTGTTGTTCTGGCAACCTCAGAAAATAGGTACCTTATTTACCTGCCTATATCACGCAACCGTTCTATTCTAGAGGTCAATTTCACATGAAAAATGTTTTCCCCTGTATTTAACCGAAAAAAAGTGTTTGATGGACAATGTTAGAGGCTTCATGGACATTCGACAGACAGCATCTTTTTGTGTCCTAATTGTTTATGTCATTTTCTTCGGATGAACAAGAAAGCTTCAAAACCATCGACACTGTTATTTCAAAGCAGGACTGTTGATTTCAAACCTTTTTCTACAGTTTTGTTGCTGCTGGACACTCAAAATATAAAATTTTCATCTTCCACCAAAAATTCATATATTGGGAAATATTGACCTTTTGCTAAATTTTATTTTGGGGGAATCCAGAACTGTCTAAACTAAACAGAACTCAAAGTCTGATTTGACAAAATAAATTATATTGTAAAAAATAGTCTATGTATCACTCACCATCAAGTTTATAAATACAATTATCGACCAGGGATAATTCTTCAAGATTCGTACAAGATTCAAGTCCTTCTAATTTAGTGACACAATTTTTATTGAAAGACGCAAATCGCAAGTTATCAAGTTTGTCAAGTCCAGTCAATTTTCCGATGTATTGACCATCAAGATTGAGAACAACAACCTAAAACAAAAATGATATTTACTAATTTATGATCAGCTAAAAACATTGATAACATCTCAGTAAGAAAAATTCTATAATTTGCTGTTTTGACAAGCATGGGCCAATGATGGATTGCGCCATTAAGGCACAGCCATCATTGGCCCATGCTTGACTAAATAAAATATGTGATTAGGATGCTTTATTGTCCAAACATATTTTCTGTGTGTCGTAGAAGGCAAATAAAAAGGAACACTTCAACCTATCACAGCGGTTAACGGCTATTTGGGATTTCTTTTTCCGTTATTACATTTTGTAATAGCTCTCTGCCAAAAAAGAGGTCTTTGGTCAGTGACTTTAGGAACAAACTACTTCTCGTAAAAAAAAACTGAATCTTCGAACTCAGAAAAAACTTGACATAACAGAAAAACTAGACTAGGAAGGAAATAACCTTGAGATGCGCCGGACTGGCAGAAAGCCATCTATTCAGACACCCAAAAAAATGGTTCCATCCGAAGAAAATTTAGCAAATGTGCAATATTTCAAGATATATCTGTGGCTATAATATTTAAAAGTATCTTTTTGAGCGTCTGGTAGTGACAAGTACAAAAGACTGTGAAAAAGGTTTAAAACCATCAATATTGCTATATGAAATAGCAGTGTTGATGGTTTTGAAGCTTTTTTGTACATTAAAAGTTATCACATGAATATTTCAGACACCTGGAGAAAACCAAGATTCTGCTACTCTGTTCCAAGATAATTCGAACCAACCGTAGCCCTTTCGCAACAAAATACCTTCCTTCTAATTTTTGACATAGCTTTGCTCTTTCTATCTATGCCAAACTGCGTCAAAGCACAGGAAACAAAAGAGTAGAAGATTAGATCCAAAAATCTCCACACTAGACTTGAAAGTATCCATACAAAAGGTGGCTGTACTTATAGTACTTATATGGTGGAGCCATATTATCCGTTTTCCTCTCCCCGCAAAACAAAAACGAAATCCTATACATAAAAAAGTTTACCTTTGTCATCCATGCAGTGTCCTTAATGTCAGGTTTTAACTTATTGTTATCGGGAAGAATTTCTGCACTTGATAATAAACTCAATGAACGTGGTTTTGTGGCTTCCGTTTTCGAATGGTTGATTATGGTTGCCTATCAAAAATCGGAAAATTAATTCACAGTCATCAAAATCCCAAAACATTAAAAAAGAAGTTATTTCGGTTCTGATTATGCGAATTAAACAGACAGAATATCTGCTACTTTGCTACTTAGAAATCTGAAAACGTGTCTCACATGAAAATAAAATCAAAAAGACAACAGCTTGAGATATGTTACTTGTATGAAAATAAAATAGTTGTTCAGAGTGTCGGTAATAGAACAATACGCAAAATGTTAAAAGATCATTAACATTGCTAAGTAAATATTCAACTGCAACGATATCTATTTTCATTATATTTCAGATTTATGAGTAATTAAGAGATATTTATTCGGAACTGATGACAAAAACAAAGTATGTAACATTCTGTGAATTATGAATCAATTCCTATATCTTGCACTCTCTTATTCGCAATAAAAGGGGACACTTGCATGTACTCTTTCTGAATAAATATTTATCAAATAATGAAGGGGGATGTTTTTGTATGAATTTGTGATAAAATCGATTCATTATTATACGAAGTTGAATAATTATAATTGTGCGATTTGTTGATATCTTGCAATGAACTACCTATCCCTCCTCCCTGTTTCCTTAAAATCCTGGATCCATGTGTGAGAGAATTCACAAGGATACACAAATGAGATAATATCGAGCATATATAAAAAATATCATGTTCTCATTTCATAGAATTATAAGTTTATTGTAAGCTTTCTTTAGAACATAGTCTAACTTCTTCAGACAAGATTAAACCTTGTCTGTAGAAGTTAGACTATGTGATTAAACCTTGATTAAACCTTGTCTGCAGAAGTTAGACTATGTTCTAACGAAAGCTTACAATAAACTTATGTTCTGTGGAATGAGAACATGATATTTTTGTAATTATAATTGCCTTATATTTTAAGGCAATTATAATTATCCAACTCCATAAATTAGGAATTTTATTAATATCCTAAATTTGGAAAAAGATATGTAAATATTTTAATTTTCTCACTTGTGAAATCCTTGATCCTGAAACTAGTCTTAAAGCAGAAGCAGCATCTGATTCAGTGACATCAATACTATTCAGTTTCGTCAATGATTTCAGTCGGCCGATCACTCTCAAGAATAGATTGTCTGCCTAAAATAAAAAAAACATATTCAATTTGAAAAATTTCGATTTAAAAAGACTGGACTTGAAATTAAAAAATAATGTGAATAGACTACCGATATGTTTCTAAGTTTGTTTTACAAAGCAAACCAAAAATTCTGAATTTGATAAAAGTACCGTAAGCATCGAATACGAAATTTTCAACACATATGACTAAATTTGTTTTCCATTAGATGTCATTCATGAAATATATTAAAAAATTTTCAAAGGGATGCTGAGGAATAGCAGCGTTAATACTTTTGAAGTATTCTGTGATGTCAAGACCCAAAAAATTATTTTCAAAATTCAACTGAATAACGTCTTTCGTAATATTGATATGCATTTATAAATTTTTTCCACATGAAATATCTGTTCTAGGGTAGTCCAAGCAGAATAGCTGACATTCTACCAGAATACTCTCAGTTTTTTCTCTTCCAGGTGAAAATGCAATGCAGCTCCAAAAGAAAATCTTTAACGTAAGCTAAAGTATGAATAAATTCCATATTGTCAATATATAAAAATATAAAAGTCATCGAGTTACCTTGATCCAAGGATTACTTCTAATATCGAGAGTAGACAACAATGGACAGTGTTTTCTCATCACAGTGAGATCGTCTCGCAAACTTGTGAGTTGATTCCAACTCAAATTGAGTGTTTTTAACTTTGACATTCCCTGAAATGAAAGTAATGAGAAATATAGTAAGAATAATTTTCTGGGTCATATTATAGGGACAAGAGAGGAATGACACTTCAATTCAGGATTCATATTGATTTAGATTAGTCCAATTAGAATGATTCACATACACATTACTGTGATTCAATGTACGGTAACTGAAAATTATTTTTTCCAATCCAAAATTTTATTTATGTCGAGCACAAGGCAAAGATGTGCTATGTCTGTATAAATCAGAGACTCAAGCTTAACAAAAACTTAAACGGATAATACATTTCATAACTCAGAAAGCATTTTATAGAATTTACTGTACTACTTTTTAAATGACTGATAAATATGTGAATAACCAAATTCAATAGTCGATCCGGACATTAATTTACACAAAAGTTGCAACCTTAAACAAGACAGTCAACTCACTTTTTTAACAATTTTTAATACCAAGTATTATATATCAATAAACATATTTTTCCATACAATTTGTCCGCCGACCACAACAATAACATAATAGGAACAATATTATATATATATATCAGAGTTAGATGAAGATCTTGTTTTTTCTTGGTGTCTGGAACTTCCATGGCATTTTCTTCATCATTGATTGGATGGAGCCACTCGATTAAATAAAATGATAAGCACCAGCTGCCAGTCACAGCATCAGCATGTTTTACAATTAAAGATTATACATGAAAAAATAACTAAACCTACCCGCATGCCTTCCAGAGAATTGATCTTATTAAAACTGGCGTCCACTTCCACAAGGTTAGGCATGTGAGCAATATCTTCTAGTCTTGTTAATTCATTGAAACTGACAACCAAATGTTTGAGTTGGGACAATGTTCCTATGCCCTTTAACCTTCCAAGACCATTTCCATGGAGATTGAGAACCTGAGTTTAAGAAGTAAGAATATGAATATTCGAATCAGCGAAACCTATAGACAAACAGCATCCCATTTTCAGGTGATTTGAGGAAATTGTCGATGTCAGTAAATAATTTTCAAAAAAATCTAAATCAAACATCTCATGATAATAAAATGTATTGTAAAAAGGACAATCTTTACAAATTAGAGAATTTTAGGACAACTTAGGTTAACAAGATTCCGTCACTTTGGAATTTAAATCCTTTTGTGACACCCTGATATTAGTGACTTGTGTTCAGACTTGTTTTTCACTATTTGAAGAAAGGTAAGAAATTGCTATGAAATGTACTTCAATACACTTCTTCAACAGAGAAATTTCAAGAGCGAAGCTGCAAGAGACATCATACTTGAAATCTCCTGAAACCATTAAAGTGCAAAGAGCGACGGTACATGAAATGCAGGAATGGGAATTAAGAAATACCCATCCCTGACAAATGTCTTGGCGCGAGTTTTAAAGTCATGCAGATCAAAACGATCAGGAAAGCAGTGAGAAGGCAAGAAATTCCAAAGTTTCGAGGTTCTTGAAAAAAACTTCTTGCCCTCGGGGTGCCTGGTTAGCTCAATCGGTAAAGCGTTAGGAATGCGCTTCGAGCAACGCATCTCTGATCGTCATGAAGAGGGTTCGAATGCCGCGCTGCTTACGGCTTCATCCACCAACCAGGTACTTGCACAGGAAAAATGAGAAATATGATATTCCAAGTAAACCTTCATTCCGAATCGGAACTGGTATCTGTATGAGAGGTCGTGGTTCGCCATATGGTTAAGCTGTATTCTCGGCTTTCCACTGCCACAGGATAAAAATGATATCCTATCCTATCCTATGAAACTGTTTGTGACACTGTGGAACCTTCACAGTGAATAAATGTGCATTGGTAGCCAATCGAGTGGACGGGTTGAATATTTCCAACATACTGATACTTACTGTGATTTGTGACACTGACATGGCACGTCCCATCTTTAATAGCAAATCTTCTGACAACGAAACAATTCTTGGCCGAGGTCTGATTTGTGGAGACATTTCCAAAGCTGTGTTGTCCAGTTCACTTTCAGACTCATAAACGCTAGTTGGGGTCGACCATGGCAGCATTCGAATGTGGCATCCAATCATTTGCAATATAATTCACAAGTCGAAATGGTGAAGGAGGTTGCTGTGTGAAAATGGAAGATAACAAATTAAATAGAAAAATTGGTAAATTGTTGAACAACATTTCGTAACTATAAATTAGTGCATCAAATTTTTCAAAAAATTCAAGAAAAAAATTTTTGAAATAGGAACTATAAATTAATACAATGTTGCTTTATAATCCACCAACAGTGCCCACGATGAATGTCAATATACCAGATATATATAATTCGGGGGTAGGGGGCATCGTGTCAAAATTTTGTCCTTCCCTGGGAGTCTGGCGACATCCAAGTCAGGTTCTAGTGGTGCATCAAAAAAACTTTGAAATCATCAATCCTGCTATTCAATTGCAGTGTAAACATTTGATGATGTTGAAGCTTTTTTCACAGGCTATATTAGCACAACACACTAAATTAAATTTATTTTTAGTTAAAGAATATGATTTTTTTCTTATGAAAGTCATCTTCTTTGGGTGTCTGTAAGGGCTGTCCAAATTATTCGATTAGTGATACAAATTATTCAGTTTGATTTTCCCAGTCATCTGAAATGAGTAGATTAAAAAAACTATACATTTACAGAAAATATAACTTTTTGTCTGTTTAATATAATACCTCTGATTCGAATATTCGATTCGACTCATCAAAATTTTTCACTTCGATTCTGAATTCAAAAGATATTCGTATACAGCCACCCCTCGTATCTGACATTCTGGCACTCTTTGATGACACGAGGCCGTTTTTTTTTCATTGAAAATTAGAAAATGCTGTATTAAAGCCTGCCCTTATCATAGGCAAGTACCAGAGTATCCATTTATTGTGCAGTGTTTAGTAACAAAAAAGCAGATATTGAATAATAGACATACCTTTGCATGATATTCAAAATCAATAACATATTCCGGCAATATTAAATCTTTATTAAAGATATGCCATTCACATTGTCTACTACTGCATTCACAATCATCTGAAATAATAACACAAAAAGCACATCAAAATAAATGAATTTTTTAAATAGTTTTAAACAAGGTCACCAATGATGAGCATCCTCAACCGGAACACCGTGTCAACATATTTCTGGCAAATACGATATTCGGGACTGACGGACACCAAGGTTTCAACCCTCTGTAAGTCTTGTATGCAAACTAAAACACCACTCAACCCAGGGTGTAATAACTTGGGTACGCTAAGCCGAACAGGAAAAGATGATATCTTTCAAGTAATTGTAACCCTGTCCGTCTATAAGTGGCCGTTGTTACAGGGCCTTGAACAGGGTGATCCACTCCAAGAAGTGGCTAAAAAAAAAAAAACATCAAGATATTAAAAATCGCAAACTAATACGTACTAATTTACTTCTTCAAAAATATGGAAAAGTAAAATGAAATTGACAACAACACTCAAATTGGTGTAGTGAGTGTAGATCGAAAGCAGCTTTGGCAGAGCATGAATAGCAGAAGACCCACCACTCTGTTACTTAGACACCCGAATAAAAATGGGTTCCATCTGAAGAAAACTTAACAGATGAGCAACAATTTAAACTTCAAGAATTTAAACTTTATTTTAGGTTTTCGTTTACTTTCCTGATAATTCTGTAACGTGATATCTTTATTTGTAAGTTATTGCCTTTTGTGTTGAGATAAACTATGTCTATGTCTTTCTAATATGTCAATGAGTTGAAGATTCTTATGCCCTGCTTTGATATCTTGTAGCAACCAAACTGTATCAAAAGATTCAAAACCATCAATACTGCTATGAAATAGCAGTATTGATGGTTTTGAATCTTTCTTCCCATCTGAATAAAAAGGCATGAACATTTCTGACACACAATGAAAATCAAGACTTTGCCACCCTGGCCCAAAGTATTACATCCTTGGTTGAGTGGTGGCTATAGATTTCATTAATTGAACTTGCTGGGGCTTGAACCCAAGATCTCTAGCTTGTGATACAAAAACGCATCAAGTTTGAATTCAAATAAGATTTAAATATTTAATTGGCTGTGTTGAGCCGAGCTTTTAGGACTTACCTCTCGTCTTTATAGCAGCGGCATGGTTGAATTCAGATTTTAATCGATATACACTATCAATTTTATAATATTTCTCTTGTGTGATTCTGTAACAAACAAATAAAGATTGTTTTTATTCATGAAAATTTTTTTTAAATCTGAAAAATTTAAAAATCTCACTTTCCATTGTCTTGTGCTGGAGCACTCTTTCCAAGAAAGACTTTTGCCACGATGACTGTACCTGGATTAAGAATATTTAAAGTGTCAATCATATTCAGCACACAGGGGCCAAATAAGTTCAACCAAACGGGTTCGGGCTGAATTCAACTGCTTCGACCAAAATCGTTGGGAAAAAGTTAAATTCAATGATTCACAATTTATAAAAAAAATCGTTTTAAAAAAAATTTGAATACTTTGAAGAAAAGCAAAATCCTGTATCCCAATATGAAATGGTGCATTTGTAAAATTTTAATTGCACAATAATTCCAGCTGTTCTAACCCTGTTCGTCCGTTTATAAGTGGCTGCTATTAGAGGGCCTTGGTAAGGGTGATCCACTCCAAGTGTCTATAAAAAATAGAAATAATACAATTATTTCTAGAATTAAGACGAATTGGAATAGCACGATTAAGATTCTACACAGGATATATAAAATTTTTAGATAAAATAGTGGAGTCGAGTCCTTGGAGTCGTGTATTTAAATATCACATTATTGTAAAAACAAAATACAAAAATTTCATAAGGATTTGTAATATCTAGCTCCAGACATCAAAAATTCGAAGCAAGCTTCTATTAAATAGTAATTTCTATTATCAAGTAGACAAGTGTGATACATACCATGTCGAAATGGACAAGAATCCGCAAATTTGTTTCCTTTTGCTTGATTGATGCAGTTTTCCAATCTTTTTTTCTCGCAAATAAATAAACTGTTCGATAACTGTACTGCTGTGTCAAACTGCAAAATCAGATTTTGAAAAGATTTAAAATATACAGACCAGCTGAGTGTATTTGTGTTTGCCTCCAAAAAAAAAATTATTTTATTAAATATGAGATACAAAAGATCGTACCTTGGCAATGTAGTCCAATAGCTAAAACTCAATAATCAGAAATAATATTACCGTAATTGTATTTTAAATCATTTTACACTAGTCATGACTGTGAAAATTTTAGAGAATGAACTAGTTGACCAGTCTTAAATCCTAATTATGTTTCCCAAATATTCTTAAAAGAATTCATTTAGCAGAGAAATCGTGATATATGGCAAATCTTATGTTGTTAAATTTTGACATAAATTACTGCTTTGCGACAAAATAAGGCAAAATGTGAACAATTGCATTTATCAGAAATTTATTTACAGTAAAATTTGAATATCGTTTCAACTAAAATAGAGGTTCCCAACATCTTTTGATTGCTGACCCCCTAAATCCATTTTGAATATTTCGACCATTTATTTAAGACACTGCAAATGATGCTTTGATGCCATAGCCAGCTCGACATCTTTGTTTGATGATGATAGGTACTATATGAAAAATGGCATACTAATGATTATGCCGATTTCGTTGATTATTAATATTAAAGACGATGTAGATCATTTCAGTAGTCGCACTACATCCTAAAATAGTGCTTTTAGGTCCCTGACAAATTATATCACGTCAAAAGCCAGAGTTGAACTTACAAAACAGGTGTGCGCGTTGGCCTAGTGGTTAAACAAGTTGGCATCGCAGGTTGAAGGTCTCGGTTCGAGTCCCGGCTAGTCCGGTATTAATCCTAGTCATTACTCTATGCCCGCCAATCAACCCAGGGTGTAATAACTTGGGTAGGCCAAGCTGAACAGGAAAAGATCATATTTTCAAGCAATTCTAACATTGTCTGTGTATACGTGGGTGCTAGTACAGGGCCTTGGGCAGGGTGATCCACTCCAAGAACTGACTATAAAAAGTAAATACCGGTAAATAAATATGTGAAGGTAATTTATGGACATTATTTACTATTATTATTCCTCAGGCAAATTAGCTTGTTGCAACCCTCGCAAAACATCTCAACGACCCCTGCCAGGGTCACGACCCTCTGTTTGGGAATCACTGAACTAAATTAGGTTAAAAAAAACAAACCAAAAAATGACAACCAACCTTATTTTAAAATTCGAATTGACAAAATACAATTCAGAAATGAACATATGCAAGGAAAAGAAACTACTAAGAAAAAGGGAATGAGTACGACAAACAGCAAACGAATGCACAGTGAACACCTTACCTCATTTGTGAAACCATGTTCCAATATTTTTTCAATTTGTTGTTTTGAACTGTTTGACTGTGTTGGATCAGGAATATAAAATAAATAATCAACCAACTTTTTATAGTTTCTGGAATAAAAAGAAATAGTCGTGTGTAATAGAAAACCAATTTGACAGTACACTTTGCATTATCTATTTATTTATCTTTTATCTACTTTTAGAGATAAAAAGATAATATTTGAATTGATGATTATGAATTAATATGAATTATAAATATGAAATGGACCAAGGACTAAAATTGAGTCCAAGCAGCCAAAATTCATAAAAGATATTTTTACTATTTTTTATTTAAATTCACTCTGAGCAAGGTCGGAAGCAGTACCTGAATAGAACCGAATAACGGCCACTTAAAAGCAGAAAGCTATTAAAAGATATAGTACCAGCAACTGCACTCTAAACGGAAAACATCCCAAACGAAACTGAACCGTCATGTTAAAGCACAGTGAGTGGTATCTGCCCTGGGCAATGACGAAACCATCTACCACTTCTTTGCTTTGCATTTTAGTCGCTTTTTACGACCCGCAGGAAATACGCCAGGACTATTCTCCATACACAATCTGAAGAACTTATTTAAATCTGAACATTTTCCGGTTCAAGCAGTACTCACTTATTCATCATGAAGCCTGTTTCATCGCAAGCCAATTCATGAAGTTTTTCATCAAATTTTGAGCGTAGTAATCTGTTGTGAACTCGAGTTATACTATGAGTTTAATACCAGTCACTCCGTAACTCTAAAAATCAAATGAACTTTTTTATTGTTTGCATTTAGTATAACTATACCATGGGTTGGGAGGTGGGCATGAATAAGCAAGCTGGACTCGAGCTCAAGTCCCGGCGAGTCCGGCTCGCTTATCCATGCCTACTACCCAACCCAGGGTGTAATAACTTGGGTAGGCTAAGCTGATCAGGAAAAGATCATATCTTTAAAGCAAATCTAACCATGTCCGTCGATAAGTGGCCGCTGTTACAGGGCCTTGGACAGGGTGATCCACTATAAGAAGTGGCTATAAAAAAAGGATAATAATAATAACCAAACAGAGAAAGCTTCAAGGCCTTCAAGAATATAGAAACACAGCATGTAGGACATCAAGAACAAGGTCTACATATAAGGCATAGAAATGGACGGTGACAGAATAGATAAAAACTTTAGGAATGCGCTCCGAACTATGCATCGCTAATTGGCAATGTTCAAATCATATTAAGAGGGGAATGCTAGAGATCTTAGCGACGCATAGTGAATCACATAATCAATGTTCATAGGTTCCTCCAATTCCAATGTCCATGCACAGGAAAAATTATTAGGCAAAAACCACTGCCCCCGACTTGGAACTGATATTTGCAGGAGAGGTTGTCGTGGTTTATCATATGGGTAATGATATCCTCTGCTTCCCTTTGCTGCACCGAAAAAGCCCTAAATTGAAGTGTAAGCAAACAATGGAAGCCGTTGCCCCGAGCAACGTTCTCCACGCATGCTGAAGAGTTGTTGTTGGCACGGCACGATCCATCAGTGACTCATACATTCAAAACAAATTTATGAGAAGGTTGTCTACCAGCGTAGCCATGCCGCCTGCATTAACAAAAACGATGCTACATATTCACCTTATAATCCCATGCACAAAATCTCGATAAAACCAGATCATGACAAGTAGTAAACCAGACATCTTTATTCGATCCTTGTTCGAATCGAACATTTCCTCCAGTTTCAAGTTCAAGGATAAGTCGATCAACTGATATTGATGTTAAATCTTTAACTTGATCTAAAGCTTGCTTGTGATATTCTTCGATTCTGAGAACGTAGAAATTTTTTTTTAATATTTTGGTCAACCGCTTCGATAGGTAAAAGAGTTGGGAATATGCTCCGAGCTAGGTATTTCTAACATCCTTGGTTCGAATCCAGTTAGGGATGATTAATTGGGAGAGAAATATGATATGATGCTGCTGGATACCTCGTCCTAGTTGGGTCATTGTGGTTCACATAACCGATGGTCACAACTTTCTCCTCCACCAACCATGCACAGAGAAAATCTGTAAACAGTTGAGCAAAAATCTCTGACTTGAAACTGGTATTCGAACGAAAGGTCATGATTCTGCATATAAGGTTAAGCCTATATTTGGCTTTCCTCTCCCGCAGGGCGAAAATAAAATCATCCTTCTCCTCCTGGCAGAATGACCGCTACCCAGCCACGCAGACAACCTAGAAAGTAGTCCGGTATTCCAAAAAAGTAACTAAAATGCAATATTTTACAATGAATCATTTACTAGTAGATCGAAACATCTTTTTTTGGGAGTAAAGATAACCACACGAAAAGAATCAAAATCATCAACACGGCTAATAAAATCCCTAATTTAGAATTACATTAGAAGAAAAGATGAGCATCAGTTTGTTTTTTGTATACTGTAAGTTGTGATTTCACATACATTTGTCGTATTCAAAAAATTTAGTGCTAGTAAAACAGTTACAAGAAACTACTTTTTCTCCAAATTGTAGGTTTTCATGAAAGAAAAAATGATTAATTAATAGTTTGCCAGATTTTCTAGTTGAATATATTATAAAATAACCAAAAACTATCACTAATACGACTAATAATTGACTGCATCTACTATTTTGCAAATCCAGAATTATGGTTGCAAAACGTATTTCGAATAAGGCTGTCCAATATATCCATTCGATTCGTGAATCACAAATTAATTATTTTTTGAGCGATTTGAAATCAATGGAATCAAAAAAGTATACATTCTCAGAAAATGCATGTAAATTTTGATGCATTTTACAATTTTCTGAGAAGATGTTTTTGTTTGTTAAATATAATATTTCTGATTAGAATATTTGATTTGATTCTGAATTCAACAGATATTCTATTACGGCTACCATTTATTCGAAGTAGTGAAATATTTAGTGCTCACAAGAAGAAACCAAAATAAAAGCAAACAAGTGGCAGATGGTTTTACAATCGATCATACCCTACCAGTCAATGCACTCTACTTTGACGGTTCAGTTTTGTATGGATTGTTTTCTAGTTAGGGTGCAGTGAGTTGCTAGTTTCACATTTTGAACAGTTCTTTGTGTTTAAGGTGTCTGTACTTAATTTTTTACTGTTTCTACATTGTTCAGAGTGAATTTGAACTGATGAAAACTTACTCTTCGATTTTATTTTTCCACGCAGTTATCCTCTGTTTTAGAGATTCAATTTTTGCATTAATTTTGTCAATATTTTCATCAATTTCAGATTCAGGTTTGACAACTTTAGATTCAGAAGGATCAGCTTCTCCAGCCGCTCCTGATTCTTCAGGCGACTTCGTAGATTCTTTGTCATCTTCCTACAAAATTGAAAGTTGTAGCTACTAGTGAGACCAAGAGAAAACAAAATTGTTTGATGGTCCTAAGATGTTCAAAATTTTGTACTATTCCGTAAAATCAATACTGTCCAAAAACGGCCGTCATTTTTCCCAGCTGATTCTAACGCCAATATTTTGAAATCTTTACAACCAATTGTGGATGGAGTTGAAAATAAAACTTCAAAGAATAAGAATAGGCAAGAAATAATAAAACTTGAAGAAAATATTTCATTCTAATAAGAAAAAATGCATCATTTTGATGAAAATTGTGCAGTGATATGTGTTTATTTAGAATAGTCATTTTTGAAATGTGGTCACATATGAGTTGACAGAAAAATATGGTATTATCAATAAGACTTGAAAATCATCAACGTTGCTATTACATAGCAGTGTTGATGATTTTAAGCATTCCATGAAATTTTACTTCTCCCGGATTTCTTTCATCCTAGATTCTAGAATATTTAGGTATTGGGATAAGCTAATTCATACATACATCTTCATCCGATGACTCATTTTCATCTTTATTTCCTGATTCTTCCCCACTTCCTTTCTCTGACTGTTGCTGCTGCTCTATCTAATAAGAAAACATGATATTGCAATTAGTAACAGTTGAATAGCGCACTGTTTTGATGTTATGATAATCATTACAAGATTAAATTACAAATATAACATCTTTGTCAGGTTTAGGGGTGCCATTGAACAGCTTGGGAGAATGCTTCACGACTACTCAGACACTCAAAGAAAAAGGGGTTCCATCGGCAGAAGAAAATTTCACAATAGACAATATTTTAAAGATATATCTCTCAGCTGACGAGAAGATTAAAATGTCTTTTTTGAGTGTTTGGTAGTATTAGTAGTATCCAAACTATCAAAAAAGGAACAAAATCATCAATACTGCTATGAAATAGCAGTGTTGATGGTTTTGAAGCTTTTTTGCCTCTCAAAAGAATGATAAATTTCGGACCACCGAAGAAAAACAAGATTGTGTCACTCTGCCAATGAGTATTCTGGAATTTTCTTTAAAATTTAGGCTTATTCTAAATCGTCTTGTTTTGAAGTAAAATCACGATATATGCCAAATTTGAAATGACTTTTATATATTTGTGAAAAAGAAATTCAAATGAACAAAAACCATACATACAAATTCCTCATAAAAATCTGGATTCGAAGCAATAAATTTTACATAAAACAGCAAAACTAATTATCTAAACTTCGATTTTAGAACTCCAGTTGAGATCAAGTCAAAGTGAAATATTTTATACCATTTAAACCATGCCAAATAGTGGTTATTTTACAATATTAGCAACTCTATCTGAAAAGCGAGGTCAATAGGTCCCAAGCACAGTTTTTACAAGCGTTACTACCAGCATATGCTTTTTAACAATAGACACAAAGAAATTCTTCGATGCGAAACAAAACAAAACGGTAACAAAAGAAATTTGTAGTATCCATTTCCTAACT
The DNA here is from genome assembly GCA_963675895.2 of Styela plicata. Classification (NCBI taxonomy): domain Eukaryota; kingdom Metazoa; phylum Chordata; class Ascidiacea; order Stolidobranchia; family Styelidae; genus Styela; species Styela plicata. The sequence continues at coordinate 9,783,115 of OZ023150.1, forward strand.
TTTGTCCAGATGTTTATAGACAGATTCTGACAACACAATAGTCATAGTAAGGTTTATGATTGATACAAAAATCAATTGAATATCCTTATCAATATTCCCTTGTTGGCTATTATTTTGGTGGGCATTGGCTATCGAAGAAGCGCACTGCCAAGATGCGGAAACGCGAGAGAAAATTTACAAGCGATATTAAGTATACTAAAATGAAATGAACTATTTTTTACAGTATAAAATTTACGATATTTACAATTACATCTGGTTGCGAGATTTATTTTGCGTCTTGCTATTCCATCCAGTGTGGAACCAATGAGGAACCGGTGAGGTTATCGAGCAGCGTACCAAGGCCGTAGGTTACAGTGCCTCGCCCAGGGAGACCCAATATATTTTTTCATTTGCCTATTCAAAATATTTGCTGACCATCACACCATTAAATAGAAAGGACACATGAGTAAATTTGGTCAAAGCCAACTTGCTGAATGTAAACTGCATTGCTATTCAGACACTCGAAGAAAATGTTTTTCCATTACAAGAAAATTTGGCAAACTGGCAATATTTCATATTAAAATGCTCCTTTTTTAAGCCTGATAACAACAAAACTGAACAAAAAGTTTCAAAATCATCAATACTACTATGAAATAAATGTTTCGGAAATATTTTTTATAGCCACTACTTGGAGTGGATCACCCTGCCCAAGGCTCTGTTCTAGCAACCACTTATACACGGACAGTGTTAGAATTGCCAGAAAGATATGATCTTTTCCTGTTCGGCTTAGCCTATCCAAGTTAGTACACCTTGGGTTGAGTGGTGAGCATGGATTAACGAGTCGGACTCGAACCCGAGATCTGCAACCTGCAATGCCAACATGTTCTGAAAACAGGATTCTGCCACAATGGGTTAAAATCTGATGATTGCATTTGTAGAAACTTACTGATTTCAAAGCAAAATGGATTGTTCGTAAACGTTCTTCTGGAACTTGTAATAATAATCTTCTGTCTTTATTTAACCTATTTTGTAACGTCGTCAAATTTCTTCGAGTATTTTTTACTCGCATGTTATAGTACATTTTTTTCTTCTGTACAGTGGCCTAGAGGTGAAAATTCTGCAGTTAGTAAGTTAATGGTAACTAATTCTTTAAATTGAATATTTAATTATTCAAAACCACTTAATTGGATAACTTTTATATGAGAATGATGCTGAGGATTTGAAAAAATTAATCAGAATAGTCAAGAAAATTTTGAATACCACACTGCTAGTAATACAGATAGCCAGAAAAATATCATCATTATATAAGTCCATGCACAGGAAATATGAAAAATACGATAATCAAAAACCTTCACCCCCCGATTCGGAACTAGTATATGCACAAGAGGAAGTGGTTCGCCATATGGTTAAGCTGTATTCTCCGCTTTCCTCTCTCACGGGATAAAAATGATATCCTATCCTAAGTGGACAGTGCATAGGCTTCATTTGGATCACACTGACAGAATGACAGCTACTCTGTTGCTCAGACACCCCGAAAAAAAATGGGTTACATCAGAAGAAAATTCAGCAGATGGGCAATATTTCATGGAATATCTGTGGTTACAAGATTTAAATGTCTTGTTTTGAGTGTCTGACAGCAGCAAAACTGTAAAAGGGTTTCAAAATCATGACATGAATATTTCGGATATCCGAAGAGATGCAGGATTCTGCCATCCTGACTTAGACATTGTGCTCAAGTATCGTATTTATCTTCAATTCAAACAATAGTCAATATTGAAAAATAAATATATCAAACACAACTGACTTCTGCTAGTTCTCTCATCTGAGGACTTGAAACATCCAAAGCATCAAGTCGAAGTAATTTAGGAAGGTGATATAAAATATGTGTTGAATAATTGCACAATAAACAAACTGGATTACATGAATACAGAGGATCCTGAAATGTAGGCAATGCATTAGCAATTATTTGACAATATTCTTGTAGACAGAGGGGGATTTATTAATAAATAGTATTTAATATGCAGAGAGTGAGAAAGGCATGATGATTGAAGTCAGAAAACGACATCTCGTTACAGGTTCCAAGTAGGAGATGGAAAGTATTAACTTTATCTTTTCCTCTAAATGGCCAAGGTTAATAAAAAAAGTCCAAACCATGTACTGCATGAACCAGCATGCACCTTTCACACCTAATCATATCATTCTCCATGAACTTGGAGTTTCTCGAGGATAATCAAGTATGTGCAAATGATTTATTCGGAATTATCCCAGATTTTCGATTGATATGAAAATTGCAAATACCAAGTTCTTCATTCCGATACTAACCTTAAAACTCAAATCAACCAATTTCGTAAGTTTCGTAAGATGAGTGATATCCTTCAGAGATGAAAGCTTATTCCCAGAAATATTCAAAACATGTAAATGGATGAGATTGTCCAGTGAATTACCTATAAACAAAATTATGTTCTTTCTAATTTCTATAGACTTTTAAAAGAACAGGCAGGATATCACAAAACTTACAATAAATCAAAATGAAGTTACCAGTTATGGTGAATGGTTTCACAATTGTTCAGGGCAGATACCATAGCACTCTATTATAACAGTTTATTTAAGTTGTAGCAATTGTCCATCAATTGCCCTGTCCATCTATAAGTGGCCGCTGTTACATGACCTTGGACAGGGTGATACACTAAGAAATAGCTTTAAAAAATTATCCTTTATTTTTCCCAATCCAATATTTATTATGTCTTTTCTTCAGTATTGTTTCTTGAATACAAATTTCGTGAAATTAAAAAAAGCCATATAGCCAAATTGAGTCAAATATAACAAAAACTCATTACTTACCTATCGACTCAATCTCATTACCAGATATATTCAATTCTTGAAGCCATTTTAAATTTTCTACATTCTGAAAACAGAAAAAAGGATTTCAAGCGGTCAACGTCAGGAAAAACAAATGCGTTAAACTTTACAACGTACTGGCAACTCCAAAATATCACCAAAAATTAAAACGTCAAATTAAAAGCAATAAAATAACACAAAAGACTAGCACACATTGGCAGTGTTGATAGTTATTAGTTTAAACGGTAATCAAAATTCAGTATAATAAATAAAATAATGCTTCTACATTTCGGATAAAAGAAATTACTAATATTTGGCAATAATATTCCTGTTTTGCAGCAAAATCATGATATAAGTCAAATTTTACGATGTAAAATTTGGCATATATCATGATCATACTGCAAAATGAATCCATATAAAAATAATAAAAAAAAAGCATTCAAGCCTAATTCGAGAATTCAATAATTCAAGAAGACTTTACACTGAAATTCTGAATTAATGTTACCTTACCTCTATTTTCTTCAGTTTATTTCTAGCAAGCCATAAAACATCCAGAGCATGCAGATGAGAAATATTGTCGATTTTTTCAATCTGGTTGTCATAGAGATATAATTTTGATATCCGCTTGTTCTTGTCAAGACCATGAATTGTCTGAAAAAGAAAATACAAAATGAATGAATTGAATATATAGATTAATATGCTGGGCACAAAGGCGAAAATGACCAAAAAAGATAGATAAAAAATCTTCAAAATCATATAGGAAAATTTGGATAACTAGTATAACATTATATATATAGTATATGACATTACATCATCTATGGAATAGCAGTGTTGATGGATTTGAAGATTTTGTTCATCAGAAATAATGGCATAAAAGTTTTAGACAACAAAAGAACTACAACATCAACAATAAAAATGATTCAAAAATTTAAATCAATTTCAATCAGCATTCCAGAAGACCCACTGTTTGGATAAGTGCGTCTCGTCTCCTACTTGACATTTATTTAATCCTCAATATCAAGCTTACCAACCTTGAGTTTACATTCGGCGATCCACAACTCCCTCAATTCGGGACAATGTTCCAAGTGCTCAATTTTGCTTATAGTTTGACCTAGAGAAGATAAAAATAAAAAGTGGTAGGAACATGTTGCACACACCTCGAACAAACTAAATTGAAACAGTTGAAAATAACAAATAAAAGTTTGTCATTCTACTATAAACCAACCGAGTAATTACTTATAGGTATGAAGAATTGGCCATAAATGATTTGTGCGAAAGAATCATGCCAGATTGTCAATTGACATCGAAATCGCAATTACCAAATTCTTCCAACCAATTTTGTAAGTTTCGTAAGATTAGTGATATCCTTGAGTAATGAAAGTTTTTTCCCAGATATATTCAAAACATGTAAATGGTTGAGAAACAATTAATACCTAGGAAAGTTTTTATCTACTCGTATTGATTTCTGAGCTTTATGGAACCCTTGTATCAGTCTGGTAGAGTACCAGCTACTCACACACCCAAAATAGATGAGTTCTATCATAAGAAAATGTATTAATTTGGCGATATTTCATAATATGTCTAAGACTAGAAGACTTAAATGTTTCTTTGAGTGTCTGGTGGCAGGGATGGCCAAAACCGAATATTTTACTATTTCGAATACATTCCTGAAAAAGTAATTTTGAATATAAAATATAGAATAAATTCTAAATACACCCATGCTTTTGGTGTGAAGCAGCATAAATACAACTGTATGGGAAAATATCAATCAAGAAATCTGGAAAAGTATGGGTATGGTCATGATATCTTTTGTTCTCTGGAAAAATATTAATTTCGTGGAGCAAAAATGGGTATTTCTGTTGGATTTGTATCGGTTTACCCCAAAAAATTACTTATTTTTATATACCCATACCACTTTTCTGAAATATATCTAAAATCAAGAATTTTAATATATCGAATATGTCCACTTCAGAATGTATTCAAATATTCGACTCGTTTTGGACATCCCTGTCTGGTGATCACCAAACTCTTTATAAAGGTGTTATGAAATAGGAGTGTTGGTGGTTTTGAAGAAAATGACATTACTATTTCAGACACCCGAGAAAACTAAGATTCTGCCACTGATTATGTACATTATAACAAAAATGAAACAGCACGAGTTTAGTCGCCTCTTACAACAAGCAGGAAATATGTCAAGGCAATTCTAAAGCCCTCATAAAATCCTGAACTATTGAAGCAGATAGTTTCATGTTCTTTTGTACCATAAATATTTGATCAAATTAGTACGGCAGCTATAAAACATTTCTTATTCTCACCAACTATAATCAAGCTCGTTAAATGTGGAAAATGGACAAGACCAACAATCCTTGGGAATCCTGAGAAAAACATCTCCAGTTTCTTGATCGAAGTTCCATTTGATGCAAGTTGTGAATATTGGAATCCATTACTAACACACTGGAAAACAAAAATAATATTAATGAAAAAGAAAAATATGGTAGTTGAAAACAACACAATCATATTTTCGTGCTTGTCCATAACCCTGTCAGAAAAAACTCGACTACAGTAAATATCTCTTGTTAAACATGAGTCACGGGTGGATTGTGCCTACGTGGCACGATTCGCAAAATGAAAATTCTGATTGTAAACTTCTAATCAGTTTATATTATAAGAATATAAAGAGGAAAAGAAGGCATTAATCATCGAAAATACTATACTAAAAAATGGTGAGGATGAAAGAGCTACAAAGTACACATTTGGGTATTGACAGGTCTCAGAAAATATATATGCATAGACTGTCAACTAAATCTGCTACCTGTACATTGAAGAAAAATAAATTCGACAAGAAAAAAATTCAATAAAAATGTAATATTTCATGATTACAAGAGAATTATTCAACGTTTTAATGTCTGACGATTAATTTGCCCAAGAGGCAGCGCTGATGTTTTCAGCTTTCAAATTAACTTCAAAACAATTTCATTCACCCAGCTACCTAGACACCGGAAAAAAATGGGTCCCATCAGAAGAAAATTGAGCAAATGGTCAATATTTCATGATCTATGTGTGGCTAGATGATTTGAGGGCTCGTTTCAAGTGTCTGGTAGAAACCAAACTGTATAAAGAGGTTCAAAATTATTACATAGCAGTTTTGATGGTTTTGAAGCTTTTTTGTCCTTCTGAAAAAAATGGCATCAATATTTCGGACACTCGAAGAAACCCAAGGTTCTGATCAAATATGATACTACAACTACCGTATAGACCTTCAGATAAGAACTGTTTTTAAAAAATGATCTAAGAAATTTATTGGACTCACGATTTCTTTGATAATATCTTCGCTGTCACGAGGTGAAGGATCCTGAGTCATTTTTATTGGTGAAAATATCTGAAACAAAGAAAACCAATGAAAGCAATTCAAGATGACAATCTCAGATTTGCAAATAGCAGGACGACAAACCCGGTGACTTTGATAACGTGGGTGACTTGAAAAATGAAAAATATTCAAGCTTAATATTAGTGCTTTGACTTTTCAGAAATGAAAATAGCTTTAATTTGTTCACCTAAGATTTATTTCACAACTTTTTTTCAATTCACCACATTCCAGACGAATTTTAGTCCCATATCGTTACGCAATATAGCTTAATGTTAAAAGTCATACCATTTTAAAAATAATGCTTTTATCAGTGGTGTAAAATCTAAGGGGGGTGATAAAAAATAATACCAAATGTTTTCTGCGGAAAAACTTGCGCACTGAAGGCGCACGAAAATTTTTTGGTCCGTTTGTTAAAAAAATACATTATTTTGGTGGGAAACACTATGAGACTCTGTATGATGTATATGACACTTGTCTCGAGCACGAGGAAATTGTGCCTATTTTGGAGATATTTTTATTAAAATTACAAAATCTTGGAAAAATATGTCCCCCGCCCCCTGGTTCCGCCACCATATACACCTTGCCACATTTTATAAGTTTCTTAAAATGATTTTCCAGATGAATTTTCAGGTTTAAATGAAGGGTAAGAAGTATGGAAAGAGAAATTTAAATTCTCGTCATGCAACAAATACTATCAAAAATAATGACAAACTCTGTGGTTTTTAATCTTATCAAACTCGTCCACCAACGAGTCAACCGAAAAAAGCCATTTTTCCGTATTTTTGAAAGTAAAATAGCACTCACAACTTATTAATGTTTTGTTCACAAGCACTTGATATGTGAGTATTGTATTATTATTGAGCAAGAATTATCTGTTTAGGCAAAATCAAATTTATTCTGTTGGCCGGAAAAAGGGAAAATAGCTATCAAAGTTTTTACCATCGATTTTACAATATTGATGATTCATATGATTAATCTAATTTGAATACAAAGATGATTTAAAATTTCCACTTTAGTAAAAATATGCCTTTATGCAACTCTCAGCTATATGTATTCATTATTCAAGGGCTTTCTACTGGAGATCAGGCACATTTTGGAATCTGCTTATGCTGTATTAACAGGTTAATGTTGACCAACATATTTTACAACTTCTTTTTTCAAATAACACAATGCGAAATGTCTCCATGACTTTGAGCTCATTTTCCGGTAAAATGGCTTGTTAACCAGATTAAATTGCATGTTTAAAGCAAGATACGAGGGGCTAACTTGCTTTTAGCATTTCATTTTATCACTAATCATGCAACAAAACCATGTAGTAAAATTTCTTTGAAACTTATTCCCTGGCATGTTTTTAAACTTTATTTTGGGTTTTGTTTGCTTTTCTGATAACTCTGTAATGTGATATCTTTATTTACAGTTTATATCGTCTTTTGTGTCAAAATAAACTATGTCTAGGCTATGTCTATGTAAAATTGCCAAACGATCTGGCCGTCTGGTAAGTTAATTGTAGACTAGGATAGGTCTTCCTTTTTATCCTGTGGGAGAAGAGGCTGGGAATACGGTTTATTAACCATATGGCAAACCACAAGCTGCCATGCACTAGTTCGAAGCGTATAACTTAGTATTTCCAACGCTTTACAGATTCAGGATTGAGATAACCTGGCACCCTACTGGTATCAATAGCCATGGCTGCAAGGCTTACCATTGTACCCCGCTATACAACTGTGTGCGAAACGATCAGTAAAGAACCAACCTGGAAAGTGGAGATATAAATGATCCTACTGTCCTTGTGTTGAGTAAGTTAAATAAAAAACAGCACCAGCAGATTCTGGATTAACACTCAAACGGACATCATCACTTTCGGCCAGCAGTATCGAATCATGGCATAACTTATTTCTCTATGGTTGTTAAATGGTTATAATACATTATTCCCAGCCTATTATAGTCATGTAGTAATCCACTCGTCGACGTACAAAATTAACCAGAAAAATCCGCGAAATACAACATTAAAAGAGGCGGCGTCATTAGTTGCCAAAGTAATATGGTGCGACATCCGGTGGATAATAAGGAAAGATAATCACGCCATCTTCCGTCGACCAAAAGAATAGGGTTGGATTTTTAATCGTGGGGAAGGGAAGCCGAGAATACAATTTAATTATATGGCCAACCCCAATTTGTATAGGACAAAACCAAATAAATATAAATAACCGTCTTCATCTGCAAGATATTGTCCCTATGACCAATTAACCGTCGATTGGAATAATTTGAGAACCCAGACAAATCACCGAACTGATTTGTTTAGCTCTACTCGAAAGTCATTGAAATTTAAATGTCGTTATCCACTGTCATTTAATAATGCTAATAATAACTGCATTAGATGATAATTCACGGAGTATTAAATATTTCCGGTTAGCTCAATCGGCAAAAGCGTTGGGAATACGCTTCGAGCTACACATCTCTGATTGTCACGACGCAGGGGACGGATGATGATTATATGCGAGAGGTCTGCTGGACGCCTCGCCGGTACGGCGGTTCACGTACGGCTGCACAGGAAAAAATTAGAAACACGATAAGCTAAAAAAAACTGCACGAAATGTCGTCGTTAGCCATATGATTATAAGCTGTATTCCCGGCATTCCTTTGCAGAATAAAAACGAAATCCTGTCTTAGCTATCGTTAAGGATAAATGGCCTGTATACATAGGACTGATGGCTAAAACTAACTGAATCAGAATATGTCAGGCAAGATTATAATATTTTTGGAGAACTGGCATTTATTTCTTTTGAATAGTAATAGGTAAAGAACTTCAAAACATGTGCGCCAAAATATTTTGCCGAAATTTCTGAAAGGTATAAGCCACTTAAAACTAAAAGCTAAAATTGGCCGACCATAATATTGGCCAAATTGGCCAACGCTAGTATTTTTATTCAAATTTTTAAGATATATTAAAAATATCGATCATTAAATTTCGTGGTTAAGGTAATTGATTCAGAAACTAATTAAGAGAAATTAGGCCCAATTGGATAAGACTTTAACACATATAGGAATTATAAAAACTTTATTTCTGCATGATTAATTTTTAATAGATATTTGCAAGGTGCTCCCTCAGTTCCACCGAAATATCCCAAGATTTGGGGAAATCACTACTCGATTGCTTTCTTAGCAAAGTTGTCTCATGTTTAGGCACTGTTAAAATAGCAAAAGAAATGGATGTCTGTGTAATTTTCTGATTAGAATATGTTGTTAGTATCATTCGATATATGCCATGTGACAAACACCAGTCATCATTTATCACTTTTTACTTACAGGTCTTTTAGCTTGAGTTGGTATGAAGTCTGTATTCGTCAATTTAGACATTCCATTTTATACCGGTCTTCATTTAGGACTGTCGAAAATCGTTTGACGGAGCTCGGCAACCATACTTGTAACGTCGGACGTTTAATCTAGAAGCGGTTAAAAGCGCGGCAAAGGCCACCCAAGACAGCGATGATAACAACGCATGCAGTCCCGCGCAGGCGTAAAATGCATATATAATCATACCTTTTATGTACTCTTTGTGATGGCAATAAAGCATATTCTAGAAGATTTAGATTGCAGCGCATTCAGAAATACACCGTAACCCCTAACAAGCTATCAAATAATCAGGAAAAGGCGCACTAGCCCCACATTCGAGGTCGTAAAATGTCGTTTATACATAGATGTATAAGGTCATCATTTTGGGCAGGTTCCGCAAGTCCGAATTTGGCAAACTTTTCATATGTTAAAAACAAGCCTATGGCTACATAATAGGTGAAAATCAGCTTTAGACCCATTTCTTGGGTCGACATGTAGTTTGACTGGACTATTTGTTGAATTCACATATTGAGAGTTACAACACTACCATGGCTGCGGCTAATGTTACAAAATATTTGCAAATCGAAGTAATTCTCAAGGCAAGTCCATTCAGAGCGTTCAATAGGCTGCCAATTTCCAATTAATAAACACAGTGTTGATATTTGAGTAAATTTAATTTTAAAATATATTAAATAATAAGAAATTGCAACAAAAATACAAATTTTTCAATAGCTTGAAAATCAGTCATGCGCGTGATGTGTGGCAAAGTTCTGTGGCTGAATGGCTTATTTATATAGCGGATATGGCTTATTGTCGATCTTGAAGGCTAAGTGAACAAACTAAGCACTAATTCAAGATCTGCTTGCAATAAGCCTTGAGGACGCCTTGGACATCGCTGAATCCATTCTAGAAAAAATATCACGACCACTTCGTAAGCTTTGTTTGTCCAATACGGGGGATAAGTATTGCATTAGACTTTCAAATCGTTCATCTTGCATTTTAAATCCAACTTTCCGACCTCTCGACCTTTGTGTAGTTGTTGTACGAGAAGGCCAATTGGCGCTAGTGTTATTCTGTCGACGGGCACTGCCAAAAAACCTGTTTTCTTGAAACCCTTGTCCAACCATGTTGTTAGATGCTTGAGCGGCTTTTGGAAATTTTATTCCATCTCCGAAACCATCTAGCGGTTTGTTATCAACATCGTTTGATCGCTGACGAGCTGTTCCTCCGGAAGGCGGGATCTGAGGCAACCTGTTCACGTTCATAGATGTCTGTGATCGCGATGCTATCTAAATAAAAATATTTGCCTATTTTCAGGTAGTTTACGTATTAGAACAAAAAATTCAACTCTGTGAGTCCCAGGGTGCTGTGTCGATGAACTAACTAGAACATAAAGTAATGATGTTATGATCACCGCTTTAGGTGACTTTTGTTAGAGATGTTGAATATTTTTACCCAATATTTTTTCGTTCACAATGTATCATTGTATCGTACAAAAAACATTAAAACCTCACGATTAAAGTCAATAAGATGCATCGTAATAGACACATCCAACAGCACAGAGGTATATAGAGTACATTTAAACTCGTTAATCAATGATTTGTGCTAGAAAAAATTATGGCATTACATGTATACTGGAAAACATCAAAAAATTCAAGTAATCTAACCTTTATAATCGCAAATTTTAAAGGTTTAGATGCATAATTTTTAACTTGAAAACAACATGAAACTTTTTATATTTTCAACCTGCCATCTAATACCTTTTGTGGAGATGGTGTGTTGTCATGAGAGATTTTCGGTCTCATCGATATCGCACTATATGGATATTTTGCAGGTCGATATAATGCTATACTTTGTGGTGTTGCGAGCAAAGTTTCCGGGTATCCCTCAGCAAAGTCGACACTCATTGGTCGACGCGGAGACGCCATGATGTTAAAATTTTTGCTCACATAGTTGTCCTCCTGCAAAATGTAAAATGGAAAAATGGAAAATATTGTTTTCTTTGGTATAATTTATTTTATCATTTATCGTGTCAACATGTTTTATATATATTTCTCTCTCTTTTTTAGGGTTGGGGGGGGGGGTGTTCGAATTACTTACTACGACCTGTCTAAGAACCTACCGGTGTGCGGCATATACCCTATAATCAAAGAAAAAATAAAATAAAACAAATAAAGAAAAAAGAATATATACAGGGGCTACAGAAATATGTGCTGGGACTCCACTGGTGATATCTATACTGGCCTTTCCAATCGTTTCGTGAGACTACTGGGATGAGCTGTATAGATATCACAAGTGAATGTGTCAGGGAAACAGGGGTGGGTGGAATAGTTTGCCGGCGGGCGGATGTTATACTGTAGCTACCTGTGAAGTGCCTTGCTGAAGCCTACGTGAAACGATAATATTTCAAGTAATCAGGACATCGCAGATACCACCCAACGTATGCTGTAATAACACTGTATTTCAGTATAGACAAATTTATATTGCATTTTTGCACAGAGTGCTGTAAATGTGGTTCCTTTTTTATTTTAGTAGCCTAAACGGCTACAGTAGCTTCTGCTTTAATCAGAATTCCCAGAAATTCAATAAAAAACAATTAAATATAAACCCGTTTAGTTTTATTATTGGTTTTGTTATATTTACGACTGCCTACATGTCCATAATTCGATATTCTTAATTGTGTACCACTGCTTCAAGTTTAACTGAGTTAATTTAAGGGTATCCAATCTTATTTGAATTATCAAATATTGGTGAATCATTTGAGAATCTTTATAACATTGATCTCGACTTATACGCAATTGAATTCAACGCACCTTCATCCATCTGTTTTGTTTTCTTTCGAGTCTCATTTTAAAAGTATTTATAAAGTGATCATGAACATCTCGACTTTTCTTTTGCATTTTGTTTTCAGTAGAAACCTGAAAAATTGAATAGAGCTTTACGATAATTGGGCAAAGTTGATATTTTCTGGTCCAATTTCCATATTACCAATTAATATTAATGTAAAAAAATCGTCTACTTTATTCCATTTTAGTCACAGTGCATATAAACTGGGCGGAGTATACCACGGAATTATACAGCCTATGAACTTTTAAAACAGATGTACGGAATCGAAAAGACAAATACCATCATATGCCTAATAGCTAAATATAGAACAATTTACCCGATATCACAAACAAAATTAAATATTTGTTTGAAGAAATTGGAATGATATTAAAGTTTGTTTGAGCGTTTTCAAATTGATTGACGGAATATATAATAAGCTCGGTATGTATTGGCGCAATAAAGAATTGATTTGGTAAGAGGCTGGGAAAAACCGAATCATTTGGAATTCTAATCTGATTCGAATAATTTTTCTTCGAATCGGATCGAATCACTAATTCCATGTGAATACAAGTATCTCATTTTTACTATTACAACTTGCCAATAAAAAACAAGAAATTTATATTTATAGTGTATTTTCAATTCACACCGAGGGCAACAATTTTCGTATTTTAACGACAAAATGCAGTCGATTGTAGTCAAATTTGAGCATGAAATGAAAATTCTAGTTCATTTAGCAGGTTTGCGTTCCTATGAACGATTCACAATTGATTCAAATAAAATATGCTTCGAATCGATTCGAATCACCGAATCAAATTGCCCAGCCCTAGTAAGAGGATAAATTGATCGGATTCTTTGCTTTGAGAGAAACTAAATAAAAAAATATACATATGTAATTCGTTGTAACTAGGGCTGGGCAAAAAGCGAATCCTTTGGAATTACAATCTGATAATATACTATGGTACTTTTTAAAATCAGATCTCTAATATCAAATATATAGCAAATGTTCCGTTTCGCCCAATATAATTTACCCCTATAAAAATATTTCAATCACTATCAATAAATAATCTTTATCGCAAAATATAGCTTTATATCTGTTAATTCACAAATAATGAAATAAACAAAAAGTAATATTCTTTGAATGCACATTTCATCTACCAGACAGGGAATATTCAGATGTAAGTTTTCGTTCTCATGACCGGTTCACGATTGATTCGAATAATTTATGCTTTAAATTGAGTCGAATTCACCGAATTGAACTGCCCAGGTCTATGTGCAACTTGCGCGAATGTAAAATACAACTATGTATGTATTTTGATCGAAACAAGAAGAAAACCCCGTCGCAATCAACTGTAATGTTTTACTCCGCAGTTTATAAATTCGCTCATGTTCAGACTAGCTCACTGGTTTGACGATTGTACGATTGGAACATGTTCACTAGTCCTTTAAAATATTTGCATGAATCAATTTAAAACACAAATTTAGTTCATTAAAAATCTGTCTAAACCCTGCATGAAATTTATAAAAATTACAAACCTTCATGTCTAGAAATCTCTCTTCGCTGACATTTGCATTCAGGATCACGTGACTAATATGTGATTTTGGTAACATCTGAGTGACCACGCCCTCAGCTCCATTTTGAGATGAAATATTTATTATTTCGTCACTGGCTCTTCGTAAATCACAAAACATGACGATTGGCTTCCTCGCTTTCGTTTTTCTCGGCATTTTGAGACTTAACTTTTATAATTTTTTTTTCTGATAATAAAGAAATATATCAGCACTTAATTCCATTTTGGCTTATTCCGATTGTCGCACTAACCTATTACCCAAAGGCACAATTTTGTAACAGGTTCTATCACGTTCATAACGGATGAGCAGAGAAGACAAACTCACTCTTACTTACCAAATTAGTATATTATTCTTTTTTTGCATTATATAGACCTCGATTGTTTTCAGAAACCCGTGCATGCTATCAAACAAACGCTTATGGGCCTGCATTTTGGATGTCTTTCCAGGAACACATTTACTTAAAGCCAATGAGGTATTATCTCGTGTACAGTCTCACTCGGAATTACTAATTCAAACGTGGGGTTATATTAAATAGATATATTCTCATTTTCATGGTTACGATATAAAGACCATTTTTTCGTAGGAGATATCATGGATTAAAGTTATATTTCAATATTTGCATATGTGCTAAACTTCCCACAATCGCTCAAACATATGCTCAAGAAGATATACTCGACATTGAAAAGTTTTTATCTACTTCGAAAACTATTCATTCCAAGGAATTAGCAAATATTATCTCAGCATGAAGATTATAACGGGAAACACATGTATAGACTTGTCTATACCTAAAACCCAACTACACGAGTTTCGTCCGCAATAATTTAGAGAATGAGATTTCCGTGAATAGTTTTAATCTTTCAATCATTTTCTCCTCTGGCACTGAGCTTTTCTGTCATTCCCCCTTCGCTTTTTCCCGTCCTTTATCTATCTCCTGCCACAAGTAAAATATTTAAGTATTTAATACCGGTGAGTTTAGTCAATGAATCTTAGCAAATCGCCCAATCATATGAGTTGAATCAGCTCATAGATGGGGCTGAAAAATTCGATTCGGTGATTCAAATCGCTTCGAAGCACACGCTATTCGAATCAATGGCAAATCGTTCACAGGAACTTGCGAAATGAAGTGAAGTTTCTATTTTTAGCGATAAAATGCCATCGATAATGGTCAAATTCAACCAAAATCGATTGTATTTCGTCGTGATACTAAAATGGGATGCTTGTTATCTACACGGAATTAGTGATAAAATCTGATTCGAAAAAATTATTTGAATCAAATCCGAATTCCAAATGATTCGATTTTCCCCACCCCTACTCATAGGCTGAACTGAAAACAATCTTTCTTCTAAGAACTTCATTACGAGCCATTCACTGATGAACCCTAGTTCATTTAAGACTGGTCATTTGCAAAATCAAATTTTTAATGGGGATTAGCTAGCTCAAAAACTGTCTATCATATCAGACAACTACTCCTTGCAGACGTCTTCGCGCAAACGTTAGTCCATATAATTGAAGTTTCTAATGTCCGGTGCAATTATTTTCGAATCTTAATAGAATATCGATTCACATCATTTTGAATCTACAAAGTTTGATTATAATTTCATAAATTATGGGACGTATTATTCGATTGCTATTTTTTCACGTTATTGGTGGAATATGTCGAAGGAGACACACAAATATAAAAACATATCCAACTGAACGTCTGTTTGTTTCAGTCAGAAATTCTTTTGCACACCTGTTCCTTTTAGGCTTCAGTCGCAGGTAGATCAGGCCAGGCGGTCTATCTATGATATAAAACTTTTTTATATGCATATCGAATTACAAAGAGAACCCTTCAATGTATCCAAATCTATTAGAAAACCCTGCATCTAAAAGTGTCTCTCCTATCCACGAAGTATTGACTCCATGTTACGTGGTTATGTGCTTCGGATAACTTTCCCGATCACGCCATTGGCGTAATACATAAATGTTAATCGCATGACATCATTGGTCTTCAAATATTGCCTTGACTTGTAAAATTAATCTCAACTTATAAATTTTTGGGCATCATTCTGTACACAAAACATCCCCATGCTTACGCAGAATAGCTTTCCAAACGTCATTTCAATATAGTCGAGTTTTTTGACCTTTTAAATGTATAAATTTAATAACATCTTCCATTCACATCTTCAAATATTATTCTTTATGTGTACAGCCCCATATATTTTTGTCTATAAAATTTGAAAGTAGGCACACCCACAATGTTAACACGATCGGGTAAATTGACAAAAACGTTACTGTCGTTGTCATTCATTCTTCTTAAGATAATTTGGCCTTTGCCTAACACCAACTACCGACTGTGCTGTTTACCTTTGATTCATCTGTATACCCTGCTTGATTAACATGACAAGTGGCAATATCATCACAATATGTATTCTCCCTTTTTGTAGAATTTGCCTAATCGGAAATTCGAAAGGCCAAGTATGGGACAGCGCCTTTGAGGCGTGATCCATTATTGTCCGTATCATCTATCAAAATTCCTCTTCGCCCTATCCACATTTGACTTTAAGTCGAGAAGATAATAATGGACGCGCAGACTAACCGCTGTACAAACTTCCCTTTATAAAGTTGTGTTTAAGAATTTACTTCAGCGTAATAATACATTTGTCTTCTGCGTATTAACTTTACGAGCTTCAAATATTGTAATGTGATCGGTAAATACATGGTTTATACTGAATTCTAAAACTTGTGATGGAATGGCACTGGCGCCGGTTTAGAACAAAACCAAAGACAATGCTAGCGAAGCTATGTATTGGATACAGCACACCAAACAAACTAGCATGGTTATTTCCACAGTCAGGAAAGTCATTTTAAAATTATGTACGGCCTGTTGTAAACCATTAATAAAGTGCTGACGCGCCCTGTCTGACGCGTCATTTATTTACTTGATTCCAAAGTAGTATGATTAAACGTTGAAGACCCTACTGTTTGCTAATGTGTTTCTCCCGCCATTATTCAATACTACAAAAATGTGGAATATTTGATTAAACATTTAGTTTCAAGTAGGAATCTTGAAATTCATGATACGTTTCCCAATCACACAATTCAATTTTTCAAGAATGGGCCTAAAATGAGACGCGCCCCAGTTGAGCGATCCGTGTTTCTGAATAGTTTATTTGTGTTCGATTTAAGATGATTGAACAAGCGTATGAAGGTTTCGTCGCAGAAGAAATACCTGTTAACATGGCGATACCCTCAATATAGTGCTCAAGCTCGAGTAGGTCTGAGTAGGATCCACTACCGGCAGTCCGTGGTGTGTATCAAATTGACTTCGGAATAGTCCCTGGTCCGAAATTGTAAGCAAACCCGATCATAAATTTTATTTTGTCAAAGTTGGACCGCGCCTCGGAAATCCATCGGCGTCTTACGCTTAACGAAACATGCTTGGAAATCTTCTTCTGACTCAACCCGCGGCTTCGCTGCTCCCAACCTTCATTAAATGATCTCCATTTTGTGGAACTCATCGCATGGGCTTCAGCGAATTTCACTAATACTCCTGAATGCTTTATGATACTCTTAATTGCATACTGCCGAATACTGTTCATTTCTATAATTTCTATTCCTTCTTTTGCGAAACAAGAGAAATGGTAAAATGTTATATCTCTAGTTCATATTGAAAAAATGTAAATCAGCTGCCGAGATTCAACTCTCGGAGACAAGATAGGCAATAATAATACTGTTCTTGCGAGGAGCTATAAGTTCAACTGTCCACTATTCCTATTGCCATGTATCTCAACATTGTTAGTAAAGTTGTTCACTAAACAACACCATGATCCTGCGTAGCAAAAGTGCGTTATAGATTCAAATATTTATACCTCAATATTATTACATTCTTATTTACTGAGCCTGACATTAACATCTCGACGAAACAAAACACAAAACTACATGTCCTAAACCTAACTCCGTTATTCCGAATCAAAGATTGGAAAGCTGAGCCTATTACAGGTGCACGGGGCTACTAAAAATAAAGTTAAATTCGATCTAGATATCCAAGTCATGTAATATAATACTTGTGTCTGCCAATAGTTCGAACAACAGGAATATTACAAGTAAGTTCCATGTATTTTCACTAGCGAAATAATCCCAAAACACGACACAAAGCACACAAAGGCCATACGATGTTTAAGTCATTTCAAAACAAAAGAAACTCCCTCCCACTGGCAATCGAAGAATAGGCGTTTCTAAGTCTATTAAAGTTTTCAATTTCACCGGTTTTAGGCATGTTGTTATTTACGATTGTCTAGTGGATATTCAATCCCCCTCAATTTACTGGCATCGGTCCTGTTTTGTTTAGTTCTTTTGTTTACAGGTCGGAGGTAAAACGAAAGATAAACAATCCTGAAATACCGTAACTACTCCTAGAATAAATATTCGTTTTGATGTAAGTTAAGTTTTAACATTTGGGTTGACACATCTGAAATATATCTGGTTATTTTCAACGCATCAATACTACCTTGAAGAGTTATTTTTATTTTGTCAAGTATGAGCCAAAGATGAACCGCGCCAAGGGGGCGCGATACATCTGTAACTCATACTTGACAAAATGTAAATAATGAAATGTAGGCTAATAATACTGAAGTAATGTTTAAATTTTAGAACCCACATTCGTTAGGCTTCATGATGTTCAGATTGGTCCAGAATAATCGAAACATATGTTCTCACAAATTATTTAAATTATGTGCAGAACGCGGCTGAAGCGCGCGAAAATTTGTATCTCACCGAAAAATTATTTTTTTATAGAGTAACCTCTGGCGCATCGTCGTTCAACTCGCACTGTTACAGCCTATTAGGCATTGCAGGGATTCGGTTACAAAGGGCGTGTGATAAAATACAGCCAACCAAAATGATGAATGGAAAGTATATGCCGGTCTACAACTTTTAATAATAGACAGACAGGCACGTTTATTTTATTCACCAGTTCTTCAAGTACATCGAAAATAATATCAGTATATCATATTGAAACTTATAGACAAAAACTTACAAAACCGATTGGGAGGGGTAGAGTGACCATACGATCTTTAATCGGCCTGCCCAAAGATTTTGACTAAATAGCATTGGTTTTGCCTGTGCTACAAAGAAATATATTGCAAATATACTGTATGGCGAAATTAACGAGGTAACTCTAAAGAGCATTATATGAGATTTTATAATCATGAAAATTATTATTTTGAATTGAATAAAAAAAAAGTAAAATCAGATAAAACACAATGGATGAAACATGACCCAAATAAACAGTTGTGAAATCGGTCAGGAATTCACATACGAGACGCAACAGTTAATTATTAGAATCCCAGCGAATTTTTTTAAATGGCTTGAATCGATTGGAATTAACATTGATTGGACCTAAAAAACATGAGTATAGTTTATAAATTTTTATGCTCCATGATGCATAAATCGGACCGAATAACCAAGATTTCTATACTATATCGAATAAGCTCCTTTATTAGTACATAAAATTGAAGATGTTTCATTCAATAAGTTTGGAGTTTAAATGTGATCGCATCCCCGTCTTTAGGAATATACGCGCTGATTCCGACTGGTAAAAATTCTCCAGTTCTCCCGTTGACAAGTGCCCAGTATTGTCTTGCATTAGGATCAGCTATCACTCCTTGAAGGGATGTGACAGATTCTCCGAAAGAGTATGAAACTGTTTCAAATCTACGAAAAAAAATAATTCAATAATGTAATCTGAAATTTTAAAATTATATAGCAACTATTGATCTGTACATCACGAATAAATCTAATATTAGTGGTACTAGCTCTTCTAAGGTGGTCGCTAATCGGTTTCTTCGGCGCTGCTTCCGACCTCGCATACAGTGAACTTCAAATCAAAACTACCGAATGGAGTGAAGAGGCTACAATGCGGTTTTGTATTTATTTGCAATAAGAGCAAAAATAGGCAAGAAATTTCAGCACAATTCAAACCTAAATACTAAAAGATGGTGCGACCTCGGCGCATAAACTTTTTTGACAGTCCCGCTGCGAAAATACCTAATTTTGGAAGCAAAACAATAAGACTTTGTAGGCTATATTATTGCGCAGCAGGTCCACGAAATCCTGCCTATTTCCAATACATTTTTGCACAAAATTACAAAAGTTTTGCCCTTCTTTTAAATAAAAATTATCGGAGATTGAGGGGAAGGCCAGCTGGTTTCTTTTTTATGCATCGAAATCCAAAATTTTATCCCTCCCACTGGCAATCGAAGAATAGGCGTTTCTAAGTCTGTTAAAGTTTTCAATTTCACCGGTTTTAGGCATGTTGTTATTTACGATTGTCTAGTGGATATTCAATCCCCCTCAATTTACTGGCATCGGTCCTGTTTTGTTTAGTTCTTTTGTTTACAGGTCGGAGGTAAAACGAAAGATAAACAATCCTGAAATACCGTAACTACTCCTAGAATAAATATTCGTTTTGATGTAAGTTAAGTTTTAACATTTGGGTTGACACATCTGAAATATATCTGGTTATTTTCAACGCATCAATACTGACTTGAAGAGTTATTTTTATTTTGTCAAGTATGAGCCAAAGATGAACTGCGCCAAGGTGGCGCCATACATCTGTAACTCATACTTGACAAAATGTAAATAATGAAATGTAGGCTAATAATACTGAAGTAATATTTAAACTTTAGAATCCACATTCGTTAGGCTTCATGATGTTCAGATTGGTCCAGAATAATCGAAACATATGTTCTCACAAATTATTTAAATTATGTGCAGAACGCGTCTGAAGCGCGCGAAAATTTGTATCTCACCGAAAAATTATTTTTTTTATGGAGTAACCTCTGGCGCATCGTCGTTCAACTCGCGCTGTTACAGCCTATGAGGCATTGCAGGGATTCTGTTACAAAGGGCGTGTGATAAAATACAGCCAACCAAAATGATTAATGGAAAGTATATGCCGGTCTACAACTTTTAATAATAGACAGACAGGCACGTTTATTTTATTCACCAGTTCTTCAAGTACATCGAAAATAATATCAGTATATCATATTGAAACTTATAGACAAATACTTACAAAACCGATTGGGAGGGCTAGAGTGACCATGCGATCTTTAATCGGTCCGCCCAAAGAGTTTGACTAAATAGCATTGGTTTTGCCTGTGCTCCAAAGAAATATATTGCAAATATACTGTATGGCGAAATTAACGAGGTAACTCTAAACAGCATTATATGAGATTTTATATTCATTAAAATTATAATTTTGAATTGAATAAAAAAAGTAAAATCAGGTAAAACACAATGGATGAAACATGACCCAAATAAACAGTTGTGAAATCGGTCAGGAATTCACATACGAGACGCAACAGTTATCTATTAGAATCCCAGCGAATTTTCTTAAATGGCTTGAATCGATTGGAATTAACATTGATTGGATCTAAAAAACATGAGTATAGTTTTAAATTCTTATGCTACATAAAATTGAAGTTGTTTCATTTAATAAGTTTGGAGTTTAAATGCGATCGCATCCCCGTCTTTAGGAATATACGCGCTGATTCCGACTGGTAAAAATTCTCCAGTTCTCCCGTTGACAAGTGCCCAGTATTGTCTTGCATTAGGATCAGCTATCACTCCTTGAAGGGATGTGACAGATTCTCCGAAAGAGTATGAAACTGTTTCAAATCTACGAAAAAAAATAATAATCAATAATGTACTCTGAAATTTTAAAATTATATAGCAACTATTGGTCTGTACATCACGAATAAATCTAATATTAGTCGTACTAGCTCTTCTAAGGTGGTCGCTAATCGGTTTCTTCGGCGCTGCTTCCGACCTCGCATACAGTGAACTTCAAATCAAAACTACCGAATGGAGTGAAGAGGCTACAATGCGGTTTTGTATTTATTTGCAATAAGAGCAAAAATAGGCAAGAAATTTCAGCACAATTCAAACCTAAATACTAAAAGATGGTGCGACCTCGGCGCATAAACTTTTTTGACAGTCCCGCTGCGAAAATACCTAATTTTGGAAGCAAAACAATAGGACTCTGTGGGCTATATTATTGCGCAGCAGGTCCACGGAAATCTTGCCTATTTCTAAACATTTTTGCACAA
Organism: Styela plicata; assembly: GCA_963675895.2. NCBI lineage: Eukaryota > Metazoa > Chordata > Ascidiacea > Stolidobranchia > Styelidae > Styela > Styela plicata. The sequence goes on from OZ023150.1 coordinate 9,805,117, forward strand.
AATTACAAAAGTTTTGCCCTGCTTTTAAATAAAAATTATCGGAGATTGAGGGGAAGGCCAGCTGGTTTCTTTTTTATGCATCGAAATCCAAAATTTTATCCATGTCTTGCTAAATTTTGTTGAAAAAAATTAGGCGACAAATCTCGCGTTACAGCTAATGTTGGTAATTTTACGTAAAACTACGAGTTTGCCAAGTATATGCTTACCTAGTTCACCGAGTATGTATACAAAATACTCCTACACATTTTAACTGATATTTGATTAAGTTACCTACTTTGGCTTTTACCTGTTTTCCATTTAAATTTCGTCTAGGTCTAGAAAACTTTCCAAGGTTTTCAACTAGTAATAGTTATATATAGCTTACTTGGGGTAATAAACGAAGTAAATCAAATTTCCTTATAAAAATACTTTTAAAATAAAATGCTTTGAACGCTGCTGAACGAGTGTAAATGTTTTGATCCATGTATCTTAGAACCACTATCCTACCTAGCTTAGGAAGTGAAACGAGGTCACGTAGTAGTCTAATATGCTACTTCATCTAGTTTTGTATTAAATTTATGGTACCTAGTTTCAAAACGAACTATGTTGCAATTATAGTTCTAACTTCATTATTTTTGTCAGAGTGTCGTTTTTATCGTTATAAACATCAGAAAAATAAAAAAACAAGAATAGGACGCTGCGAGTAGGGTTCGAACCTACGCGGGAATATCCCATTGGATTTCAAGTCCAACGCCTTAACCACTCGGCCATCGCAGCAGGAACTCACGCAGCCTAGTTTCAGAATAAACTATGTTGCAATTAAAGTTCCAACTTCATTATTTTTGTCAGAGTCTAATTTTTTTTATCGTTATAAACATTAAAAAAATAAAAAAAAAGGAAGAGAAGAACGCTGCGAGTAGGGTTCGAACCTACGCGGGAATATCCCATTGGATTTCAAGTCCAACGCCTTAACCACTCGGCCATCGCAGCACGTCTACAACGGCTCGCTTTTTTATTTATATTGATCGGGCATTTATAATACATCGTAATCTCTCGTTCACTCGAACGCATTATTTCATCAATAAAATGAACCGCAAGCGCAAACATAAACTGAGAAATGAGCGTGGCCGATGATAAATTACGCAAAAAAGACGTTGTTTGCTTGATAATAATGGGGTTGTCTTTGTCACGCATGGATAGTTATACGTAATTAGTCGACGTAACGCGATCAGTAGCCAATTATTTAATCCATTCATAAAGTTTTGGTGGAAAGGGATGGTATACGGTCGTAGAATATCATCGTCATAATGTGCGACGGAGGCGAGATTTTCCTGGACAAAACATTATTTACCGCGAAATTAAAACAGGCATGTGACAAATACACCTCAGAAACAATATTATTGGGTTCGATAAGGTGGGAAAAGATTTTGACCAATTTTTGAGTTTATTGCTGAGCAGAAATTTCTGATATTACTATCAAAATACATTCTAAAACACGGAGAATTCGGCCGCTTAGGCGCGGTCCATCTTCAGCTCATGCTTGACGAAATATAATTTCTGGTTTTATTGGCATTTTTTCGTTGTGGAAAACCAATGACTTGGGGTTGGGTGTGACTCATTTACCCTCTTTGCCATCTGTAGATGGTGTTACAATCGCCCGGGGCAGATGCCACTCACTGTACCTTATAATAGTGGTTCAGTCGTTTCTGTGGTGTTCTCTTAAATTGCTGTTAGTGGTATTACGTTTTAAATAAGCTCTTTGCTTAAAGTGGTTATTAGTTGAATCTTGTTAGGGCTGCTACCGGCCTTGCCTAAAAGCGAATTTCAACAATAAAAAACAGAAAAGCGATGAAAAAACAATAACGCTCTTACGTGATCAGTCCGTCGTTTCTAGCGTCGATCATAGCTTGATGTAACGTTGTACCATTTCTCACAACCAATGAAATATCAGTCTTTGGATTCTCGCTGACAATAGGGGGTATATCAGTGAAAATCTTCAATCGAAAATTTATTGGGGCGCTGTATTTCGTCGCCGGAAAGCAGGTACTCGGGTCAGCGGGTTCACAGGACGGTAAGTATCCAACAGGAACGGGCACTGTAAAAGTAAAATACAGAGCATATTTACTAGAACTATGACTCTATTTAGCAAGTTTTTAATATTTTTTTAGAATCGAATACATTAACCCTAGTTTACAATACTAAAAAGCACACCCATTGTTTAAATTTGGAGTTTCGATATTGAACAAAAACGAAGTAGTCGTGTATTGATTTCACGATTTGGGGGCAACAAAATTGTTAGAAAATCATCATAAAAAAATCACCAGAAGGCCAAATAATATTAAAATATTTCCTCTCAAGTTCCGGAAATGACTGAACTTTTAATCTTGTAATGTAATATCATTTTGGTTTCGATTAGTGCCAATATTAAAAACAATTTTTGCAAAATCATTTCCGAGCATTGGTAGCAATATTCGATGCCTTTTCTATCACGTAGGCTACTTTGAGAGGACATCTAAAAAAGTAAATTCTCTTTTTCAGTTACCTACTCAAAAATGGTATTTTATCAAGCATAAGCCACAGATGAACCGCGCCACATATGCAACACAACACAACATCAATGTACTAGAATCAGGACGAATTTTCTTGGATGCATATAATCGATTCGAATAAGCAGAGATTTGAAATCTTAAAGCTTACATCTATAATTTAATGGAAACTAGTACACTCGCTGGGAACGAACAAAAATAACATTTCTTGAAGATATCTATTCCACAATTCTTATAGAACGGGAAAACTTCAATATAAGAAAGATATAATAATACCTTCTGATATGCATTTCCATTCCGATTTCAACTTCAGATAGCTGTTTCCTGCGAGTGCTGGTATTCTTTGCGATAATGCTCCTTCTGTTGCAACAACGTCCGATGGTTTGACCAAAGACTGCATAACATCACTGTTGAATAAATGAAAATATTGTCAACTTTGCATGTGAAATTTTCTTATCTGGGTACGTAATTTTAGAGATGGTATTTTGAAAAAACAACATAAAATTGGCAGCTTGCTGTTTTCAAGCTATAAAAATACTTTTACTGAACCGCCAAATATTGGTCGATACATATTTTTCTAATTGTATGAAAGCAAAACAGACATGAGAAATTATTTTCATAATAAACAAACTCGGAGCAAGGTAGAAAGCAGTCGTTAAGTCTGGGCACACGCGTCGATGAGATCGCGGTCGATCTGAGGCGCAAAAATAAAATCTCTGCTTGTGCCCCCTTCGGCTGCATTTTACAGTACGCATACACAGTGCTAAAAACGAGAAAGTTAACCTGCAGTTCCACTTTTCTGAAGAACCATCATCAGCGTCACCAAGTGCTAGTGCTGAGGACGGCGTTGAAAATTTGTTTCCGATAAAAGTATCTTGTCCCACGTCAACAACTTTTGATTTCAAAAACATTACTAACTTATCGATTGATTGTTTCACTCGCCTCATTAAAAACCGAGGGCGGGTTCCACTTTTAATGCATCTTAAAGCCAACAGTAACTGGGCAGCATCGTCTGAAATATAATAGTAATAGAACTGTTAACAACATATATGTTGTCACACCTCACAGACATGAAAATATTTGAAATATTTTTCTTCAAGGGTAAGCCAGTTTGCTAACATGCTACATAATCGATAAAATGATTTACCTATACTTTCTTATCAAAATTTTAAGATGATTGGCTCTTTCGATTATCTAACCTTGTTGTACTTACCTAATGATGGGCGATCTCCAAAACTTCCATCTTCGTTTTGTTCTCTCAACAAATTCCTTACTGTTAATATCTTGACGCTTCCGTTGTTCACACAAACAGCTCCGAGAGCCAACGCAAAACTGTAATAATTCTCATGCGGTATCTCTGAAAAATAATTGTGGAAAAAGGTTTGAGAATGATCTAACGAAGGTTTGCAATAAACTTAGTAGATATGTACATAGTGTATCTGTAATAATACCCAATTTGATTTTAAGAAATTCGAACATAAACTCGATCCTGGCGCTCATACCGCCGTCGCTGAAGTGAGGTCGAAGCACAATAGTGATGGCAACCTAGTTCATACCTGAACTAGGTGAAGCAAAACAAAAAATATAGGCAAAATATTACAAGGTAACCTAGTTCCACCTTCAAAACTAGACAGCATCGAGATTAAAGACCAGGTAAACTAGGTAATATTCGTCAAGACATTTTTGATTAATTTGAAAATTGAATTCACCAAATTGTATATTTCAAAAACCTCAAAAAATATATATAATTTACCCACTTTTTCACTATAGGTACATACTTTTTGTTCCAGGCACCTAGTTAAAAATAGGTAACTTTACTTCGAAAATTAACTAGGTAAAACTTCAAACAGAAAATTCAAGTTAGGTGGTGAGTTTATGATTTATCGTAACGTATCACATTGAAATTACAAAAACTCATAATCCCACTTTCTTTTCTCCTATTCTTTTTTCTAGATGCTTCACAAGATTTCTTCCATCAATATTTCTAGGATCTTCACAAAGTGATTGTATTGCAAGAACATATTGGGCCAACTTTCCAATGCTCATGCTGCAAAATACAAGAATATATCACTGTTTCTATTACCCCTGCTCACTCCGTGATGCTTCTCTTGCATGCTTTTACACCACTTTTCAACAAATGCTTGTTCACTTTCCCACACCTTCCAATCCTAAAAGTGGGTCGCGCGGGATGTTAGAGTGAGTTACAACTCGCCAATCACGGCGATTAACTTCAGTTAAAAACTTTTTTGCGAAACATATTTTGACAAGTTACTGTTGGATCGCGTCGCTGAAGCGTGTTATCAAAAGCTTATATTTGCTCGAAAAGTATATTGTATAGCTTAATTCGATATCACACATATTTAAAGCATTGTCAAAAAACAGTTATTTTATCACTTTTTGTAACATTGTATTTGGTACAGTTTGAAAAATATAGAAGCATACGTATGAAAACTCGGCAATGATTTCTTTCTTCATCTGTTTCAAAGATTCATTTCGTCCGAAAAAGTTGTCTTGAGCAGATAATTGCAAACCCAACACAACTTCTGGTGTATTTGTCCAACCCCATGTTGGGTGACGTAATATCATCAATCTATCTACAGTGTTGTTGATATTCTGAATTACAAGTTCGTGGTTGTCGTCTCCTGCACAAGAAGGTTTGTTCTCATTGAATTATATCAGTTAAACTTGACCCAGGTTTTTTCAAGTAGTAAAAACAGAAAAAAATTAACAAGGAGCAGGGGTCATTCCACGTCAAATCAACACGAAAAAAATGGAAAATGTCCCTGGCCAACTCTCGCGTGTATAGTGAATCTAATTGTCAAACTGATTCACCGGTTGAGCAATTAGATCCACTATGAATATCCCTGGTGGCCATCACTCAATCTCGCGTGTATACTTGCAAAGTAATATCACCAATCACAGTCAGACCTAAATCTAATTTCGAATTTATTTAAAAATAGGAAATGAGAACGATGATAAGTTAGAAAACTCACCGCAAACATTGAAAGTTGCGTTTTCTCCCTGTCCCCGTACGACAAATAGGAAGAGGATGAAAAGATTTACCACAGATATCTCCGTCTTCATATTTGAGTTATATACCATCGCTATAGAATTATATGTTATTACAATTTTGGAGATCAGGCTTTTTGTTGTGAACAAACAGCGTGAGACATATCGGGAGCAAAAGCAATGAGACAGTCTTTAACTTAATCGGTTCATGACGGTCAAATCATTACTGAGATGTGGGTCACTCTCACTACTCTTACTCTTAAGTGACTCATTCTTGACAGAACATGTTTGAGCAAAATTTTTCTGAGTGGAGTGATAACTGGAGTTGCATAAGAAATTCTTGGGCCGTTCTAATGGAAATATAACTTAACAAGTAACAACCAAACTTTTTATCATAAATTGGCCTGAGTATTGTTTGCTTTCTGACCTATAAAATCAGTTCTCAGCCAAAACATAGCAGTTAAAACGATCAGATTTGAACCCGGAGGAATTTCGCTGTTTACCTTTTCTACCTATAAGAAAAGTTCACACTAAACATGCTTAGTTAAGTATGAGTCACAGTTGTCTCGTGCCGCCGAGGCGTGGTTTATCTGTGGCTCATGCTTGATAAAATAATCTTTTTTTGAGTAGTTAACTGAAAAAAAGAATTTACTTTTTTCAGATACCCTGTCAAAGTAGCCTACGTAATAGATAACTGCATCGAATATTGCTACTAACACTCAAATGATTTTGCAAAAATTGTTTTTAACATTGGCACTAATCGAAACCAAACGATGATGTTACTTTACAAGAATAAAATAGTTTTCATAATTATAATTCAAAAGTAGTTCATAAACTTCATAAAAAATAGTTTTTGTTCAAGTATGTATCGTTTGTAACTTGTACGTCAAGCACTTATTTATAGACGGGTCGAACTTGCCCAAATATGTTTATTGCAATCCGGGAAATTCCCAGTGCGGTATCTTAATACCGCGGAGTGTTATGTGGCGACTTAAACCTCATAATATGTCAAAGGTTTTGCCCTTCGGCGAAGTTTCGTCAGGTAATACCTACCAAATGCCGTTTGCTGTAATTGAATATGGCATCTCGGTCAGTTCTGCGCATCTTCGAATCAAACCTGAAAGACGCTTCGTTTAATGAAAAATGGGTACCATTGTCCTTAGAATTTTATTATTTCTTGCAAAAAAAATATATATATTTAATTCGATATTTTTTTCTGATAAGAGCAATCATCCCCAGGTGTCAAAGCAACAAAAAATATGATATTGATCCAGCTAGAAATAGGTATTATTAAAATCAAATCCGAGTGTCATTCGCCTCGGCGGCGCGATCCATCAGTGACTCATACTTTACAAACGATGTTTTGACAACAATTTTCTGACGGATATGAGCCCGAAGCAAATGTCCGAATACTAGGGGGCATAGATCATACTGACCGGTAGAATGTTAGCTACTATGTCTGTTATATCTGTGGAGACCGAAGTTTCGAAAGAAGTTTCACGAACAATGCAATATTTCATATTTACAATACTTGGTTGAAAATTATACCCCTCACTGCCTGGTGCAGTTACTAGTACTACTTTTTGTAATATCTCTTTGTCACGCGAGTTGTTGTTCAGTTCTTTCAGATCGCTGCTTCTCGACAACAAAAGAAACAATAAAATAAGAACTAAACATAATACCAAGTTCAAACACGCCTTTATTGCAAGAAAAAATAACTTTTATGTTCTTAATGAAAGAGAAATGAACGTATTCTGTAGGCTACACTTGCTAACGATGGGAATATACGAACTCCATAATATATGTAGGCTTAAAATGTGAAACAGGTCAGGAACATATTTAAAATGATCAGGTTGGGTTGCAGTGAAAAATGTTTGAAAATTCATGTATTTTTTGTCAAGGCAATTCTACCAAGTTTTCAGTCTGAATACGATCTGTTCGCCATCAACAGGAACGTAACTACTGACTCCCCTTGATAATGATAGTCCCTGTAACGCCATTTATCAGAGACCAGTACTGATGAGCATCTGAGTCTCTTTCGATTCCCTGCATTGATTTTACTGACTCTCCCCAAGATGTCGTCTTGCTCTCAAACCTGAAAAAACAAATATATTCAACTTACAGGGATATGGAAAAAAAGTCGCCGCAAAGAGGGAAGCATGTGAATGATGAACAGAAATGAGGATAAAAGTATTTTCTCTGATATCTTTATAGGCATATTTTTCATAAAAAAACGAAAATAAATAAATTTGGGTGCAACAGTGAATTAAAACAAAGAAAAAAGCAAATAACTCATTGTGGTTAAGCAATACCAAACTATGAGGTAAATACAAAGACAAGGCGAGGGTAGAAGAGTTGGAGAATGGTGAAAACGATTGCAAAATACTATGAAATTGAAATATGAAACTTGAGGGAAAAGAACATCAAAGAATGAGAATTAAAAATTTGGCAATAGAGTGTTTGTAAAGAAAAACAAAAGCAATGAAAAAAACATATCGAAGCTTACTTTATTTGACCATCGTCTCTTGCTTTAACCATAGCATCGTATAACGTGCTTCCGTTCTGCACAGTAACTGTGACGTCAGCATTCGATATATTTCCAACGGAGGGAGGAGAATCAGTGAATATGGTTAGACGAACGTTAATTGGTGTATATGAAATTGATGCAGTAGTAGCAGTTGTTGGAGAACAGGTCCGTGGATTGCTGGGATCGCATGTCGGTTGGTAGTTTAAGGGGATGGGAACTGTCAACAACGAGGATGGAGTTAAATGTTCAGATGTGGATGGGAAATATGTTTATACCATAGGCTAGATACTACCCACCGCACTTTTCATAGAGGTATCTTTTCCTATTATTATGCAGTTGCTGGTTTTAGATCTTGGAATAATGGAAAAATAATAAGGTTTTTGTGTAAATGTATCTGGCTAATTGAGGTACACGAAACTAGTCTTTTTGTGTCGTTTTGCTGATAATGAATATGAAATAACTATCATATTCAATATAAAATATTAATGTTATGTTATTGAATCTTACCCGCGTCTTGGCATTTCCAGTCATCCATCAAGTCCAAGTAACTATCACCTGCTAAACCAGGTAATCTTTGAGAGAATCCTCCTTCTTTTTCAAGTGGTTTTGGATTCACAGCCAAACTTCTCATTACTTTTCTGTGATGGGAATAAAGGTTGTGACCAATTGAGAGAATAAAACAATGAGTCGGATATTTGAATTTTCGTATGTCTCACTATCCGAAAAGCAGTTAGAATAAAACTATTTAGACGTAGGCCTATACATGATTATAAAATAAAATAAAGAAAATGAATGTGAACTGGCTACCAAAGCTTGAAAACAAAGCTCAAAGGTATTTACATCAAGGGTAATATCGGTGGACAAAGTCGTTTGGTGACTTTTTTTATATCAGGAAAGTGTTCGCGTTTCGCGTATTTCAGACAATCTGTATCGGCTTACCCGCAATTCCAAGAAATAGAATCTTCCATCATAAGACCCAGTACAGAGGACGGGGTTGAAAATTTATTTCCGATCCATACGTCACTACCATCTTCGGTGACTTTTGACACCAAGAACGATACCAACTTGTCAATCGCTCTTGAGACATTCTGCTTCAACACTCTTGATCTATTTTCGGTTTTCACACAATTCAAAGCCAGCAGAATTTGGCCTGCATCATCTGCAAAAATTGTCACGGAAAATACACGACATTAATATTTTGAACAAATGGAAAAAACTTATATTTGAGTCTACGTAAACGTTTGAAAATGAAGTGCGCTTTTATTTCATTTATATACTATTTTTGACGAATGTGGGCGCGACGATCTGTCAAACGCCAAGAATTTATTTCTGACGTGGAATAATTGCTATAATTTGATTTATTCTGCTGAAATAGGAGTGTTGAACGTTTTAAGACATTGAAATTCCGGTCAATCAAAACTAAAAAATTCCCAACTGAGACCTAATATAAAATACTCAACATACCAACAGAATGGACATCTCCAAAACTACCATCCATATTTTGTCCTTTCAGTAACTTTACTACGACCCAGTTTCTTGCTTCCTGTTTATTGACACAAAGGGCTCCAAGAGCTAATCCAAACCGATAATATCTGTCGTACGGAACTAGTTGAGCCTTTCCTAAAAAATAACAGCAACATAAAGTTCATATCGGGAAGGATGGGTTTTAACAAATTCAGAATGACACTGACCCATTTCCAGCTTTTTGTAATAGACGACGCAAAAGGGAGGTAAGAAATGGCATTGACATGACCCTGAACCGATACCATGAGTCTGTATCTATCTATTGAGGGCTGCTTCTAACCTTGCTCAGTGAGAACTTACAGAAAAATTGTGCTGCAGAAGTTTCAAACTATTTATGCATCAAATTTGCGCCGATGGCGCGCGAAAAATATTTTGGGTCTTTGATTCATTTAATTTTGTCTTTCACGATAATTGAAAAACGTGTTAATCAGAATTGTTCTCGCAGCCTAGTTTAATTAGGAACAGAGAGATTAGATTAGTCCTGTCTCAACATGGGAAAGCACGGTCTTGTCAACTGCAATCGGAAAATTGTTAAAATTTGGCAAGCAAAAGTTGCTGATGGCTTGTGTTATTATATGTGACTCATGTAAGCCAGTATTATGAGGGTGATGTGGGCAAGCGTGGTGTGGTGGGATGCATTGCGCTATATCATTTGCGTATCGCGTAATGTGATAATATTAGGAAGAACACTTCACGTTCTTGAACTGACCGGGTAAATTTTAAAGTTTTGGGCTATAATCAAACACCTTGAAAGAGAAAAACTCAGTAAATAGGTACAAAATGTACGGTCACAACAGTGATAATACATAATATGGATACATACCATTGTAACGAAATTGTTTTTTAATTCTGTGGTTCAGAATTTTTACAAGATTTCTTCCACCAAATGCTCTTGGATTACCACAAGTAGATTGAACCGCCATTACATACAACGCCAGTTTCCCGATATTCATGCTAAATATATAAAACGATTGTATTAATTCAGCAAACTTTATAGCTTATAAATTACACAAAAAAAAATTATTATAACCATTATTATAATGTTGTGACCGTCAGCCTCGGCGGCGCAATCAGTGATTTAATGACAGCCGATGCCCTTGTCTGTACCGAAACTGTTAATCCAAAATGTGCCGATGCCTATACAACCAAGATTAAAAGTCCAGTCAAAACGAACTATGCAAAGATTCGTAGGGAGATATTTTGAATGAATGTTTATTCCCTGTTGTTAACTTCGTCAAAATTGTATAACTAATAAAATTAGTAAACGTATTCTTGGCAATCGGTGACACCTTTGGCGTTTCTAGGGAAAATACGCAGTAATAGAGTAAATTAGTACCAGAGATCCAAATTTCGTTCACCATATATCTGCTTTGAGAAAAAATTCCACTCCGCAAGCTTATGATTTTTTGAAAAAAAACTTTAGGCGCTTAACTAAGAACATCTTCTTTAGAAGCATCCGTCATTGTTGCGATGAAGAAATGGGTCAACACAGAACCACGTCAACCATTTCGGATTGTGTTCAATAAAAATTAAAAAAATTATTGTATACCATAAAAGATACAGTAAACGAACGTGTCAAATTCTGCATTGATTTCTTTCTCCATCTGTTTCAAGGATTCATTTCGTCCGAAGAATTTGTTTTGAGCAGATAATTGCAAACCCAACACAACTTGTGGGGTATTTGTCCAACCCCATGTTGGGTGACGTAATTCCATCAATCTATCCACAGTTGAGTTTATGACAGAAATCACATCTTTGCTGTTTTCGTTGCCTGCATAGAAAATGTGACAAGAACTTGCAGACTTCAAGGGGTATTGTTTTTTTTTCAAATCGGATCAAATCACTAATTCCTTGTAAATAACAAATATCCCATTTTGACCATTATAACTTGTCCCCATTGTGAAAATAAAGAAATATTTATAGTTTGTAGTGTATTTTGGGTTCACGCTAAGAGCAACAATTTTTATATTTTAGCGACGATATATTATAATCGATTTTGGTCAAATTTGACCAAATTCGATTGCATTTCGTCGTTAAAAATGAAAATCCCAGCTCATCTAATAAGGCTTTGTTGCTGTGAACGATTCACGACTGATTCGAATTAACCGTGCTTCAAATCGATTCGAATCACCGAATCGAATTGCCCAGCCCTATGTGTATACCTACAACGAAGTAGCAATGAAGTTTCGCCTATTTCAATTATTATTCGGAAGTGAAGTAATTAAACTATGGTAGGTTGGAAAAGAAAACTTACCACAAACTTTGAAAGTTGCGTTTTCTCCAAGTCCCGTTACGGCAAGTAAAAGAAGGATGAATATATTTATCGGAAACATTCCCACTTTCATATTTGAGTTATATTCAATTACTATTTAGTAGTAGAAAAAATTGTAAAACAAGGCGAAATCTGTAGCTGTGTTATCAATAATCCGAACATCAATATTTGCATGAAAAAACTATATACCGTAAATGAAGCAATCTGGGCTTCAACATTTATATTCTGAAAACCTAAAAGGCGGCTCAGTCCCTACTCTGCTTTCACGATAGTGTTTTCCGGAAGTGGGTCACTCTGACCACTTTATTTTACTTTTATTTCAAATCTTTTTTTTTCAAATTTTAAGCCTTGTTAAATCCCTATTCATTTTGGTTATTCGCGTGTCGCAATTAACACAATTACGAGTGATGCCGGAAGATCTTGGACACCATATGAATTTGTGCCATCGACAAAAATAACGTCAGGATTGAAAGAGATATCCACCAAAAATTCTGAGGCCCTTCTAAACGACAGAATTTTTTACTAACCTAACATTTGGGCAAAAATTGATCTAAATTTGATTATATATTGCACACAAGTATTGCTTGTTTTCTGATATATAAAATCAGTTATCAGTGGAACCATAGCAGTTAAGCTGGAACCTATTTGTTATTCAAAGTTCGATTTCAGAGGCTTTTCATTCTGTAACTCCATTCCCTTACTAAAAAATAGCATTTACTTATTCCTGCAAAATGTCAAAAGAAGGCAGCAAACAACGCATTCAATTTTTCTACCAGCACTCGGAAATGATATTATGTTGAACATTGCCACTAATCGAAACCAAAATGATGATGTTATTTTACGAAAATAAAAGATTGGGACATATTTATATTTCGAATGCAGTTAATCAACTCCATAAAATTATGTTTTGTTCAAGCTTGTGTCCTTTATAACTTTCACGTCAAACACTTTTTTATAAACTGGTCAAGATTGAACAAATATGTTTATTCCAAATCGGGGAACTTCCAGTGCGGTATGAACATCTTGTATAGCGAAGATTTCGCCCTTCGGCAAAGTTTCATCAAGTACCACCTAACAAGTACTTTGATGTTGTAATTAAATGTGGTACATAGATCGTTAGTTCTGCCTATCTTAAAATCGAGCCTAAAGGACGCATCATTCAGCGAATAAAGAAGTAGTAGATGGTTTTAACACTGCCTGTAGATGATACCGCCCAATGCACTTTCACTCAATGCCATTGCTAGTACTGCATTTTATAACAGCTCTTTGTCGTATTAACGGCTGTTGATAAGCTAGTTTTTACCGCTTCTTCAGTCCTTGTCTAAATCAAATTTTAATAAAAAAACAAACAAACATAGAGAGCATCAGAAGAACAACAACGTTCAGCAAAACTAGGCGAACGAAATCTACTCGCAACAAAATATACAAAACACCCATTTTAAACAATCAGGTTGATTTTAGTGGAATAAAATGTGCATTTTGAAATAGAAATAAAGAGAACTTTCTTGTTTTCGGATATTATACGAAAAAAGAATAATCACGCTGTTTGTACTCGTAAAAAGCATGTTTAGAACTACATTGTAACAAAAATGCAGTAAAATCACAGCTCATTGACAGTAATTTTGCTTGGTAATATTGAAATGGGCTAAAACTTTAAAAACTGGCTTTATTGTCTAATGGACCGTTAATGGAATGCACCATCGAGGCCTCCATCAACGGCCCATTCTTGTTTTTTAGATTTGTAAATAAGCAATTACTGTCAAATGACCAGTAAATTTACTGTACTTTTGTACCCACTTTTTGTATACCATACTTGTCAAATTCACTTGTTCCCTAAAGCGTGAGAACTGGACAAGAATATATTTCAAAGGATCCTTATGAAATGATTTATTGAAACGCGGCAATATAGTAATTGTTTTAAAATTCACGATCCTTTCTTCAAGCTGGTAATGCTACCAAGTTTTCAGTCTGAAAAACAATCTGTTCGCCATCAGCGGGAACGTAACTACTAACTCCCTTTGATAATAGTTGTCCTGTAGCGCCATCTATTAGTGCCCAGTATTCGTGAGCATCTGCGTCGGCTTCCACTCCCTGTATTGATGTTATAGACTGTCCCCAAGATTTCGTCTTACTCTCAAACCTAAAAAAGCAAATTTATTCTGATATGAAAATTTCGAGGGAAGCAGGAAGGCATCGGAATAATGATCAGGGATTAGGATAAGAACATTGCTTTGATATTTTGGTCATACGAACAAAAATAAACAAGTCTCAGTGTTACAATGGATTCAAACAAAAAATGAAAGAATGACATCGTTGTGGGGAAAGTAAAATTAGGGTGGCAGGGAGGGGATGTGGTAAAGATGAATGCAAAATATGATTGAATTTGAGTATGAGTATGATTTTGAATATGAGAAAAGAAAATTAAAAACAGAACAAAAAAATATTAATAGAGGGGAAAAAAAATGAAAAAGAATTGATCGAAGCTTACGTTATCTGTCCATCGTCTCTGGCTTTAACCATAGCATCGTATAATGTACTTCCGTTCTGAACAACGACTGTGACGTCAGCATTTGATACATTTCCAACGGAAGGAGGAGAATCAGTGAATATAGTTAGGCGGACGTCAATGGGTATGGATGGAACTGTGGATGGAGTAGTAGTAGTTGTTGGGGAACACGTCGGAGGGTTGCTGGGATCGCATTTTGGTTCGTAGTCCGGCGGGATGGGAACTGTCAACATAATATAATAAGGAATTTAATTAGATGTTAGAATTTATTACTATTCTGTTTCCAAACAAATCAGTAAATCATTGCTAGCACCTGTAAAGAAAATTTTGGCCTAAATAGCTTTTGTTAGGTATGAGTCACTGATGGATCGCGCTTTTTATACTAAGAGAGAGAGGGAGAGAGAGAGAGAGTAAAATGTACGCTTTTATGAAATTGTAAAACAGTAAGTGAGGCAAATAAAAACAAAGTAAATGTAATTCATATATTTTGGTTTGAGCTGCCCGTGATATGAGTACAAAATAAAAATCCTATAAAAGAAAATATCAATTTCACAAGGTTGAATATTACCTGTGTCTTGGCATTGCCAGCCATCCATCAAGTCCAAATAACTATCACCTGCTAAAGCAGGCAATCTTTGAGAGAGTGCACCTTCATTTTCCAGTGATCCTGGATTTACAGCCAAACTTTTCATTACTTTTCTGCAAATTATGATAAAATGAGCAAATAACTCAATTATCTGACGAACAATTCACTACTCATACATCTGGTTATTAAATGTTAATCAGCTCAAAGACTCTCTCGTCTTGTTTATTTTTACCATGAAATCAAGAAAATTAATGTAAACTGATTACCAAAGCTTGAAAAGAAGGTTGAAGGCTGAATCTTGTGGTTGAGCAAAATATTTTTGATTATTAAATACGACATGACAATGAACCATACGATATAGTAAAGAGCATCAATTTACTGTGGATGTGAGATTTTCGTTTGAGGGAAAAGTCAGGTGAAAGGGATACGCCAATTTTTATATCAAAAAATGAAAAAATGGCGTACATATTGGATCATTTTTGTGTCACCTTACCCGCAACTCCAAAAATAAGGATCTTCGTCATCTTCCTCCATAAGACCCAGCACAGAGGAAGGAGATGAATATTTATTGCCGATCCATACATCACTTCCGTCTTTGGTGACTTTTGACACCAAAAACGATACCAACTTGTCGGTCGCCCTTTCGACCTTTCGCTTCAATGCCCTAGGTCGATTTTCGGTTTTTACACAAGTCAAGGCCAAAAGATTTTGGGCTGCATCGTCTGCAAAAAGGGTTGCACAAAATACACGGTATAAATATTTTAAAACATTTATGAAAACCTAAACAGCCTATTTTAAACATATAAATATCTGTGATTCGCAGCACCAGACACCAGAGGTTTGGTCTTTGGTGCGGAATAAATGCGGTAATCTGATTTACTGCAATGCTGAACAGCACAATAAATTTCAGGTCAAGTTTACGGAAGTAACGGAAATAAGTCGTGGTTTCTCTGAATCCTAAAATTCCATGCTTCGAAGTCTTTTATCCATCTGAAGAAAATGACTTTCAAATTTCGGAAAGTTAAAAAAAAAAGATTCTGAACCTAATATAAAGCATTTAACATACCAACAGAATGGGCATCTCCAAAACTACCATCCATATTTTGTCCTTTCAGTAATTTTTTTACAACCCAATTCTTTGCTTTCTGTTTGTTGGTACAAAGTGCTCCCAGAGCTAATCCAAACCGATAATATCTGTCGTATGGAACTAGTTGCGCTTTCCCTAAAAAGAAATAATAACAAAATATAGAGTATATCGGGAAAACTGAGTTTTAACAAATAATCAATATTTAATTCGATAAACTCAGGTAGCAGTATATTGTTGTCATGTCGGTGCAAACTTCAGAATTCACCTGAAATATTTTTAGTGTGTCGTGAGTGTGTCTAAAAGGGAACTATAAGAAGTGGTTTTGCCATCACACAGGGTTATGATACCATCCAGCACAGTAGTCCAGACTTGTAACAGATTTTTCTACTTTGTGTGCAGTTTCTGAACGTTTTGGGCAGCTCTTTTACATATGAGTTTGATTTTTGAGGGCTGCTTTTAACCTTGTTGACAGCAAACTTCCAATAAAAAATAGTGCCGCAGGTGTACGAAGAGACGTCGATTATAGATTTGAATCTCCCCTATTTATGTTATTGCGATTAGTTTTTAACTTTTAACAATACGATGTTAGTGAAAATATGAGAATATTGCACAAATATAACATAATAAACGGTATGTGAATTGTTTTGCTACGATAAGATGACATCATTCATACGGAGGTAAATATTGAAAAACGTTACCGAGAGAAAATCAACGATGCGTCACTCGCCTCTCCTGAGCAAAACTATTTGCTTATTTATTTAACTTTACTTGAACGATCGTATTAGCGAGGAAAATAAATATTGTACGGAGTTACATATTTCTGCTGTTCATATGGACATATGGTTGAAATAATAAAATTTCCGATTGAAGCATAACTTATATGTACAGTACGTATAAATCACCGCCGTTCAGTGATAAAGTTTCAGTTGTTTTCGACAGACAAAACACCATTCCAGTGGGGGCAAACATTTTGGTTTATCACTAATATAAAGGCGTATGAATCAGACTTGTTTTTGTAATCTGGTTCAATTAAGGACAAAAAGTTTTGTCTCGACATGTTAGAAAACAAGGAATGAGAAACGTCACGTTTTCATTGTATTGGAAAACTAGAAAACAACGTGGTTTTCAAAAGTACCTCATTTATTTCTGAACATTGGTTAAGCCAGTCATATACAAAGCTCATTCCGAATCTCGCCTCATTAACAATTTCAAATATGCTACAAAAAGGAAATTTTTTTGTCATGTATGGGTTTCCCTTATGTCCATCCAAATTTTTGAGTAGTGTATGTCGCGGAAGCGTGAGTCGTTCTTGGATCATATGCTACAAATCGTATATGATACCCCTTGTTGTCTTCAGCTATCGAAGAACTTTGTCAAGCGAAAGTGACTGATGACTTCTGTTACTATTCGTGATTAATGCTTGCCAATAAGAGTGTGAAGTGGGGAATTAGGATAATATTAAAACGATCTCAAAAATTTCAAGTTCTTGAACTAACCGGGTGCATTTCAAATGCTTTGCTTTTATCAACGATATCGGGAAGTTAAATAGCCGTGAATTGGTACATAACAAACTTACCATTGTAATAAAATTGTTTTTTAATTCTGTTGTCCAGAATTTTTACAAGGTTTCTTCCACCGAAAGCTCTTGGATTCCCACAGGTGGATTGAACCGCCATAACATACAATGCCAGTTTCCCGATATTCATGCTAAATATATAAACGATTAAGAAAATTTTATCACGTGTAAATTAGAAATTTTATTTTGTCGAGCATGAGCCCTAGATAGACTGCGCCTCGGCGGCGCGATCTATCTATCTATCGCTAAAACAAAACATGTCTGGTGGTCTGACTGGGTACTGCTATTACTGCACGGCTGCACGTTCTAGTGCCATGGTCAGGATTTCATAAATTGGTGTTTAAAATATGTAGATAACTTTCTGTTTTTTTGTTGGTACCCAAACCGGTATATTATAATATTCGGTCCATATTCACCCAACGTTTTGATAATCATTGGACTATCTCCAAGTCAAATAACAGCTGAAGGCCTACATTTGTGAACGTGAATAAAATTTCAAGTACCGTTAGTTCATGGGATTGATTTTTCCTTCAAAAACCCTATCTGTCAATAGTACCGTCAATCTCATTTCTCATTTGATCAACTGATTTACATCGACCAAAGAATTTATCCTGAGCAGGTAATTGTAATCCCAGAGCTGGATTTTTCCTTCAAAAGCCATACCTGTCAATAGTATCATCAATCTCATTTCTCATTTGATCAACTGAATTACATCGACCAAAGAATTTATCCTGAGCAGATAATTGCAAACCCAGAACAACTTCTGGTGTATTTGTCCAACCCCATGTTGGATGACGTAATTCCATCAATCTATCTACAGTTGAGTTTATGACTGAAATCACATCTTCGCTGTTTTCTTCGCCTGATAATGATATAAACAATTTTTTTGAATTTTTTTACACACACAAAATTGAATCACACTTAAACACAATTTTTGGAATTAAAAAAATAAGGAATCTTGAATACCATTCGAAAAAATCTTGATTCACTTACCGCAAGTTTCGTATTCCGATTCCTCTTCACATTCGCACTTTACAAACCCAATCACCACTAACAACAATAGTATAGATTCAAACACTTTCATCCTACGTTATAAATCTTTACTTTAACTCCAGATATATATATTTTTTTGAAAGAATACTCAAGTAGTTAGCGTTCGCGACTACATTCAACCATAAGCAACATCTAGCTTTTATACGAAAGGCCTTTCTCTAAAAACGATTGCACGAAAGTGTTTTCGTTTCCCGGTCTTATATCAGAGGACTTCGATCAGGTGGTTTCCAAATCATCCTATACACAATGGCGTGTTTTCGAGAGTCGTTCTGTGGTTTGACGTCATGAGTCTATCCACCGAAAAAATTGTCAAAATAATAGTGATTTTACAATTGTTCAATTTTATCAGATTTAAGGCTTCGATTAGTCTTGTATTGTTGAAGAATGGTCAAAGTTTTCAATTTGCCTATATCACGGTATAGAGGATACAAAATACGAAATAGGATTCAATGAAACATTTTTTTATGAATATGAGACGGTGCAAAAAGGTATAACTATTAGCTTAACAGCCTATATGAATATGGTTCATAAATTCGGTATTCTAATATTCAAATTCTTTAATAAGTCTGCTCAGTGCTGTTTAGCAATGACCCCAATGAAGCAGTTGGTTGCTAAAATACAGCAATTTTAAGGTTCCAGTGTGCGAGCTATAGAAAGTGACTAACGTGTTTTCTGCGTGTCGTAAGAAGTGACTAAAATATGTCAAAGAAGTCCTAGGGGCCTTCACGACAAAAAACACCTACTGCACTATATTGCGTTCAGTTCTGTATTGAAATGTTTTCCGCTTATAGTCTTACTGTCTTTACTTCAATTGTATCGCTCGTTCGTGATCAGTGGTTAGCAGATGGATTTTCCGGTTGTTGACAAGGGTGAAGCTTTGGAATGAATCTACAAAACATGACAGTTATATAAAAATTCCGTTTAGGGTCTTACTTGCATTAGCTTATTCAGTATCTCTTATACGTTTATATTCTTTGTTCAATTGGAAATAGAAACGAACACGTGATTCATACTATTTTTATTAGCAAATATATTGGTTTTTTTAACAAGTGAGCAAGCAGTCAACAAGTATGACGTCATCAATGCCGTGTGCACTATTGCGTAGACAAAAATATTTTTCCATAAAAAGATATTTTATTCTAGAAAATATAATTAATACGCTAAATAACGTCAGTTTTTTTTTATTATTTTTACTCTGAGGCAGGCCGGAAGCCGTGCCTAAAAGGTACTAACTAACAACCACTTAATAACAAAGAGCTACTACGAGATGTGGTACCAGCAACTGTACTCTAAGCGAAAAACATCTCTGAATCGCTACATGCTTGGAGCTTTGGTGAACTGCTGCGCATGGTCGCTCTGAAATTATTATATCTCGAACATAGATCAAATATGGTCCGCGACCTGGAATCGCAATCGCAAACAATTTTTTTTTTTCTAGAGCATGAGACACTGATGGACAGATGGAGTCTCGACGGCGCGATCCATCAGTGATTCATCCTTTACAAACGATGTTTAAGTAAGAAAAAAATCAATCCAACTCACACTCAAATTATTGAACATGACAAGAAAGTGTTCTTTTTTATTAAAGTTTTCTCTGAGCAAGGTCGATTTTTAAATTTGAATCGATTCGAAGCATAGCTTATTCGAATCAGTCGTGAAAGGGTATAGGAACGAAAACTCGCCAAATGAAGTGGAACTTTTTTACGGCAAAAATGCAATCGATTTTTGTCAATTTGACCAAAATCGATTGTATTTTGTCGTTAAAAATTAAAATTTTCACTTTTGAACCCGAGTGTGATTGAAAACACATCGCTTTTAAGTCTGTTTAAGCTAATATAAGTAGCCTACAATAAGTGGTATCTGTCCTGGGTAATGACAATGCCATCTACTACTACTTGTTTCCTTTGCGTCGCCTCTTACAACACGCAGAAAACACGTTAGGGACTTTTCGGTTGTGTAAAAATTAGAATAGTTTTCGTATTTTCGGTGGCGCGGCGGCGCGATCCATTAGTGCCTCATACCTAACAAAACATGCTCGGTGAATATTTTTTTTTGCCTCATACAGGCCCGACATTTATACTCTTTATAATACATTGAATAGTGTTTGAGAAAGTCCCATTCTGTTACCACCGTACTTGTACAAAGTATTTAAGTTACTTTCTTGATTCCAAACAATCGAAAGTACTGTTTATTGTACAATATGCATCAAAATTAAAACACCTTCTAATAGTTCTGAAAATCTGAACGCAAAGTCATCTTTATTTTTTGGTACATTTGCAGCGGAAGAATGCCTTATTTCGACAATCTACAACGATCAACTATCTTGGACCCGTTTGTCAACGAATTGTGAGACGACTTGGAAGGTATTTTGTGGCTTATTATATTATATCGACATCAATATTAACCAACAGTGACTCATTCTCAACACAACACAATTTTCTGACTCGGCTAGTATATTGGTTTCCTTATTCTATTGCGTCCAGTATGGGTCACTGATGGGGCTCGGCAAAACCGAATCATTTGGAAGTAGAATCTGATTCGAATATTTTTTTCGCAACGGATCGAATAGTAAATTCAATGTGAATACCAATTTACTATCACAACTCGCCTCCATCCTTAAAATCAAAAAAATTTAGAGCTTAGTGACCGAGAGCAACGCAACTAACCCGTACTTACTCCAACTCCCTATACCTGACTGTGCCATCCAGGCCGCCTGGCGATCCTGAACCAACTCCCTAAACCCAGACTAAGATACAATGATAAAGCTATCTACCACTTCGTTATTCCCGTTTAGTGGTCTCTTACGTAGGGCTGGACAAAACCGAATCATTTGGAATTCGAATCTGATTCGAATATTTTTTCCGAATCGGATCGAATCACTAATTCTTCGTAAGTAACAAATATCGAATTTTTACTAATATAGCTTGTCTCCGTCGTGAAAATGAAGAAATTTATAGTTATAGTGTATTTTCATTTTACTTACAATTTTCATATTTTAAGGACGAAATATAATCGATTTTGTCAAATTTGACCAACATCGATTGCATTTCGTCGTTAGAAATAAAAATCCTAGTTACCTAAAAAAAGGTTTTCCTATGAACGATTCACGATTAATTCGAATCAATCGTGCTTCGAATCGATTCGAATCACCGAACCTAATCACCCAGGCCTACTCTTACGACAGGAAGAATATACGTAAGGTATTTATACCCAGGACTTTTGCCCAATCTTGATAAACCAACGTTCTTAATTTTTTCTAGAACGAAATCAATGGACTGCAAAAAGATGTCACAAAATTGACAGGTAAAAATATAGATCTAATAAATATACTTGCAATAATTGCAAATATTATGAGTAATTTCATGCCAAATATCGCAATAAATGTAATATGTTATACAAATATATTTCATCGAATATGAACCCTCTTTGGATCTCGTTTGTGTTATCCCCAGTGAGAAAATTCCTTTCCATGTTACAACATGTTTTGTAAGATATTCGGGGATTAGAACTACTCTAATGTACACCCTCGTTAGATGCGATTAAAAAGAATCAAAGAGAAGTAGGTGGTTAAATCATTGCCCAGAACAGATATCATTTACTATGCCCTATTACAGCAGTTTGCTTGAAAGATGTTGTTCTCTTAGAGAGCAGTTAATTGCACTAGACTTCGTAGTAGCTTTTTGTTACTTAAGTTACCGTTAGCCGTTTCCTTTTTGACGCTGCTACCCAAAGAGGACTGAGCCCACTATGGTGAAGTCCAATGAGTGGCATCTTTTCCGGACAATGATAAATTCATCTATCACTTCCTCAAGTGTGAACTTGAATAAAAAATTAAAGAAAACAAAAAGTGTTTAAAGTTTCAATCTTTCATCTTATATACTTTATACCATCACACCAAAAGTTTTTCAATTATTGTTTGTTACTGTCTCAGATAAGTTCAAGTACTTGGAAAAAAAGTTATTTGAAATTTATGAAGTAAAAAAACCAGCTTCCACAGAGAGTATTGACTCTCCCACCTCACCCTTCATTCCAGCTTCCACAGGTTTGTACTCATCCCTGCTTTTCATTTTATTTCCTTAACGAATTTCCTGCGTGTCGCAAGAGGAGCATTAAATCAAATTTCCATCGCCTGCCTACAGCACAGGTTACATACTACTTACGCTACTTCAATTTAGGTTTACGATTCAGTTCTCTTCGGGATGTTTTCCGCATAGACTGCAGTTACTGTCACTACATTTTGTAGAATTTCTTCGCAATATAGGTGATCGTTACAAGATTGCTTTAGGTACCGCTTCCGAGCTTGCCTTTTAAATTCAAATAAAAAATACATTTTGTTCCTCTTTGCTTCACACTTCGCTTAGAGTGAATTTCAATCAAAAAAAAAAACTTTTCACTATCAATCACGTTTACCAAATGTCGGAGCGTTAGCAAAATCCATGTTTCAAAAAATACTTTTTATAGTAAAGCTTGGCAAAACCAAATCATTTGATATTCGGATCTGATAAATGAACAAGATTATTGCATGCCACCTTTGTCAGGAGAATTAGGTCATACAACTAAGCAGCCCATTTTGATACTTTGGTCGGGTTCTGTTGTGCCAAAAATACGAAGATCTCTAACCAATTTGTCACAAAATATACAGCTATTTTTGTTGTGCATTTTGCTGTGGCGCTTTTCTGGTGACCCCGGCATCCATTTCCTATTTAATTTACGGGAGAATTTTGTCTAATCGAAAATTGGGGAATACGAACTTGATTTTTCATTCTACAGCCAAAAACCGTAATAATTTTTACTTATTCAACTCATTAAGACGTCATAGTGACGATACCTTGTTTTCAAATGAGAAGGACCCGACTTTTTTTTATAATTTATCAAGTCATGAATAGCAATTTTTCTCCTCTTCGCATCTAGTGTTAAAATATATTACTCTGAAGCGCGGAAAACACTTTTTCTAAGAAAGGTCGTTATGACGTCAGACAGTGCATAAGACCTTGGGGCCGACCATAATACTGAATTTTGGTGCCTAAAGTATCAAACCCCAAACCATGGTGCTTCAATCCGGCGATTTCAGAAAAAGTCATATTTTCGACAGTGGTTGTGAAATGAATGTATTCATTTGCCAAAATATGTAAACCGTGATACGTTTCATTTTAGGACATTCTGACCTGGCCACTCCGAAAGAAACGTTTATCTCGTTTATTACAAAAACCCCCACTAATGACGTCACACTATCCGATGACCTCACCTCCCCAAACAGTATTATCGACGGAGTCCCCACCTCCGAATCTACGGCTGATGACGTCTCTACGAGTATGGAAACACAAACAACCATTAAAGGTACGTAATATTGATGAAAATTTAATGTGAAATATCGAAGATTTTTGTAAAAATTACAAGTTACATATTTCGCTCCTTTATCGCAATAATTTAACATGAATTTTTTTTTATTGAAATTCACTCCGGGCAAGACCAGAAGCGGCGTTCAGGAGGAACCAACAACCGGCTACTAAATAGCAGAAAGGATTCAGTACCAGCAACCGCACTCTAAACGGAAAAACATCCGAAGTATTCAGACTTCAGCCCTGCCCCTTTCCATTTACATAGCTCATGCTTAAAACTTAATTTTGCATACATTTGTGGTAAAAATGGAAATATATTAGTGTGAATGAATGGACGAGTTGTTTTCTTGCTGTCTTTCGCTATCATGGAGATTTATTTCAGGTAATTGTGACGTCACATACAATTCAATATGCTTCAACGTAATCTACAACGGTCAAGACCACGTCTCGTTTAACGATGCGGAATCTCTTTGCAATGAAATCAATGGCAAACCGGCAAACATATACGATGCCACACATTATAACGATCTCCAAAATGACTTTCGCCCAAAGACGTTGGGAGGCAGGAAATGGTTTGACATATGGACTGGAATGATATATGAAGTTAGTATAATAAACAATATCTTGAGAGTGAACTTTTAAAATCACAAAATGGCGACAGAAATCTTTTTTATCGGACATTGGTGATGGACACTGGTTTTATCGGAGACAGATGGATCGCGTCGTCGCTCTTGAGAGCCGACGAAAAGGTTACAGTTTCGAAAACCATAAATGCATGACGAAGGCACGCAAGAAATTCTTGAGTCATTTTGAAAAAAACGACCGAATTCAACAGAAAAACATATTTGTTTAATCTCCGTCAGTGGTGCTAGCATTTTATTGGAGGTGGATCCAATTCTTTCTTATAATCAGCCAGAACAAAGGAAACAAAATTTCTCGCTCCACAGTTCGCATTCATTGAAAATTCAACATTCTTTTATACAAAATATTTTGTTTTGCAGAACAATCAAACCAAAGCTCAGATCTGGTGAAACCCATTTCGTACCAACACGCATTTGGATGGCTGGTAACCCTGTGGAAAACATGGCAGAGCGGAGGAACGTTTTAGTCCGCATCCGTGTAGATCCGGATAGTAAACATAAAGGAGTTAAGAATACTAAACCATCCGTGGTACGCAATGGCGTCATTTGTGAAATTTGAACCAGATTTTTTACTTGACATTGTATAACTCAGAAAAATTTTCAACTGAGCATATTTTGTTAAGTATGAGTCACTGATGGATCGCGCCGGCGAGGCGCGGTCCGTCTGTGGCTTATGCTTGACAAAATTAAATTTCTAACTTGGACTGATCAGGGCTTCGAAAATTTTCTTTCCGTCAACATTCGATTATTTTCTATTTGACTGATTAACTGACCTTTTCTCACTTTGTTCATCTGAAGACTTGACTTAATTTCCGTTAATGCGTGAGAGGCAAATAGCTTTTTAGGTTGAACATTACTTAAAAGCGATTAAATAAAATATTCTGACTTTCAGGGGAAAAAGAAGCAACGAACAATGCATCTTTTTATTTAAAGACCGAATCATTTGAAATTCGATTCTGATTCAAAAAATTTTTTCAAAGTTTATGCCATAAAAATTAACAAATATCCCGTTTTTACTTTTACTATTATTGTCTCCATTATGATAGTTAAGAAATTTACAGTTATGAATTATAAATATTTACTTAAAAAAACTTAAAAGCAATGTATTTCCAAGTGCACTCCGGTCCAAGAGCGAAAGGTTATTTTTTTTTTTTTGCTTTATTGCAATCGATTTGGTAAAATTTGACCAAAATCGATTGTATTTTTGTCGTTGAAAGTGAAAAATTCAGCTCCATTAAGCAAGTTTTTGTTCCTATCATTGATCCGAATCAACGAATGGAACCGCTTAGTTACACTAGACCAGTGTCTCATCGAAGCGGTCCACCAGTGGCACATGCTTACGGAAATTACATTGGCAGAAATCTTTCGATTGGGCGGAGGTACAAAATTGTCCTAACGTATTTCCTTTTTGTTGTATGAGGACTAAGGGGAAACAAAAAAGTGATATTTGGTTTTATTTTCGACCAGGGTAGATACCACTCACTGCACTTCCCCATGGTAATTTATTTCTGTATGAGATGTTTTCCGTTAAGAGTGAGATTGCTGGCCCTTTATTTTGAAGTAGCTTTTTGCCTCCTGAGTGACCGCTAGTTGGCATTTTAGGCACTGCTTTTGACCTGCAAACTTCTATGAAAAAAAATTGTTTTTTTTTCTCAATTTCCACTTGTTTTTATCATATGATTACCATCGCAACCAATGTTTTTTATTTAATGTTAACTGAGATAACACACTGAAGAAATTTATTCGCCACGATCACCAAACAACATATCGAACAAAGCAATAATTGCGTGCATCAAAACCTTTTGATGATTTCTATTCAAAGACAGACCGTTTGCTTTGTCTTTTTAACTAAGTGAATTAGAAATAGAAATATTTTTGCTGTTACGACAAGCGTGGTATTTCACGTTACTTTTTTTTATTATTCCTGTTATTCTTATGGTCATTTTACTGCAATATATATAGATATTATTGAGAAGTTTACCAACATTTTTATTTACTTTCGTTTTCAGTTTTATAACTCTGTATATATATTAATACAACTTGATTGAAAGTTTGTTTGTTTCTTTGTTTTGATCAAGAATGAACCAAACATAAACCTTATTATGTTTGCACGAACTATCAGTGACCGTTATTTGGTAGATGGTTTTGAAAAAGGGCGACAATTCGATTAACACATATTATTTACTTTATTTCTAGTATTTTTGTTGGAATTGAGGGAAAAAATTATATCCAGCAAAGATTTTGAACTTGTTATAATTGTGAGGTCAGTGGTAAACATTCAGGGGTGAACAAAAGTATTTTGCCACATACGCAGTTTGGTGTAAACTTACAAAACAAAAATTAGC
The DNA here is from genome assembly GCA_963675895.2 of Styela plicata. Lineage (NCBI taxonomy): Eukaryota > Metazoa > Chordata > Ascidiacea > Stolidobranchia > Styelidae > Styela > Styela plicata. The sequence goes on from OZ023150.1 coordinate 9,832,107, forward strand.
TCCAAGTCTTTGGTTAATATGACGTCACAAATGACGTCATTTTATTTAAACGCTTGTAAATGGTCCCTTTACTAACAACCCAATTAGCCAATGAGCAGATATTTCAGGCCAGAGAGGCAGTGTTAGTATTCCGAACATAAAACCTTATATCACCTGGATTTCATACAATTTGTCCTCATTACGACATCATAAATGTAGACGAAATGTGAACGTGCTGTAAAAAGGGGGGATAGTACACCAATAATCAACCCACTCTGTGGGATTTGTAGAGTGGATTTGGAAACCATTTGTAAGCTTGTAGGATCAACAGATTTTTACGGTATTCGCGTGACTCAAGTTGGTTTGCCAGTTGTTTCGCAAAAAAGGCGTTGAAATCGCATGGAATGTACTGGAATCATCCAAGGGCGAAGAATGTTATTGATCTGCTAGACAAGTTTATCATTGATTCATCATTCTTTCGTGAAACTTTATCGCTAAACGAACAATATTAACAATCGTCAGTCAACTATGTATTGATGCCCAAACCAAATAAACAAAATTCCTGATTTGATTGAGATAATATATAATTATGTTACTTCATCACACAGCGGCATAATATCCGCCATTAACAAAACTTGTCGTTACAAACTTGGAAATGGTTTCAAATTCACTCTATAAGTTATCAAGGAATTGGCGGTTAAATTACCTGAAAGCCGTGAAAAGGAGTTGGGACTAATTTCAAACAGTCGTTCTCAAATAAGGAAGACTAACAAGCAGAACCAGTTTTCGCTTAACAATATTGTCGGATGATGAAAAATTAATTTCCGCCGAATAAATGAAAGAGCAAGATGTAGGTCCGTTATCACGACTGCAAAAGTCTTTATATTTCATTAGACAAAGTGAGTTTGGTTCATCGTTTGCTGTTACTCGGTAAAATCCTTTTTACATGAAGTTTTTTAAACAATCGGACTATATCTATAATTTAGATATTAAACAAATTACCTTTACTTTCCAGATTGCTCTTGCTTCAGAACAACCCAGTCAGAATAATAGTGATCAAACATGTTTGTCAAGCGTGGGCCACTGATGGAACGCGCGGTAGAGGTATATGTTTATTGTTTCCATTAGCATTGATTATATCGAATGGCATGAAACAGACGCTGCATTGCATCCAGTCGAATTGTACCGACAGAGAATTACACACAAGGAGGATTACATTCAGTAGAATCGCACTCAGTCAAATGTGAAAGTTGGAGCTCTTAGACATATGTAGTATGAATTGAAAATACACTATAAACTATAAACTTCTCGATTTTTAAAATGTAGACACGTTGTAATAGTAATAATGGGATATTTGTTATTTACATGGAGTGGTGCAAATGCAAACTTACAGCACCTCACTCACATTGTACAAATTGAATTCCAGCAACGATATCGCGAGGTCTTGAACAAAAGAGGTCTCAATTACCCGTAATGAAATCATCCACCGACCCATGCGATCGTTTGATCGCTTCAGGATTTTGCAAGGTTCGAAGAACAAACTTTTAGAGTTTATTTTTATGTTAGCAACCAGTCGAGAATGTCTCAAAAAGAGGAAGGTACAGACAAACGTATATTTGTTTGAGAAACCCTGAACGCGAATTAACATGAATAATCGCGCGCCGGCAATCCTCTCGCTTATGAGCATCCAATGAGCCTATCCAATACGATTAGAGATGAGTGGCTGGATGCATATTCATTGTCGGTCGAGTTGACCGGCCTCCAGTAATATTACTTTCAATATTACTGCAGGTATTAGCAATGTCAAAAATGACATTGTTTTCTATAAATTTTTTTGTTTTTTTTTGTAATTATTGTCCGTGAATTTATCGGGGGAGGAGGGTCTTTTGATTTTGTCACTGCCACGGATGAGCTGCGCCATCTATCAGTTAACCATGCTTTGCAAAAAGGCTATTTTGGCTTGGGTTAGTTTGGAATATCATGCTATAACTTACCCCGATTCTATTGACTGGTAAAATATGCATAAAGTTTAAAGTCAACACAAAATTAGCTTACTCATTTTCGATTTCCAAAACTACTTAAACAATTCAATAAGTTGCCTAAATATTACCACGAGTCATAGAATACCTTGCAGATAGCAACAGGCAATTGACGTTGTTGAAAATGAATTATATCACGATTACAATATGACAATAGAAAAATTCATTTAATAGAAGTCAACAGCTGCAACATCCGACCGTATTTTGTAAGATCTTATTGTTTTACATCATTCGATGGGTGATTTTAAAGAGCCAGCGTAATCGTTACCAGCGATTTCCATTTTGAATCGTATACTGAAACACCATCATATCTTTGAACTTTGTATATATGTATATAAATATATATTGCAAAAACACCACACAAATTTGAAGGGAAAGGCTCATGACATTAAACATGCGTGTTCAATGCCAAATTAAATATCAATCAACGCCTAATTTTGGTTTCAAAATCCATCGAACTTCGTTCAGTGGTTTTTCTGATATCTTTAATTCAAAATCGACGTTATTAATAATCTCAAAAAAAAAAAAAACGTGTGATGTAACGCGGTCCCGGCTAGTGTTCCTTCCGTTCCAGACTCGTTTATCAGTGTTCCTCATAATCTATAGAATCTGCATTCTGCTCAATTGCATTGTTCCCAGTAAGAATGATGGCTATGATATTCAGTCATCAAGTGTAGATTAGATTAAAACGAATGGTGCCGGTAGCCTATTTCTAACTGACATTGGAAAAACACAGACCTATATGTATCGAACATATGCTTGGTTACCAACTGCTGAAAATAATACCACGCTCAATATCAAAAACAAACGTCGCGTGTCCAATCGGTATAGGCCACTTCACAGTACACATTAGCAATGAATTCTGTATTCGCAGTACCGTCACGATAAAACGCACATTCTTATACGGTTATCATCATTAATTGATGCAAGATGTCGTTCAGTGCCTTTAGATAAATTTTTGGGTATGGCAATTGGGTGTAAACAGAAACGTGAATATCTTGTCAGTGCAGTGGAAGAATGGAGGGACGGGTTGAATTTTCGGAAATAGGAAGATACATGTCAATTCAATGCTAAATTAGAACTTTGAAAATTGATGATTCTGTCCCTTTAAGTACGCGAAAGTTTGATTAAACAGCAGCATTCTATTTGAGCTCAAAATACACAGACTTCAGCAAAATTACACGTCATATGTCAGATTTAAATCTTGTATTTACATTTTCGATTAACGAGTCAATATATACCTCTAATTAATTCAAAGAAATTGGGAATTGTTCAAAAACATATGAGTCTTAATTTATCACGCTCTACCAAGTCTTCAATCTAAAAACGATCTGTTCGCCATCAGCCGGAGAGTAACTACTGACTCCCTTTGATAATGATTGCCCTGTAGCGCCATCTATCAAACCCCAGTATTCGTGAGCATCTGTGTCTTTTTCGACTCCTTGCATTGATTTTATTGACTCTCCCCAGGAAGATGTCTTTGTCTCAAATCTTAAAAAGTAAGAATGTATTCAACTTGAGTGAAGTAATAAATAATATAAAAAAGAAGAGAAGGCGATTTAAAAATGACAAAAAATAACCCCCTTTACCACTTTTTGAGAGTAATTTTACTCAGCGATATTGAAAAGAAGCTACGCAAAATACGCAATACGCATACGCTTCCGCATGGGGCTACTGAAGGAACGTACCGCCAAGGATAGTCAATATCGTAATACCGAACCACGATTTTTTTTTTCAAATTTTGATTGCTTTATTTCAGTGCTCTCTTCTATATTTTCAAAACTATCATTATAAACGAACGCAATTAAATAGTAACGAAAGTACAATAAAATACAATACAATAGATACTTCGAGCTGAAGTAAAGAATAAAGCACAAAAAGGGAAAAATTAGTAGGAAAATCGCAGAAGAAAAAACATATCAAAAAGATCCAAACTCACGTTATCTGCCCCTCGTCTCTTGCTTTAACCATAGCATCGTATAACGTGCTTCCGTTCTGAACAGCGACTATGACGTCAGTATTTGACACGTTTCCAACGGAAGGAGGAGGATCAGTGAATATAGTTAGACGGACGTTGATTAATGTGGATGGAGCTGATGGATTAGCAGTAGTTGTTGGGGAACACGTCGGTGGGTTACTGGGATCGCATTTCGGTTCGTAGTTTGACGGGATGGGGACTGTCAACAATAAATACGCTTAAAATAGTTAAAATACGGAGTAAGAGGTGTTCGTATCCCAATAGCCAGATATACTAATATTCTGATTAAAAGTAATTATGGTAGTTCTGTAGTTGATTTATTTTGCAGTGAAATCATGATATATGCCAAATTTTACGTTGTAAAATTTGACATAAATCATGACTTCACTGCAGAATATGGTCAAATGTGAGCGATTTTGTTTATTTGAAATAGTGAAAGAGCGTTCAAACTTAACTCTATGGACAACTCCAGTTCAGAGTAAAGGTGTATTTTGCTTTAAAAATAAGTCATTATTATCATCTGCATTTGATTTGGCGTTTAATGCCTTCGGTTGTTCTCTGGCTGACCGTGTATATTCTTGAGTTTCATTCATGAAGGGTATTTTTTTTTTAAATTCGCTCAGAGCAAGGCCACACGAGATGAATCAAACTTAAAAATTCTACTTAAGCCACTGAAGTGCAAAGAGCTACATGAAATGAAGGAATATAACTAAGGAACCCCCATCCCTTAAAAATAAAGTTTATACACATGCAGTCATAGCTCGTGAGGAGTCTGGACTTTCTCAGAGTTCCCTTAATTTGGGCAACGGCCTCTAGGTTATCATGTAGGCATCGCAGATTGAAGATCTCAGGTTTGAGTACCGGCCACTCCTACTTCTTTATTCAGGCCCAGCACTCAACCCAGGCTGGAAAGTTTGTCTAACTAAACCCTTTCAATTATTAGCGACTGACTGTAAGAAAGACAAGCTTTATTTATGATCAAAAAAATTTAATATCTTCCGTACTCTAAGCATATAAACACTCAAATATTGCTAGGTGGTATGGTGCTTTGCCATAGGTATAAGCCGTAATATTGGTTTTCTTCCTCTTTTGAAATGAGAGATCGATTTTGTTAATATCACGAGTTATTGTTTTTAAAAGTTGAAATCCAGGTTTTGAGTAGAATTGTTCCTGCTTAACGAATAAAAACGTTTTCGTATGTGCCAATCATAAATATTTCTATGAACATATTTTGTTAAGGTCGCGCCAACCATGCTATCCGCGAAGATTATGAAATAACTTCGTCGGATATTAAATGTGAATATCTTATGTTTGAATATTACCTTCGTCTTGGCATTGCCAGCCATCCACCAAGTTCAAGTAACTATCACCAGCTAAGGCAGGTAGTTTTTTCGACAACGCTTTTTCATTTTCTAGTGATTCTGGATTCACAGCCAAACTTTTCATTACTTTTCTGTAGTGGAAGTAAATGTTAATAAAAATTGAAAAAAGTAAAACTGAAGGAACCAATGCACTTCTATTTTAAACCCCGTCTTTAGAATCAGGAATGAAGTGGACGAAAATCGAGAATATTTTTGACGAATTTAGCGTTAAAATATAGAAAAAAATTTACTTCATTTGGCCTATTACTCTCGTGCCTATGACCGATGTACTGTTGATTCGACTCACCGACTTGAATTGCGCAGCTGTAAGTTTGGTCGTACCGCAAAACCAAGGAAAACAATTTAAACTGTCTACTGAAGCGTGAAAGAAAGGCCTGAAGACAAAAGTACTTAAACTAACGTTCCAAATATTGGTGCTAAAGTGTTCAACTGACGTTGGTTAGTTATTAAAAATGTTGTCCGTACCGTGGTCAGAGAAATTTGTTTAAAGAAGAATGAATAGCAACAACACAGATGTTTTTATTTTTGAATCCGAAAAAATCGCGTGCTTTATAGACAATTTCTGTAAAAAAATACGTCTTTATCTACCCGCAGCTCCAAGAAATAGAATCTCCTTCATTTGACTCCATAAGACTCAGGACAGAGGAAGCGGATGATGATTTTTTGTCGATCCATACGTCAGTTCCATCTTTGGTAACCTTTGACACCAAAAACGATGCCAACTTGTCGATCGCTTCTAAAACTTTCCTCTTCAATACTTCAGGTCGATTTTCGGTTTTCACACAAGACAAAGCCAGCAAGATTTGAGCTGTATCAGCTATGAAAATGGTTACACGAAATAAATATTTCTATTAAAGTATTTGAAAATAGTACTTAGTCGTAATTAGATATCCTATTTTTTCAAGCATGATATATAGATGTCGTCGATGTCCAGTGCTTCACCTTACTTCTTTCTTCTAGTTCCGAAATCATAGTATCTGCTGCTGTTTTATTTTTGTCAGGTTACCTGACGAGGTTTTTATATGGATAGCCTAGTCAATGAGTATCAATCATATTTGGACCTTGTTTGGCTACCATTTTGTTTGGCGATTTGGCAATCTCTACTCGAGTAATTCGCAGCATTACGATATAATTATAGGCATTATGATTTCTTTTAAGTATAACAAAACGTGCAAAGCAAACTCACGTTCTGACATTCTATTTTAATATTCAAATGAGCCCGTTTTTTATAGTTAATTTGATCAGTTCAGTTTTTAGTCAGATTTATTGTTTTTTTAGCAATCATCTGTCACCTTTTATGCTGATTGTGGAATCGAAATAAACTTACTAACTACTTGAAAAAATACGCTAACATATAAATTTCACAGTTGCATGTATCGTGGCGAGTCGCCAAACACCAGAGAATGGTCACCGATTCTGTAATCCTTTTCTTGACCTAGTATATACAAAATTCAACATACCAACAGAAAAGGCATCTCCGAAACTACCATCAATATTTTGTCCTTTCAGTAACTTTACTACAACCCAGTTTTTTGCTTTCTGTTTGTTGACGCAAAGAGCTCCAAGAGCTAATCCAAACCGATAATATCTGTCGTGCGGAACTAGTTGAGCTTTTTCTGAACAAATTTGTAAAACAACATATCGGATAAGTGAATTTCAGCAAGAAATCAGTGGTTACTTCGCTAACTTCGGGCTATAGTGCTTCGCGGATGCACGCAGCGACGTATTGAACGCATGGTCTAAGCCGATGCAGAAATCTTATATCTAAACAGATTTTGATAAGTATCAGTCACTGATGGATTTCGCTGTGTAAGCCCGGTCCATCAGTGACGCAGACTTGTGAAATCAAAAAGATTGACTAAGATCGCGATTACTTTCTTGCCTATAACAATAAAGTTCTGTGTTACAAATATTCGTAAACATCTCCTATTAAGGTATTCGAATTGTTCAGCTATATTACGATGACGTCACGCGAAAAATGTTGGAAAACTTTATCGATAGAAAATCAAACATGTTTATGAAAAAATCGTTTAAACAATTTTATTCCAATATTAGCAAGAAATTACTGTCAAAGAGCAGTGATTTTACTGCATTTTTGCTACAGTGTAATTCGCAAGTGGTGGAATTGCAATTCAATTCACTAGTTCATATCTAAGACTGAGCTATTCGATTCGGTGATTCGAATCTATTCGAAGCACAATATTTTTCAAATCCATCGTAAATCGTTAACAGGAACAAAAACTTCCTCAATAAACTGGAATTTTTGTTTCTAACGACAAAATGCAATCGATTTTGGTCAAGTTTGACCCAAATGGATTATATTTTGTCCTAAAAATATGAAAATTGTTGCTCTTGAACATGCGGTGTGAATTGGTTGATTTTCACAATGAAGACAAGTTGCAATAGTAAAAATGGGATAATTGTATTATTTACATGGAATTTATGATTCGATCCGAATCGAAAAAATATTCGAATCAGATTCAAATTCCAAATTATTCGTTTTTTTCCAGCCCTATTCATATCCTCTGAACACAGCTATTTATTGCCTCGCATAACAAGCTTTATTTGATTTGCTTGTCGGGAAAAAGATTACTGCACCCCGGAGTCATTTGCGATGGCCAATTTTTCTGTTCGAATGCACTAAGCAAAATATAAGTACCCACTTGTTATCTACTTGCACCAAAAAAAAATATTATGAGTGCGAAGTAGGAAACGTTTGACTTAAAAAAGGGGCAGTAAAACCGCAGATCTTTGAGAGTAATTTTGCTTCGTGATATTGAAATAAAGTCAATCGACTTTTTCGCCAACTATGGGTTGTTGATGAAACGCACCGCCAAGGTGCGGTCTTTCAACAACACATACTTGGCTTAAATCTTATCAACAAAACGATTTTACACTAAATAAATTACAGCAAAAACTATCCGTAAATTTACTGCACTTTCGTCACAGTTTTTACAATAATTAACTTGATAATGTCGGCAAAGTTTAAAAAGAGGCAGTTAGTAGTAACTTACCATTGTAATAAAATCTGTTTTTTAATTCTGTTGTCCAGAATTTTTACAAGATTTCTTCCACCGAAAGCTCTTGGATTCCCACAGGTGGATTGAACCGCCATAACATACAATGCCAGTTTTCCGATATTCATGCTAAATATATGAAACGATTATGTTATTTCAGAAAATTCTATTGCGTATAGGACATGCCATACCTATGAAGCTAGGGTCGAGATAATTTTATCTTATAAATATGAGTTTTAAATGTGCCGATAACATTCTTTTCTTGTCGACACTGATACCAGTAATACAAAATGTGCCGATGCTACTACGGCCAGCATTCCAATAGCCGATGTCGATACCCTAATGATACGAACCAAATCATATTATGTGTAGATCTGGAAAGGAAATTGTTAGAATGGACGAATATTATTTTTTTCCAGCTTGAATTGCGCCTATTTTTACTGGAAATGATAGTTTACGATATAGGGGGTACCAGAATTTTTAAAGGGCTTGATGGGGTGTACTGGGGTGTACCTTCTCAACAATCCTGAATGCCGAAATCTCAGTCAAAAAACGATATCCATCCTTATACCTTACCTTTGAGAGCAAGGATTTTCTACCTTTGTTGAAATTAAATCTAAAAAAAGAAATTAATTGCGGATGTTGGTGCGCTTATGAGAGGGAGACTCGATTCAACGCTACCACCTTGCTTTACACAACTGGCTGATGAGATTCAACAGCAACGCTCAAATTAAATGGCTGATGAAGCATTGTATTTTTATGTTTTTATAAATATGTGTGTGTATATAAAGTGTGTACCATTCCAAGAAAGGTTGACAAGCACTGATCTATACCAAAGGATTGGACGAGAAGATGAATCTTGGTTTTCTCTGGTTGCACGACATGTTCGTGCCATTTTCTTCAATTGCAAAAAAAATCATCAACACTGCTATTTAGCATTTTTGTTGATACCAGAGCATCAAAAATTAACATTAAATCCTCTAGCCACAGATTTATCATAAAATATTGTTTATTTACTAAATTTCCTTCTGATGAACCCATTTTCTTCGGATGTCTGAGTAGAATAGTAGCTGGCATTATATCAGTCTGCAGTACCCTAAACATGGTCCTCAATTAAATACAACATAATTTGAGTTTTTAAAATTTTGATTAGTTCCAGCGGCGCGAAAAGTTGGTTTTTTAGCTTCTTTTCAAAATCATACTGTAAAGAAACAACAGTTAAAGAAGAGCGACGCGCATTTATTATAGTGTAAAACCTGTGAATCAAAGTTCTATGGATATGCTCAACAGGTGAAATAGAAACGATGTAATTTGGCGACGTTCCGAATGTCTATTCTGACAAGCTTCACCGGGGCATCTTCTTCTGCCCTGATGAAGCTGGACTGAATAGACATTCGAAACGTCGGCAAATTACATACTTTCTATTTCACCGTTTGAGCATATCCATAGAACTATACTCATGGGTCTACCTGGTGGCAACTACTCGCTGGGAAATAAAGGCCCGTAGGTTTATAGAAACCCGTTATCTTTTTTTTATTGAAACTCCCTCTAAGCAAGGCTGGAAGCAGCGCCTATATGGAATTATCTATAACGGAAGCTGAAGTGGCAAAAAGTACAAAACCAGTCACTGCACTTATGTGGAAAATATTCCCGAGAAGATTGAACCACTATAGTAGACTGCAATGAGTAGTATCTTCCGCCACTTCTTTGTTTCCTTTTAGTCGTCTCTTACGAAACGCAAGAAATACGTTAGGGCAATTCTGAAACCCTCACATACCTGTTAATGGTGTCGTCAATTTCCGTTCTCATTCGATCAACAGATTTGCTTCGACCGAAGAATTTTTTCTGCGCAGATAATTGCAAACTCAATACAACGTTTGGTGTATCTATCCAACCCCATGTTAAATGACGTAATTCCATCAATTTATCTACGGTTGAATGTATGACAGAAATTACATCTTCGCTGTTTTCATCCCCTGAAAAATGGAAGAAAAATATGGAATTTTCAAAATAATGTAAATAAAACTAGAATAAAATAAGATTTCATTCTTATCCTGCTGTAGTGGGCAGCAGATATGACAAATTAGGACATCTCGTGCCGACACCGTTCGAATTGAGAGTGGGGTTTTGGCTTAACATTTTTCCTGGGCATGGACATGGTTGGTGGAGGAAGTAGTCAGCAACGCTTACGTGAACCACCGTGTGCCGACAAGTTCTCCAGCAGGTCTCTTGCATATGATCATTCCTCGCAGTATTCGGACCTACGACAGGACGATCAGAGATACGTAGGTCGCGGCATCGAACTCTAACATCGTTTCGATTGGGTACGAGGATTGTTAACATTTGTCATCTATCATCTTGTTCGACTATCATCTTATTACTTTCACCCTTAACATGCTCTTTTAAACGTTACGAAATCACACACCGTATATAAGATTGGGAAAGCATTTTCATCAGATATATAAAAACGCTTTAAAACGACCAAAAATGCTATTTCATGGCAGTAGTGAGAGTTGGGACCCTTTTCTACAGTTTGGTTGATATCTGATATTCAAAAATAGACTTCAATCTTCTAGCAACAAGTATTGCCCATTTGTCTGATGGGACTATTTTTTCGGGTGTTTGTCGGGTGAGTAACAGAGTATATAGCTGGCATTTTGGAAGTCTGAACCATCATACCAAATATCAAGCTGATATGTTTACTCGAAAAAAATTTCTTACGTCACTTACCGCAAGTTTCGTATTTTGAATCCTGTTCATTTTCACATTTTACAATTCCAATAACCACAAACAACAAAAAAACAGTTTCAAACACTATCATCCTACGTAATGAATCTTCGCTTTAACTGCAGAAAAATTAACTACGCATAAAAGTTCAAATGTTTACTTCCCCCTTACACAAACTTTATTTTTCTAACGGTTCGTATGACCAAAGTCAGACGAGACGTTACAGAAATAAATGTGTGCAAGTTTGAGGCAAGACTTTGAAACTTACTGGTCAGTCATAGTTACTCTTGCTACTGCATCGTATCCGTAAACACGACGATATAGAGGAAGGATAAGTAGTTAGTCTAAGTCCCCTACACCCCTCGCATTACTTAAGTCATTAGCATGAGCGACTGCCTAAAAGAATAAGCAGAATTTTACTTTTATACTTGACGCCCTTTTCTCAAATTTATTGCGGAAAGGTTTACGTTTTCAGTTATTGTCCGATTACTTCCATCGGGTCGTTTCTAACTTGCAATACAAAATTAAGCTTGGGCAAAACATAGTCGTTTAGAATATGATCGAATCGGCAATTCCTTGCATGGAGCATATATTGCGTTTTTAATATATAATCATTAGTCTCGATCGGCAGCAAAGCGATCTGAACAAATTTATTGCATGGATCATATATTTCGTTTTTAATATAATCATTCGTCTCGACCGGCAGCAAAGCGATCTGAAACCGCGAATCTCAAACTGCAGAAGACAATGTACTTTGGATTTACACTTCATCCCTTCGTGCATAAATAAAGTTGGTCAAAATCCAAAATATTTTTGTTGCGTTTTTTGTTAAAATATGAAAATTTCACTCCATTTTGCAAGTACTTGTTCTTATGGTTGATTCACGACTGATTCAAATCCTTTGTGTTTCGAATAGATTCAAACCAACAAATTGAATCGCAACCTCCCTCCCCCTTGCCAAAAACTTCCTATGAGAATATTGAAAAAAAATCTATGAAATCGACTTTTTGATCAATTTTGGGCTCTTGATGGAACGCACCGCCAAGGTGCAGTTCATCAACAGCTCGTTCTTAACCTAAATTTTATTAACAAGACGAGTTCACTCTATCACTGCAAATAAATTTAGTAGTAGCAGTAGTTTCGCAGTAAATTAACACTACTTTTGTCATATTGTACAATGCTACGCTGTGTTTTTAAGTCAATGGTTGCCTCAGGCTTCGAAACACCATATTGCATTGCTATATTCACAGTAATCAGTGAATCAAGGAGCGAAGGTAGCTAAAATACGAATTGACATCTTTGGAGTTTTAATATAGGTCATGACTGGTAATTCGGTTATTTTGATATGCAAATAACAAGGAAGTAGGTTAAGAGCAGGTTTGGACAAAACCGAATCAGTGAGATTTCAAATCTGATTCGAATATTTTTCGAATCCCACCGAATCATTAATTTCATATACATATAGCAAATGTTTTTTCACTTTTGACATTGCAATTGTCCCCATTGACAAAATCAAGAAATCTATAGTTGTGAATTCACTAACATTAATATAAACAAACACAACTTGTCATCATTTTACGCATTATGTTTCTGGATGACGCTAAACTTGCCCAAAATTTTATCGTGGAAATGAGATAATCCCTCTTTATTTCACAAGATTTCGTTTTTAAGTGCGATTCACGATTGATATTTGTGGTTCGAATTGATCCAAATTGTATTACCCATGCCTGGTTGAGTGATGAGCATGGACTAACAAGCGGGACACGTGATTTGAACCTGAGATATCGAACTTTGCAACCCGATAACCACTGAACTGCGGCGTCATTTTTTTACCCTCACACATGCGGGGCACATACGGAGAATTGGGGGTTACATTGGGGAGAGGGAAGCCGATAAATAGGGCTTAACAACATAACGTACCACGACCTCTCATGCAGATACCAGTACCAAATCGGGTTAGTACAAGAACACGGTTGGTGTAGGAAGCCGTAGCCATCGCTTAGGTGAACCGCCATATATCAGCGACGTGTCAATCAAAATTCTCGCATTAAATCATACCTCAAACTCATCAAACCGGCGTCATGGTCTATCAAAGTTGCGTAGCTCAAAGAGTAAATGGTAACGTAGAGTACATGAAACACAGATGGAATCATCTCTGAACAGCTTCAGTTCTAAGGATGAAGTCATTGCGCATGAGGTCATGTTTTTAATAGTTGAATTATTTCAAAAGTGCATTTGGCTTCTGTTAGTGCCTTAGTGGTGAATTTGTTCGAAATACACTTTAAGAAGACTTTGGTGAAATTGGACTAAAACTAAGCATGTACTTGACATAAATCAACAAAACGACTGTACTGTTACTCTAAATGAGTGACGGTCTAAATGAGGCTTTGCTTTTGCCACAGTATATCGTGCTACGCCTGACTGTGGCAATATGTTTTTAATTCAATGCTTCAACCAGACTTTTAAACACTATTAGCACTCTCGATGAAATCAGTTACGAACAAGGGTTGCTGAATAGGAGGAATTGGTGTCATATGAGATACAATATATATTCTATCCTTTCGTAAATGTCTCTTTCGCGAAGTGTATCTAAAACATCCGAGTATGTTTAATATGAGGCGATGATCTTTTAACGATTTTTTTTAATATATATATATAGCAATAGAACATTCTGAACATATTCTACTATATAAATATATATTTTTTGTATCATTGAACATAACGCATCACCGTCATACATTAGGGAAAGAGATTGGTCACTGGAACAAACGCATCACCGGGAATTATATATATGATTATATTATTTTACTTTTATGAGACCTATCGAAAATCATTGCCTGGTGGAAACTGTAAAGTTGCAAATACGAGAATCCATCAAATACGGATTAGCCTATGCGCAGCTATGTGTGTACGAACGTTAGAATGTCCTAAATCTATTTATATTTCTTGTCCTGCAATTCAGGATTTAGTGTACGATTGTTTTAACAAATGCGTTATCGTCTTTGAGTGACAGGTTTAAGATTGCTTTCGACAATTCACATGAACTGACAACCCAAAGCACCGGGAAAATATTTTTATTTTTAAGAGTGACATGCCATTAATTTTTCTCGATATTGTTGACCGGGAAAATCTGCATAAAGTTGAAATTCAATTACCTTCAGCTTGCACATTTTCGATTTCCAAACTTATTTCCACAATTTCAATAAATTTCTAATTATGATTCCACGAGTCATAGAATGTCTTGTGATAGCAAAGGGCAATTGACGTTATTGAAAATGAGTTACATCACGGATGGAATATAACAATAGAAAAAGATGACGTCATTTAGTAGAAATCATCGGCAGCAACTTTTGACCGCAATTTGTCAAATCATCTTGTTTCATATCATTTAATGAGTGATTTTGGAAAAACAAAAAGAATCTCAACTAGGGATGAATGCTATCGCCTAGGCGCGTTTCATTCTCAACAACTAATTTTCCCTTGGCAAGTCACCGTCTAAAAGTAGACCCATCACACCTTTGAAGGGCAAATTACAGTTTAAATTTCGCAAATGCCGCAAATAATAGCAAAAGTTGTTCCTTCTTCGTTGGTTTTCTTCAATCAATATTCAAGTAAGTTTAAGTTCGATTCAACCGGAGCATTCAATTCGATTTCAAATACGCAACTTTGAACGTAATGTGACTAGAATTCGAATCTGATTCGAATAATTTTTTCGAATAGGATAAAATCACTAATTCCGTGTAAATAACAAATATCCCATTTTTACTCTTACAACTTGTCTCCATTGTGAAAATTGTGTAGTGCATATTTTCAATTCACGCATAATGTCTAAACGCAACAATTTTCCTAACACAAAATATAATCAGTTTTGGTCAAATTTGATCAACATCGATTTTATTTAATCGTAAAAATGAAAATGCTAGTTCATTTCAGCAAAGTTTTGTTCCTATGAAAGATTCACAATTGATTCGAATGATTTGTGCGTCGAATCGATTCGAATCACCGAAACGAATTGCCGAGCTCTACATGTGATACTCCTGAAAGCCCCAGAAAGAATCAATTGAAATTTAAAAATGAAATCTGCGCGGTACCTGGGAAGCTTAATTTATCTCTGATCTGTACCCAATCAGAAATTGAATCGATGGGATCTACACATTTTTCTGATTTAATTTTCTGATTCGGGAAACAATTTAATAATCAACAACAACCGTACTTTAGAGGGGCTTCTCCAAAATTACACGCCGTGTCAAGAAAAAATTCTATTTTACGCTCAAACTACTGTTCATCTGACTAAAAAATCACTTCAAAATCTTGACATTAACATGAAATTATACTTTATTGGAATGCTACGTCGGGTGTTTATTCTCATGCATTACATATAAATAGGGTTTGGCAAAACCGAATCATTTGGAATTCGAATAGGATTCGAATAATTTTTTTAATCGGATCGAATCATAAATTCTATGTAAAATGCAAATATCCCACTTTTACTATTACAACTTCTATGACCGATTCGTGATGGATTCAAATAAAATGTGCTTCGAATCGATTTAAATCACCGAATCGAATTGCCCAGCCCTACATATAAAGTTCGAATAAGGATGAAAATAAGAATGAAAGAAATATTAAAAATGGCAGTTTACAGTGCAACATCAACGTATAATTTATAAGCACAAAGAACAAAATATATTCAGAAAAACATAAGTATTATGCTATGCATAATTGACAGATTTTATTAATTCAATATTTTCCAGCATGACTGGATTTGGAAAACGGCAAGATGGTACAACCCAGTCACGAAACATCGATCCTAAATGTTTTGCCAATATGGACTGTTGATAAAACGCAACTACGAGGTGCGCTCCATCGACGATTAATACTTAAATCTTAATATAAAGGTGGTTTTAAATTACGGGAACATGTAAATACGACAAACGGGCCGGGTAATTTACTGTACTTCTATTACAGTGCAAAATTGAAAATAGAAAAGCGATTCAAGAAAATTGAAAAAGTTGAAAAAGAATCATAATTCATTCACAGTCATTTTTAACTTAGGGCGCAATTCGAATAACAAAGAAAATAAATTTGTGACTCAATTAAAAAATCCAAACAAAAATTGATCAATTTAATTTGGCTTCGTCGATAATTTTGGAATAAAAATAATCGGGGGCTCTCTAAACAATTAGCAGTATTTGATTGACAATGATGAACGGGGTACGAGTACGAGCAGAATTGAATTGGCGAAATAAATATTGCGGAATATGTTAAACTCGATAAATGCGAATACTCAAAAAAGAAAATGTCTAGTTTGTTATAGTAATAAAATTTTGAAACCATTCTATGCTAAGACATCTATTCTGGCAACCAGTCAAAAAATCATTCTTGCTAAGTAGGATCCATCAGTGACGACACTCAACAAAACTTGTCTTACTTACAAAACTGTATTACTCTTTTCAACCTACGAACCAATCATACAGATGGAGCACAATTAGGGCTGGGCAAAACCGAATCATCTAGAATTCGAATAGGATTCGAATAATTTTTTCGAATCGGATGGAATCATTGATTTCATAAAAATATCAAATTTTTCTATTACTAGGCTCCATTATGATAATTAGGAAATACACAGTTACGAATTACAAATATTAGCATAAACTGACTTAAACCTGGTGTGTTTTCATTTTAACGTCGAAATACAATCGATTTTGGTCAAATTTGACCAAAATCGATTGTATTTTGTCGTTAAAAATGAAAAAATTCACTTCATTTATCACGTTTTGTTCCTATGACCGATTCACAACTGATTCGAATAATCTGTACTCCGAATCGATTCGACTCACCGAATCGAATTTTCCAGTCCTAGGCACAATGAAGCGAATCACTCAAACAGAGTAAAATTTATAAATATCTTGTTCTTAATGACGCAAATATTTTCTCTCCAGTGAGCTATGCGGGCTTTGGGCACTGTGCACTGTACCAGTACTTGAACGACAACTGCTTAATGTGTCGTATTGTGCCGTTTGTACCGGTTTCCATGCAACATTTAAATATGTGTTCGCGTTAGAATCAGTCATTAAATTATTTGTTTTCGGTTCATATGCCACAGCTCTAGTTGAGTTTGTTATAACCGATTCCCGTCGGTTATATTTGTGATTTGTTAGTAAATACCTAATTCCACTGTTTTTCCATTTTCGTTTTACGATTTTCCAGTCTGATTTATTCACCACACAATATAAGAGGAATATTTGGAGTCCTTGTAATCCGTTAACAACGGTGTGCGCAGTAAGTAGTGTCGTACTGGCTCCCGGTATGTTGCCAAGAATTCCTAGTATCCAAGGAACCGCTAATACTGGCATCAGAACAGCAAAAGTCCGAGTTACTGATATTATACGCTTTACGTGCTTTCTCTGTCTCAAGCCAGACTCAAGAGTCGTGCCACCGCTACCATTCGACGTGACGGACGATCGATAACGTGGCGGCGGCATCGTGCCACGACTCTGTAGAGTGTTACCACGCGAGTAATCACTGTGTGAATAGCTGGTTTCGAAGTCTCTTACTCTATAACTCTGTGACCTTCTGTTCATTTTGATTACTCCTTTTGTTACGTAAATTAATATTGCAATGTTTGCTCCAATAACAAATATAACTGGTCCAATGGCTGTCCATACAATGCCACTGGTGGCGCTCAGCCAGCACCTTTCATACATTGGGGTTGAAATGGACGCGTTGGGCGATTTTTGTAGATTTATTTCGTAAGCATTGGCAAGATCCATATATTTATCATGTGATATTCCATAAGCCGCAGCGGGTACTGTGAATACAAGCGGCAAGCACCACGCAAATACTGATTGAACAATAGTTAATGTTCGGTACTCAACATTCAGCGTTAGTTTTGGAAACACTTTGACAAATATTCCAACACCTTCGCATAATGACCAGAAACCCGTGGAGAGAAGGAAGTAATGAGTTAATATAGTTGCCACCACACATCCTGTGTCATCGTGATTTCTTGCAAAATCACTACAAACAATAACAAGGTGGAGGCCGAGTAACGAAACACACAAACTGACTTGCGAAGTTGTTCGATTTGATCTCATACCTGTGGCTTTGGGTGCAAATGTTGAGTCAAGCCCAGCCCCTTGTCTTGCAATGGATATAAACACAATTGTAAGCAACAAGCAACATATAGTCGTTATCTCGAATGCTACTGATATAGAATGGACTTCAAGTGGCAATACGATTGAGCTGTCCAACATCAGTAAAGTAATAAAGGTAGTGGTGTGATCGCATTCACACGTCACACCACGAGCACTTGATTTTGTCGCGTGGCAACCCTTGTCACTCCACGTTCCCGTTGAAAAGTCAAGCCAAACACAAACATGTTTCACATCTTTCAGTCTCTCATTACTTTTCAAACTTTTAAATTCTGTAACATCGTTCTGAAGATCTATAGAGTAGGTAACAGGTAAGCTTTCTTTATTCATATCCAAGTTCTTGTTTTCACGAAAATATGCCACAGTAATTGCGGTTGCATTTCGCGGAAGGCGCGCATTTGTCTGACTAACGTTAGCTTGAATTATACTAATATTTTTCCACAAAGCGACGACAACGGTAAGTTTAGTAGTACTTCTTCCGGACAACTTGCTTGCATTCAACACCTTTTGTAACGGAATTTCAACATGTACATTGCTTGTTTCATTGAAATCTATTTCCATTTTAGTCTGATCTGGCGACAGAGAATTATTCTCTAGTCGACCTTGTGGTTTAGCACTGTCAAGCGATATCGTTTGTACGATGACCGTAACGTTGTCACCAGTAACTTTATCGTCATCAAGTTTAGCAAAAGCTTCTGCCATATATTCTTCAAATCTTTTCATATTTGAAACCGCATCCCCGCCAAGAGTTCTTAGCTCTGAAATGCAATTTGGAATTCTTATAACTTGATTCCTCTAAAATATTATGAAATTAAAATGTACTTTATTATTTCGAATCCCTGTAAGTAGGCAGTTGTTTTGAGAGTACCGGCAAAAATATTAAGCTCTATACATTCGCAATAAGGGAAATGAAAACACTTCGTGGTATCAAACTCTGTTATTGTTATGGTTATTGGACAAGTTATATTGTAATAATTAAAATTGATGCGTGGGCAGAATAATCACTATTCTCAGTTGTGCTCCTCATCGGAGGTATTTGGCAAAGCATGAATTTAAATCGCTTCATCTCGAGATTGAAAATCATTACTCATTGGGGAGGCATTGAAAATAAAACTACAAATATTTTTCACCACAATTTGCGCGACGAAGCTCGAAAATCTCCTGTCCATTTTTATCACAAAATACACCAAATTGGGGCTGCCGGAGACTGGAATAAAAAAGGTTCATTAACCTGTTCTAATATTAGACTATCCATACCAGAAATTATATTTCATCAAACATGCGCCGCAAATGGACTGTGTATCATCTACGCGATTTACCAGTGACAGATACTTAACAAAACAATACAAAAGATGTTTCAGCTAAACTTTCCAAATTGGAATCTAAATCGTCTCTGAATAAAATCGCTAATTATTACCGTTTTCTGCTGTTTCCCGAGGATTGAATTCTCGATTGCCGGCACCGCCAGGAAATGTGCGATTCATTGCCTCTGGAAAAAATGTGTCATCATTAAGAAATTGAAATTTGTTAAGCAATATCCACAGACGGACCGCGCCCATCAGTAACTCATGCTTAACAAATGATATCCCTAACAAAGGGTCTTAAATTTACCTATAACTAGGTATACGCTTTTGAACAATCCTCCCGTATTTCCCTCGTGTCATAAGAGCCGACTAAGAGGAAGCAAAGACATAGTAGTTAGTTTACTATCACCCAGAGCAGATACCATTCACTGTATATAACCATAGTGGTTCAGTTCTGTATGGGCGCAGAGTGCGATTGATGACGCTACATCTTGTAGTAAGACTTTGCGATCGGAGTTACCGTTAGTTGGATATTTTTAATGGCTGTTTTAGGCCTTACTTAGAGCGAAATAATATGCAAAAAACTGCAATTATGAAACATGTTCCGTACATATTTTTTTCAAAGAAAAAAAGTTTTCTTTGTTAATATAGGATAATATCACGGAACTAGTATCCCTATTGACAGGCGCGTTAGAGTAAAATGCAGCAACTTACGTTTTCTGCCGTGGGTACTACGCTCATTCACCGGCAGCGAGTTGTTGCCTGTAAATCAAACGATATAAAATTTAATATTAAAGATATTTGTATTTCAAAAAGTTAAAAAATAATCATGGCGGTAACTGTCCGTTTATGGTTGTGTAATTTCAAATATTTTGGGAATTTCGAGATTTTATCGGGTATATTTGATCGATTTTAAATCTCACGAAGTTTTATATCTACAGGCTGCTAATGTTGACATTTTAGTAATTAAATCGAATATCCGATTCTAAGCGATCAACCATCATGCTACAGCATAAAATTTATATTCATGACTTTTGTTGGGCACTTTTTGACATTGTTTAATACAAAAAATATATAGAATTTGAAATATCTGTTATTAAAACGCTTGGCAACACTTAATATGCAAAATTTTTTTAGATATTGTGTGCATATTATTATTTACTGTACTTATCAGTCAGTGTATTTCGCATTTACGCTTATTTGTACGTCCTTCAATACTATTTAAATTGTCTAGAATTGTATCTTCTACTCCTACCATTGAAAACAAGGGAGGGGGGGGAACATTCGAATACTCAGTCAACCAAATTAGCAAAAACAATAACTCACGTATGAACTCCATTCTGAAGTTGAAAGGATCTTTACATGGTACTGATATTATCTCAGCACGACCTATGTCGAAAAATAAGCAAATTTTACCTTCGCATTTTTGTGAAAGCAGCAGTGTTATCAAACAGTAAAACAACAACCCCATGCTTTTGCTCTTTGTAATCTCAAATGAAGAAACTCCGTATGTCAGTACTAAATGGGAAGTCGTTTTTTTAATCAAGTACTTGCATCATCATTAAAGTTATATTTAGTTACTACAAGCTGAAACATAAGATATGTTATTTTAGTGATTAAGTCATAGATGGAGAGAACTTTTGAACTTTTGAACAAAACGATGCTCTATCCATTTTTGGAGTTTTTGAGCACTGTGAAAGGAGAGATTAGAATATTATTTTACTATGCTATGAAAAAATAACGAATTTACTAATATCTCAAAGTAAGCATATCTTCATATTATTAATCGACCAAGCATGGACTGGATGGAGGAGTGCGCCGATAAGGCGCGTTATATCCACAGTCCATGCTTGGTCTACATTATTATTATCGAAAAATATTTGCTATTAAAAAACATAGGATTTCCGCGTTTTTTTAGTAGGCTTTACGATTGTTGGGTCACGTATGAAGTTAGACGTGAGATGAAGTTATTTCGAATCATGCCCTGAATCACTTTCTGACTGTTTTGTTGTGCGCCGAAGTTTGGATTTGAAATAGAATTTTCTTCATTTAAAAATCATTTTTCAGCTATACCTCAACTCAAACTTTGACAAATATAATTTGAGATCTCATGCAATTGTTGATACAACTCGTATTTCGAATACAAATCCTATGAGTTTGAGTACACACCGAATCTTGAATCGTGTGTAAATTGCAATATTTCTAGTCTATGTCGAAGTTTAATTTATATAATATAACATTTCTCCTATTAATGAATGATTGAAGTCTGTTCCCTTAAAATTATTTAGTCAAAATATCCCAGATCTATATTCGATTCATTAACAAGTTGCGGTTTCCTTTTTGAAATCTACCTGTTCTATTTTTTTCCATGAATCCCAGTGTGACCATATTGATGAACCGAGAAAATATTAACAAATGTCCAATGGCGAAATATTATCGGGTTCGATAACCTAGTCGTTAACACGTTGGTGTCGTTGGCTGATCTTGGGTTCGAATCTCGGCTTGGCAATTCATGCCTACCATTCAACCAAAGGTTGAATATTTTGGGAAGGCTCGGCGATAGATTTCCCACGACATTATTCGCCTACTATGCTAAAACTTCAGCATGATCCACTAATAATTAAGTGCCCATAAAAAGGGTAATCCTTTTCTATCCATTCGATATTTCTTGGGTTGACAATCCTTCCTGCTCTTTATCATATTAACCACCTGCTTATACAGTCTGCCTTCTGAACTTGCAAATATTTTAAATAAATTAGATCACCTTTTGTACCTAATATAACGTTAGCCACAATAGGCTCACAACTGAACGATTAAAGGTACCACTTATTTCCACCTTTACTTTAAGGTCAGCGATACATAGCCTTACATGCTTCTAAAGCAACTGGAAGCACATAATGACCGGATCGTGCACTTTTTAACAATGTATTGCGGTTACTTTCCACTTTATCAAAATTTGAATTCTTTTACTAGCAAAGTAATTTTGTCACCAAAATTTTGTAAAAACTTTCGGTTTCTAAATAGACTATGTGTCCACTAAGACAACCATGAGTCACCGATGGACCGCGGCGTTAGGCGCGGTCCTTCTGTGACTTATGCTTGACAAGAACTCAATCTCGCGACTCGACATAGACTGTCAATCGAGTTCAGAGCTTGATGATAACCAACAAGCTAAAAATAACGTGAAAACATGGTATTAATTTTCGGATCATATCGTACAGTCCATACAGGTCCACATTATAAAATGAAAATACCAAATTCCAGCTTTCCAAGTCTTACCATACCTCGAGAGTTCTCCTACTGGCTCATAAAATTCCATCTGTGATACAATATATCATATAATAAATAATATAACGAAAAAAGAGACCGCGTTCTGGTTTGTGTATGACGTTAGACTACTCACGCTTAGGAAGTGCGGTGACGCAGGCCCAATGCAGTATTCAATGCCTTTCCTACGCATTTAAGAAATGTGTAAAATACATAGTAATAACTGTGTAAATCAACCTTTTCTTATAGAATTTTCGCGATCTTTGAGTTGCTACATTAAAGTTGAATTTTGATAATAAAATTAGATTGAAATTTCTCCTTCAAAAATAGTTTTAAATAGTTTAATATTTGGATTTTTTTTGGAAATTCGGAAAAAATTTTCCAAATGAAATTACGTCAACTGTGGTATGCTCTATTCACCACATATGTCATGGTCACTAGTCGACCTTTCTTTGACAACTTGGTGGATATGAGATCAAAGTTTTGGGTATTTTCTCAATACCAGAAAAATATTGTGAACGAATCCACAATAAAATGATATCTATTAATATAGAGTTCATGCTGAACCCTATAAAGTTTTTTGCAAATATGAGTCACAGATGGACCGCGCCATGATGGCGCGATCCAACAGTGACCCATACTTGACTAAAATAAAGTTCCAATTAGTGGGACATACTTAAGACATTATAGAAGCTCATATATTTTTGAACGGCCATTGCCTTTATTTCTCACACACTGTCGATGTTGAATTATTTTTTCTTTATTTCACGCCCATGTAGCATAATTCATCAGTGTCTCATAGTAGGCCAAGGAAAAGTGATCACGTATATTTTTTCAAATCATTTATTTGAGTAGATCGCTTTGAATATTGCCTTGTACCAAGTAACGTCGATTTTATGAGCAAACGAATGATAATTTTCGCGGTATATCGCGGTCGAGAATGCATAAGACAGTACTACTTGGGCTGGGTAGCAAGTACATTTTTGAGCTGGCTTTACCGGAATTTGAATCTTAGTCCTATAACCTGCGTGGCCAAAGTGTTAACCACCCGTCGTCTCGATGACCAATTTACTATAAAAAGCCTATGAATTTTCATAAAATTTGAACTCTTCTGAATGTTCTTCACTTTGCTTCCTCAATGTATATTGACTCATTCGAATTCTTTCTTGAGGATATGTTTTTGCATCATTAACAAATTCAACGCAATTCTATTGTATCATATTAGTCGCTTTATATAAATGAATAAGGATGTCAGGTATTTTACAAAATATTTAACATTATTGCTTGAATCAAATTAATCGCGAAGGACCTCGCGAATTAGGTTAAGCTCTGCTCATGATGCTTCTATTTTTATTTCCATTTTTTGTTCAGTTTAACGCCATTTTTTTTAAAACAATGATGGATTTTGCAATGAAATGATTCCATTTGGAATTACGTCAGTTGCAATCTATTCCAATGTCATGCGAAAAGGAGACGTTTTACTTTTATAAAAATGTTGTAGTCTCGTTTTTGTCCAGTATGGGCCACTGATGAATCGCGCCGCCATGGCGCGATCCATCAGTCCCCATGCTATACAAAACAAATCTACTAATAGACCGCCTTTCTTTGAATTCAAATTCCGATAGATATTTTTGCGTTTATGCCGACAAATTACCATGTTGACATCACGTGTTGAAAATCTTAGGTTAAGTAAGTCTAAGTAAATCTTATTAATGAAAATATGTCCACTATCTCAACACAATGGCGTAAAATCGTGGAAACGTGGCATGACTTCTGCTCGACACCATATAACCTTCGATGACTTTGCCCAGAGTGAATTGAACAATGAACACCATTCAAATGACGTAATACAAAAAAATGCTTTTTTGGGTGAAATAAGGTCAAAATTTTTTAAATTTTAGTGCTTCGATTACCAATGGTTCTTAAATACTTTTAAATAAAAATGATGTTTCAAAAAAGTTTCAGTTTTGTTGGAAATTTGCATATTGCCTTCATCAGAAATCAACCAAAATAATTTATTTGGATATCAGACCTTCAGACGAATTTTGGCTGGTGACTGGCATGTTTGGCCCACATGACCAAAACTGTTTATATAGACTTTGAGTTGCCTTCACTCGCTTTTTTACACTGTAAATGCAATTATTTTACCGTTGTTAGCCAGTAATTTTATGTAGTGATATGATATATGCTTAGTGATACTTAATGATAGTGACCAATTATGAGCTGTTGGTGGACTGCGCCTCGGGTGGAGCGTTTAATCGACAGCCTATACTAAGCATAAATCTCATGAAAAGGCGAATTTGGATCCGGGCAAATAATGCAAATGAGCGATCGTTTTTACTGTGATTTCGGGTGTATGTCGAATACAATACTTTGATATATGGTCGATGAATGTATCGAATCATATTCTAAATATCATCATTATCTGCTAAATTGGCGATTTGAGATCGAATTGGTCAAATAAGGCCATTTATTAAATCAGTCGAATAATTTTGCGCTCTAATAAAAAAAAACGTTTTTCGTTTTAAAATAAAAATCTAACATCTCCTATGTTGGATTTGCAATATCATGAAATGGAATGAACATTTTAATGAATTGAATGTTACCGTTTTTTTAGGTCTACAAAGAATTTTCTCTCTTTTATATAATATTGGCGAGATGAAGAAAAAGGCTTTTACTAATTCCGTGTACTTATTACGATAGTGCAAACACGTATTTCTGCATATCACAAACTTGAAGTTGGTTTTCATGTAGGTTGTTCATGCATTGGCCAACGATAATTGCGCTCCTAAGCGCGCAATTATCGGTGGTCCATGTGTGACTCACCAAGTCCATCAGGGTGATGACGTCATCAAATGAATTAGTTCATACAGGTATGGTTGAGCGTCAGTGTTCTTTCCGGCGCATATAATTGGAATTTTTTATTTCCGAAGATGCCTAATTTGTCATGCGGTAAAACGAACGTCACTTCCGATAAATTGGTACTCAGACAGGCGGTCAGACGGCGTGATATTTTAAAGTAGCTTATGTCCATTTGGATCAAAAATTGTCATTAGCAAGGGATTGACTATTTGTGAGACATGAAATTAATGTCTGACGTCGTTTTACGTAAAACTCAGTATTGAGAATTAATCACTTCAGTTGGATTTTCAAATCAAAATGGCGAGTATGCATGGGCGCATTCCATCAGTGCTCTAAATTTACCAAAAGATGCTCATCATTCAATGCTTCTGACTAAGCGGGAAAAAATTACAAAATAATGAAACTCAAATACAAGATACAAATTTTATTATTTTGATGATTGAACAAATATTAAAAGTAAAATCGGGCGGTTAATTTTACAAAATTAGCGATTTCCAGGAATTTCTTCCAAAACATCTTTTTATTTATCTAAAAATGAACTTAGAAAATTTTATATATTTTCGCTGGAACTCGGATTAATTTTCACACAGAATTTGATTTGAAGTTTCGCAATTGGTTGTGTTACCACTTATTCGAGAAAAATGAATATTTTATCGCAATAGCGTCGCATCTAATATTTTCTAAACTCACTCTTATTTACAGAGATAAAGCATGATAAAAATAAAATTGATTTTTGTTATTCCTAACAGATGCAACCCACATCTTAGACATCCACTGATTTCAAATCATATTTATCGAATTTAGCTGAATTTTCATATACCTATTTATCGCTATTGAAAAATTTCAACTTTGTATTTCCTTTCACTACCATCGACAGCATGACTTGTCATAAAATGGATTTGTGCTCTGGTCACTATATTTAATGTTTATATTATATAGGCTGATTGCAGATATTGTGGCAATTAAAAAAACCGCTAGTGTAGGCCCTGGTTGACGATGATGTCTAGCTGATAATTTCAAGATCGCCTTTGAACGTTAATAGGCTCAGACGAACCTATAAAGTTTTAGCCCTTTCAAAAACACAAACCTCGTCTTAGGTGACCAGCGATATATAAACATACAGATGGTGAAGTAGCTATTTTACTAACTGAAATATTCTATTCTATTCTCATTTCACATATTGCCATTCCAGTGGTGCCTCACTCTCCTCCTTCGACTCTGTGGTGAATGAAAAATTTCTACTGATTAGAGCAATATTTGTTTATTATGCAAAAGATAAAAATTGAATCGGCGTAAAACTGCAAAAGAAAAAAAGTGTGCAAAATTAGCAGTAATATACAGAAATATAAAAAGCTGGACAAAGCATGAATAATATAGCTGTGATTATAGTACACACGCACTTTTTTAAAATTTCTAAATTTATCAGTCAGCCATATTTTTATTCAAATTAGATTAATCGAAATCGAATTAGATGCAAGATAGTTGCTGTATTTGCATGTCCGAAATTGTCATTTCTGGTGTATTTTAGGCAACGCGATTTTTAAAATAGGTCATTTTTCAATAAATAAAAGGGTATCCCCTACTAAGTGGTAACGATATGTTGATTCTTCTTTTACACGTATTACGACTCCAACGTTGAATATTTTATGATCCAAAAACGTCCTCTCCGTTAAATTCTACAAGATCTAAACTGTGATCCAAGGTTTTCGGTTCTTCGTCATTTTGTTCACATTTTGGTTTGTATGCACATTTATCGGAGTTCGATTTTGCATCTTTTCTTGGTGAAGTAAAACTCGAAGCCACAGAAACGTTTGTTTTTCTGGTCATTTCAGACACACTCGATGTCATATTTTTTCCAAATTTCGTGGTAGTGGTGGAGAAGGAGGAGGGGAAATAGGCGTAGCCGTAGTGCCGGATGTATCTCCTGAAATAGAAACAGTGCATAAGATGAAAACTCGAAGTTAAGCTTCAGAAAAGGCTAATTGAAAAATGCATTGGTAAGTATGAGCCACGACGGCGCGATCCATCAGTGACTCGTAATTGACAAAATAAAATTGCTGGTTAATGGACTCATTCTTGGGTCTTAATAATAGCGAACAAACTAATTACATGTGAATAATGGAATTCGCAATGAACACGTGGAGGGATCGAATTTAAAGTCAACGCTTCACTGTTCAAAATTTTTTTCGATAAATTTAACAAGTAGGAATATTATTTTAGGTTTTTAATATTTGCTATGGCCTGTCCGTGAACCTACCGGGGGGCTTATACCCAACAACCGTTAGGCGCGGACCTTTGTAGTGACTGTGTATCTGTTCTATATTACAGCTACCCGCGAAGTGCCTTTCTGAAGGGCATGCTCGGTGGTGAAACGGTCAAGCATCGAACCATCGACCTTTCGGACAATACGATCGCGCTCAGCCGACTGAGCCCCCGAGCCGGGCCAGTAGGAATATTTGAAAAATGAAATAAAAATTCTAGAATAACTAGGACACCTATTCTCTAGTGTCTAGATAAGGGTCGACGAACAACCAATTTGGTTTAGCAGGCATTTTACGACGGTGACGCATGACTTACCCTGTTTGCTTTTGTTTGAAAATATATTCACTACAGCACCCGTCCATGATTGTCTGACATCTTTTCTTCGTAGACAGAAGAAATAGAATATAAACATGCCCTGGAAGTATGACAGTGCTTACCGTTTGAAACTTACATTAATAGAAAAATGTTTATGTTAATCAAAAAGGATTATAATTCTTTTAGTGAGGTTCAAAGTCATGCTTCTCACTTACACAAATTTATTTCTGTAACGTTTCGTCTGACCAAAGTCAGACTTCTTCAGACAGCACGGATCCGCAAACACAAAGGCACAGAGGAAGGATAAGTAGTTAGTCCACGTCCCCCAGATTAATAGCAATTCTTTTAGTGTTTGTGATTATGAAGAAACTACAGTCAAAAAGTCAAATCGCTGCGCAATAAGGGCTGACAATTAGATTCGGTGATTCGAATCGATTCGAAGCACATATTATTCGAATCTGTCGTGATCGGTCGGAACAAACTTGAGAACATAAACTGCAATCGATTTCGGTCAAATTTGACCAAAATCGATTGTTTTGTCGTTATTTCGTCATCGTGGAGTTAATTAAATTATATTACAAATGCAATCGATTTTTCTTAATTATCATAATGGGGACAAAATTGATTGTACCAAAATTAGTGATTCGCCCGATTTTTCGAATCGATTCGAAAAATGATTCGGTTTTGCCCAGCCCCATCGCAATGGCATCGTGGAGTATGAATAATGATTTGAAATGATCCGATTATTTTGAAATCGTGTTTAAAGGAACAAAGGAACAAAAACCTGATTAATATTTGCAAATAAAATCGTTTTTGTAAAATATGACCAAAATCAATTGTATTTTATCGTTAAAAATGAAAATTTTCGCTCTCGGACATGGGGTGGTATAATTGAAAATATATTGCCTACAAGTCTATGTATGCTAATATTAGTAATTCGTAAAAATAAATTTCTCGATTATCATAATTGGAGTCAAGTTGTATTAGTAATCATGGGATATTTTTCATATTTATGAAATAAGACAATCAACCCGATTCGAAAAAATTATCCAAATCAAATTCGAATTTCAAATGATCAACAACCTTCTACGGTTTGAATCTTAATCCTCCGATCAGGAAAAGTTCTCAAAATGCTTGCATCTCGAAGGTAAAGTAAGTTCGGTCGGCATTTAATTTTCGATTTAAGCAGTCAAGATGAATTACACTTAACTGGTTGTAAAAAAAATACCTGTGCTGAAATTGTTATAGCAAAAAGCCATCCAAATACTTCTTGTACCACGGCATCGCTGGAAATAACTAATGGTATTGCAAATATCCAAGCCACACCGAGTAACAGAGCAACTAACACTGCCCGTAGAACATGAATGAAAGGTTTTTCTTCAACGGAACTTTGAACCTAAAAAGTGGTCGATGCCAGATTATAGATATATTGGTCTTTTCTTAGCGTGGTTAGAAAGGTGTAACGTACTTGGGAATAACGATGACATGATTGACTTTTATAATAGCTGTTTATAACGTAATAATTTTGAAATATACACGTCTAGTGTTTTATAGACTCTCACAAGTGGCAAATTTTTTTAGTTGAAGAGAGAGTTTGACACATACCCAATAGAATAAGAAAAATCCATTTTTACTGGAGGAGAATATCTAACGACTGTTTTGTATTGTGGATAAAACTTGCACTTTTCTTATATCCAGAAACAAAGGATATTTTTCTCTCTGTAATACATCTGGCAACTATGTTACTGAAATTAATTACTAATTAACTATGTTTCAGCTAACTTGACATTTTACCGCTTTCATAATCCAGCTGTATGAGATTTTGAGTGAAAATGGTCAATTTTAGAACTCGTTAATCATTCAACTATTACAAATATCTCGTTCCAAACTGCACCAGCCATAGCACCAGTTTGAAATTGCAAATTTACATACCGATTTTCTGCCCCACGTGATAGCCTTTATTATAACAGCAGAAAATCCAATGTTAAATGCGAGTCCGATTCCGATTATGAGGAGAAATCCGAAGTAGAGAGAATTTCCTTGTAACCAGCAATAACTGTCAGCAATATAAGTTGACCACACATCTGTTTCACAGCCTAGAATAGAGCAACGAAACCACTATAAGACATATGCTAAACACATTGTTTGCCTCATTTTTTACTTGCATTACGCTACATTCAATTTGAAAACATTAAATGCATATCCACTTCCCGAGTGAATCTTAATCTTCGGATGTGAAAGCATAAACCGGAATGATTAATGCAAAGATATTTTTGCGAGGGGTTTGAAAAGTTTCACCCATGCTTAAAACTATTTTATAGAGCTTTTAAATAGAACATTCGTGGATGGTTCCAGCAAAAAATTGCTTTAAATATCCTACAAATACGATACAAATATTCTGACTCGTTATATATTGTGAATGTTGTTATGAAGAAGTTATTTTGGAAATTTAAAAAAAAGCAATTTTTCAATGAAATTCCCTCCAAACAAGGCCAGAAGAAACAACTACAGATGAAATAAACAAACAAGCACTAAAAAGACAAAAGAGCTACATATCGTGTAGGGCTGGGCAAAACCAGCAATCAAGCAATCGACATACTTGAAAATAATGTGTTTTCAATTACAATGCATGTCCAAATGTCATTGTTTAACGACGACAAAATATAATCGATTGACCAAAATCAATCACAATTTGTCGGTAAAAATGTATAAATCTACTCCATTTAGCAGGTCTTTGTTCCTATGACCGAATCG
Organism: Styela plicata; assembly: GCA_963675895.2. Taxonomy (NCBI): domain Eukaryota; kingdom Metazoa; phylum Chordata; class Ascidiacea; order Stolidobranchia; family Styelidae; genus Styela; species Styela plicata. The sequence goes on from OZ023150.1 coordinate 9,863,147, forward strand.
TGATTTATTCGATGCGAAATTCAAAAACTTACACCCCTATTCTTGTCCAGCATACCTGCACCTTTATCCCATTGCATGTATCGAGAAAGAATAGAAAAACTTATCGTTGTCAGCACGATTGCTACTGCAACTGCATAAACTACTATCGCCCATTTCACACCTCTGTCTTTGTTGTTTCTCCTATCGAACGTTCGGACAAACATTCTAGAAATATTGATAGTTAAATTTTTATTTTTAGTTTCATTCACACCGTATCGAAAATTTTTCAATTAGAAATTTTATTTTGTTTAACATGAGACACAGATACATAGCGCCTTGGCGGCTCATATTCAACAATAGAAGTGCGCATGTTTTTCTTACTAAGATTTATTTCCAATCCTAATTTTTATCAAAACTTATTTTGTTAAGTATAAGCCACCAATTGGTGACCCGCACAGGCGTGAACCATCAGTGGCTCGTGCTTGACAAAAGAAAAATTGTGATTGAGCTTGGCTTGTTCAATTGTTTCATATTTCAACGTTACGATTCATCGATCCGATTCATGTCCCATGAAACAAAGAACTGACTAAAAAATAAAAATAAAATAAATGCTATGGTTCATAATAAGGATCTTGTTAAATCTAATGCAAACTTAGGTAATCCAGATTCAGCACAAATCCCACCTGTACATTGTGATGCTCTCTACCGCCATCCATCCCCAGGCTGCGAGTAGAAAGAAATGTATGAGAGCTGCTACCGTCACACAAACCATTCTATTACTTGTTGCTTCAATTCCGATCAAGAATACAAAGTATGCGATGGAAAGACAAGCACATAGATTGATGTGAGTGAATGCTGATCGAACGCGACGCAGTTCTCTGTAAAAAAGGCAAGATTGATTATTTCTGTACCAAAATAGTTTGTCAACAAAAGTATTCTTGTATAAAAAATCACTTTTGTTAAATCACTATTGGACTTGAAATGTTGATACTACTGGCTGCGCTTCATTGAGGGGCTTTAGTACTATTGTTGATGTTTTTCCAGTTACTGGTAATGAGTGGTATTGTTTAGTAACTTTTAGCCATATGAGTGAGTAGACGTAAGTAGAAAAAAATGATGAAAATATCTCAATCGTATTCGAGACTCATTGTACACGTTCAAAAAGTATAAAAAAGTACCCCCCCTCGGGAAATTTTCGGGCAAATTAAGAAATTCGCCCTTATTTGCCTGGAAAACAATTAAATTGGAGTATTTGTACCCCGTTATAGCCTCGGCAATCGAAAACGTTATGTCACTGAAATAAAACTCACGGTGCGATCAAGAAAATTCCTATTGTCAATATGAGACACAAAATACATATGATCATTCCAATAGTGCTGGCGACATCTAGCGCATAGTTGGGACGTACATGTTGACTCTAAAAACAGGAATAATGAATTCATTATGTGGAATCTTCGAAATGAAACCTCAATATTTTAAAAACGCCGTCTAACTCTAAAGTACCTTCATATATCAGCGTGATACAAGAAATATTCAAATATCATTCAAATAAAAAATTATAAATCTGACGTTTGCTTGATATTTAAAAAAACGAATAACACTGATATTTTCTGATGCTAAAAATTAAAAATTAAAAAATTTGGGGGTTTTGACTAAAGACTAAGCTTTTGAAATCAAATTAGTGATCACTCATTTTAGCAGATTGGCCTGAATAAATTCCTGTGGGAGTGGGCACTTATACTGGCGAACAGGAAAGATATCTTTTTTTCCGATTTGCCCGAGTCTACCCAATTTATTACATGATGGGTTCAGTGGTGGGCATGGATTTACCAATCAGACCTTCCGGGACTCGAACATTAGATCTCCAAACTATTGTGTCAACGTAACATTTAGCCTGCGTGGGTGGAACCAGCGAATATTGATAACGAAAAAATAACGGTATTTTCACACTCGTATCTGCATTTCGGTCCATTTTGGTAATTTACAAAAATACATTGAGTGAGAATTCAAAAAGTTTGGTGGGACGTGTTAAATACATTTTTGCGAAAAAGTAAATTTTGAAAAAGAAGAATTCTCATAAATGCATCTTACCACAACCACAGCAAAACTAGTCGTGTGGTCACATTTACATCTGACCACATCAGTGCGTTGACCAATAACGGGCGCCTCCACTCTACATCCGTCTGTCTTCCATATTTGCTCTGAATGATCGTAATATCTACATTCCTTCTTGACACACTGCGAAACGATAAATGGACAATAAACAATATTCAGTATGGTATTTTAGTAAGATTTTGTAATTGTAAAGCACTAATTTAGATATCGACAACGTCAATTTTCTTGAATTTTGTAAGTATATCAAAATCAATAACACGGTCAATTTCTAATTCTCTATCTCGTTCTTAAACAGAAATTTCATTTGTCAATTATGCGTCACTGATGGACCGCGTCTCCTCGACGCGATCCATCAGTAACTCATGCTTAACGAAAGAAACTTCGACAGAGTTTTTCCAATCGGTCGGGTTGTCCTCAATGCATAACTTTTGCGACGTCGTTAACTAAGAATAGGTGTCTATTATAACGTTTGTAAGTTGTGATTTTTAGCACATTGCTGATGTGTCACGAGTAATCTACGGTTAAGTTAAAAAAGGGAGGGTTAATGATAGCTCAAAAAATCGAAATTTTTTGTAATTATCTTCTTGTACACTTTATTTAACTTACCATCCCAGATGAGATGTTTAAATCCTCCGATACTTGCATTGAAAATTCAACAGGAACACTGTAAGTTTTCTCGCCGTCCGTTACTGTTGCAGAAATTACCTTCAAAGTAAAAAGACTGAAGTGAGTGATGACGCATTAGAGAGACCGGTGACGTTGACATTGACTCGGATAGTGACATATATTAAAGCGACCGATGGCAAAAGTTCAATTCTCCTTCACTTTTGGATGCTTTTAAAAGGGTGTTGACAACTCGGCTTCACTTACAATTTTTTTTTATCTTTAAAGAAGGATCATCAAAGTCAACAAAGAAAAAAAGACTTGGTCCGACTTTATATACCGTATTGTTTTAAAACTATTATAATTGTTATTATTAATAATAATAACACATTTTATTTGTCAAAGTTTAAAAAGACAAAAAATAAAAAGTTAAAGACTTAGTCTAGTTTGAAAATAATTTGACAATGAAACTACTAAAATCTGAACGACTTACTGAATTCACTTCGACTTCTTCATCAGTAGGAAACAGTTCGTCACCATCATACGACATAAACACAGCACGGAATTGCTTCTGTTTTTCATACTCAGGTATATGTCCAGAACTTGGAGAATCTGGCAACACCATTATGCTGGACCTTCTATCTAAACCGGAATGCTGTACGGAAAAACCTCTTTCGATCTGTCCCGTTCCAGTATCGTATGGATCTAGTTTTACAACCTAAAAATATCGATTTCATATTCGAAATTGCCCACATGTACATAATTATTTAACCTCGTGCTCAAAATTAATCGATCGCGTTGACAAAATGCTTGAATCTTCTCCTACCAAGCATGCTCTACAATCTAAACTTATGCATGGTACACTGTATTTACCGTTTGTTTGCAGTATTGGTATATTTCCAAATTTCGTAATCGTTTTGTTGATAGGATTTATACAAAGTATGGGGTGTTGACTTGCTAAATAGAGTGGATTGTATTTTGTCGTTAAAATGAAAATTTTCGCTTTTGGTCTTGAGTGTAATTGAAAATACATCGCGTTTAATTCTGTTTAAAGCTAATATTTGTAATTCATAACTGTAAATTACTTGATTATCATAATGGAGACAATGATAGTAATACCAAAAATTGGATAATTGTTATTTTTTTGAAATCAGGCAATCGATCCGATTCGAATTCCAAATGATTCGGTTTTGCTCAGCCCTACTCTGCAGTAACCCTAAATAATCCTATATGCGGGTACTATGGCTCAACAAGAGGCCATTACGGATACCATTTATTATTATTTGACCTTAAATCTACTGATATAGCATGGACCCTTTGTATATAGGTACCTCGACTTCTATTCCATCAGCTTCAAATTTATGTCGAGTATCATTCGTGTTAATATTGACAAGTTGAGCAAAATTCGCCAAAGCTCTTTCCAACTTGATTCTGTATTTCGGTGGTACTTTATGGGTTTCATTTTTCCCATGTCTTGCAAAATATCTTCTAAGCTTAGCAGTGGCAGCAACGATGTTGGAAAATACATTTTGTGCGATCTGTGAAAGACAATTCCACTCCTTTACCGACACATACAAAATTAATATTTGCGCATTTTGAAAGCACATTGCTTATAAAATTTACGAAGTAAGATTGTCGAATGAAAATCATTTAGTTTTTTAAATCCCAACGGAAGCACAAGATAAAATTAATCACGACGCGAAAGCATTTTCAAGCAATAAGCGAGCTATATCTTCTGGATATATGATGAACAATTCAAAAAAGGCATATTTTTACGTGCTCTATTCGTGAAAATATATTCTATAACGTATATATGGGCAAAACCAAGTTATTGAGTTTTTGAATCTGATTATGCGAATAATTTTTTGAAATCAATGCTTTCATATATACACTTCTTCCATTACTGTTTATACCAAACGTCGAAATCAAAGAATTTTATAACTCCAAATTCACTAATAATTATAAAAATAAACAATTAGAGGCAGTGTTCCAATATTTCACACATAATGTTTCGGGGCACAGGTAATTTTTTTTTTTCAATCATGGAACTATGACAATTCGACTTTATTTTAAAAAAGGTAAAAGTTTTTTGCTTCTATGGCCGATTCACGAATGGTTTGAATATTCTATGCTTCGAATCGATGCGAATAACCGAATCGAATTGCTCAGCCCTAAGAAGCAAAACGAATCTAAAAGTTTAAAATGTTGTATCTTTTCAAAATTTAAAGTTCTGTTCAACCCCTTCACGTATTTTTAAAATATTCTCTTTGCCTCACGCACTTCTATTCAGACACACACAAAAAGTTCCATTAGCTCTTGGCCCCAAAGATATCGCTATTTCTCACCTCGGAATTATTTTCAGACAATCTGAACAGTATTTCAATCAAGTGTGTCATGTCATCTGATGTAAAGTTACTTCGAAGCAGGGATAGAAAATGTAGTTTTCCGGTGGCTTCATTCAGCGATATACTCTCTTCATTTATGTCCATGGAGATCTAGAAAACATTCATTCATCGGCACGCATTGAAGTGTCTTGCGCACCGTACGAAATTTTCGAGAGCAATCCCACACAAGATGACTTGATCCTCATAATTTGGACTTACCGGGAAGTTAACCCACGAAAATCTTCTTATTTGAGTGAGTGGATCACCCTGAACATGACCCTGTACCAGCATACATATGGACGGACAGGTCCAGCGGATGCATCCTGGATTGAGTGATGGGATAAACGAGCCTCATTTTTGAATTCTCTCTTAGCAACGCCAGAAACAGTGCTGAAAAGACCCAACTGGCGGCCATTAAATGCACTTTAAACAGAAAAAAATCCTAAAAAAACGAACAGCTATATTGAAGTGCAGTGAATGGTATCTGCCTTGAGTTTTAGTAAAACCATCTACCACTTCTTGCAATATTTGGAATCGAACTCGAGATCTTCAGCTTGCGATGCCAACATAATAACCACTAGGACATTGCACCCACACCACCACACTCGCCATTGTAATAGTCGTTTCCTTGTCTGAAATACTATTTTGTCAAGCATAAGTCACAGATGGCCCGCGCCTCGACTGCGCGACCCATCAGTAACTCATACTTGTCAGAACTTGTTTCTCACCGGATTTGTTTCTATTACTGATAAATAAAGATTTATTTTCAACTGAGTCAATAAAGTCAATTGAAGGGAACATGAAATAATTGGATTCATTTTCGATCAGCGACGCGAACCATCAGTGTACCACTGTATGCCTGAGTACAATATAATTTTCCATGAAACTGAACCTCGGCGCGCTCTGAACAAAATTATTTGGGCCTCAATACACGTAAAGTTGTCTTACCGATGCAATGATTAGGTAAGAAAACGAAAACAACAGTATACGTCTGCATTACTTTACATAAGTTGTACTCCACGTCTCGAATGTATAAACGCACGCAAGGTAACGTGCACTCTAGGTTAGCTTACAGAGCAAACCGTTCGGCTGCGTTGAAAAAACGCATCTTACGCAAACTTATGTTACGTCCTTAATACTAGAGTGAATGATCACGTGAATTTTTCAGCACAGCGTATAGACTTAGACAATATGAATCTCCCTTTACTATTGACATACCTGATTCAATGCATCCGAAAGACTTCTTCCGCAATCCAATCGAGCAAAAAGTTTTGAAACTTACTTTTGGTCGCCCAGTACACAACATAAGAGCTTTGGGAATTCCTAAGAGATAAATATTATTCGCTATTAAAATTACAGAAGAAAATACCAAGATACTGGGGATAAATCCATGCACTAGAGAACTGATCTGCTAGAAAACTTATTCGAATTAACGAATCGATGTGAAAGAACGCACCTTGGGAGTCGATTTGGATAGGATATTTGAAATAGTTGTAGGAACCATGGGCAAATAGATTGTCCGGTTAATTGCCTCGTCGACGTGTACGACGATTATGTTGTGATCACGTCCGACGAAAAGCGATTAGAATATCCTGTCTTAAGGCTAACTTGGATGGTCACAGAAAATGTATAAAAGCTGGTACATTTTTTATCAATTTATCAGATTGTATCGTGAAATTATTCTTTTTGCTGAAGTATAATAAAGAATATCAACTTTGGTCTCTATCTCGTCTTCTATCTTGACCCTTCGAGGTTAAGAGATCCCTATAACTGGTGACGCCGACGTGAAGAATTGTGCCTTCTGATTTGGAGTTGAAGATTGCCGCAACGTTGCCGCACGGGAGTCAGAACAAAATTTCAAATAAAAGTTAAGTAACGTTTTTCACGATTATATTAAATAGCGTATAGGGGCCATTGCTAACATTAATCTATGTTCGTATTTTTTCATTCAGCGTGTTCAACCCCGATTAAAGGAGCGATGTTCTGCAAAGACAAAGGACACAAGACGATGATGTTACTTTGAACAGAAGATCGAATCAAAATCAACAACAAGAGCAGACGTGAATCAGCCAAACAATGCAACTATGTACTTGTCTGTCGGATTGCTTCAGAATGCTCTCTAAAAACATTCTATTCAAGGTGAAAGACTGTCTTAAAAAATTGTACAACACTGTCATTGCTCGAATCAGAATGCTCTCTAAAAACATTCTATTCAAGGTGAAAGACTGTCTTAAAAAAGTGTTGAAGAATCAAAAAAGTTATATAAAATAAAGACATTGCTGATAAAAACTAAGAAATTATATTGCTTAGATGTCAGGTTTTTCTTAAATTGTGCTGCGTTTTTATTTCTTGCCATTGTATTGTTTATTTTACAGTTAAAGAAATATAGAATCTACTTCCTTCTATGAAAACTACCTCAGGTCTTTTCCTTCTTTTCTTTTATGGCGTTAAAATTCGGCTTATCAATTTCTTAAAGAAATTGCTTAAATTGATATTTTAATCATGCAGAATTTTTCTGATCAATTAATTGTGCGTCGGTGGTTAATTTTAATATCAGTAAATTTTCTTTCTAAACCAAATTAATTGAGAGTGACAGATACAAACAAATAGTTTTTGTTGAATAGATTTTACGTTGATAATGAAAAGTTGAAAGATGATTTAATCGAATCATACTTTAAAAAAAACATCGCTACAAAAAGCGGTAAACGCGCCAGGATATATTCGCAAAAATCGAGTATCAATCCACAGTTTTTTTATACAAGCCCAAAGATGGCAAACACTAAAACGACTACAAAGGCAAACGATGCCACATTTTTTTACTTATAAGGCGCAAAAGCTATTCATTGTGTAACGAAATATATTGAATTCAAACATTGTTCAATCTGTCAAAATCAATTTAATAATTAAATAAAACGCCTACATCTCTACATCTGTCAAACCTACATTCTCTATATCTTTACTTTCTCTTACTAAATTTTCACCTCTCTTGGTGGTATAAATTTTTGTTTTAGATGTGAATTTTACGTATGTATGCTTATTTTACTGTTGTTTTCTTTATATATCGATATATATCCAGAAGCTGACCATTTATGTTCCCTAAGCAAAGCCACTCCGTGTTTAGGGGACCGACATATTGTAGGAACCATGGGCAAATAGATTGTCCGGTTAATTGCCTCGTCGACGTGTACGACGATTATGTTGTGATCACGTCCGACGATAAGCGATTAGAATATCCTGTCTTAAGGCTAACTTGGATGGTCACAGAAAATGTATAAAAGCTGGTACATTTTTTATCAATTAATCAGATTGTATCGTGAAATTATTCTTTTTGCTGAAGTATAATAAAGAATATCAACTTTGGTCTCTATCTCGTCTTCTATCTTGACCCTTCGGGGTTAAGAGATCCCTATATAGTAATCCTTTTTCAGCTACACTTTTTGGGTCTCATGAAGTTTAGTACCATATATTCGATTATCATAAAAATTTCCCATGTTGCAAGCGATTCATCCTAACCCGGGAGACAATGCCACATGCTTGCAGCATTGGCGCCCCTTAGTTAGGATGATAATATTCTGCCAGTTTTCATTTTAGTGACATTCGGGATGATGGTACTAAACTTCACTAGACTCCACTTTTTTTATCGGAACTAAACAGCACAAGCATTACCCTGGATACGGCAAACAGGGCATGCTTGAAACTAGTGACCCATGACCATAATATTAAATTTGGTCGTTAGAGGCGCTACAACTCGTCCTTAATAAAAATTACTATATTAGAACGTTTTCTCACCGATTTTTTGCTAATATTTTAGAACTTCATGAAATACTATTTGCGAAGTGCATTTGTGCTTAATAAAAAAAACTGTTGTGGAAGATTGGGTTGTTGAATGGACGACGATTTGTAATCATAAATTTTTTTTGTCAAGCACGAGTCACTGAGGGACCGCGTTTTTGGAGCGCGATCCATCAGTGACTCATACTTGCAAAAGTTTTCTGACTGGGTTGGAAATAACTTTTCTTGCTTGTATTTAATCAAATTTAATTTCCTGGCTTCCCACGTTTTAAATATAATTTTCTCCCTTCCTAGAGCAACGCTATTTCAATATGATCAATAAAAAATATTTTCTTACCATTGGGACACTTTTCTAGTGAATACCCAAAACTACGAATTTTTGTACGAGGAAAAGTGAAAATTTCTGATCCCTCTATTCTTTTGTGTTGCTCGCAAAATTCCTTGAAAAAATTTTCTTGGGAAGGCAGTTTTGGAGCTGATAAGGTAGATTTATCTGTGGTGTCAGAGTGAGTTTGAAATGTCGTCGGTATATTTGTTGTCGTTGCTTCCACATTCAAGCTCCTATTGGTATGTGAAGTGGAAACACTTTCTGAACATTCTAGAAAAATGATGGAAAACGAATGAAGTTGTTGCTAAAATTTGAAGTTGCGGAAATAGGCTGTTAAGACATAAATATTATGACCTTTTTGTCAATATAGATACTGATATCACAAATATTCGTGAAAATAACCCAAATTTATAAACACATACACTTTATTAAAACTCATCAGGAAAAATAAGGATAATATGTATGCTGTTTAAATGCATCACGAAAAGGCCATTTGTTGCCCTTTTTGAAATATCATATAACCCGCTTTCAATGTTTACAGAAAGATATTTATAATGTTGCCTCATTTTTATTTTTTGTTTACTCACTTTTATATAAGGGTCTTTTGCATATTAAAGGTGACAATTCCTCACAATCGTTAACTTCAAGTGGCGTTATTTCTCTTTTCCTGCGTGTAAATGATTCTGATTCGGCACAGTCGTCGTTTCTGTTAAAATATTGTGTGGTGTCGAAGCCATCAGTAACCCAAATCGCAATAACATATACCAGAATTTTTCTGATTTGAAGGGAGTCAATTTCATAGGGTGGGGGGGGGGGGGGGGGGGCATCCCACTGCCGAATCGTGTAGGAGAATTCCCCCCAACTTCCTGAATCAGCAAACATTATGATAAGATAAACGCAATTTTCTTTTTCTCGGTACATTTATCGTCACCGATACTGACCCCCAACAACGCCTTGAGATAGTTAAAACCCTAAAAAACAAAAACCTTAAAATAATAAAGCTCTTGGATGCGATCAAATCTTTATTATTGTCTTTAAATATCCTCCATACTCATCAATAATAATATTTTGTCCAGCATGGGCCACTGATAGCCCGCGCCTCGACGGCGCGGACCATCAGTGACCCAAACTGAACAAAACAACCTTAGACGAGTTTTTTCTAATGCCTTATACTAATTCAATTCTTACTTAACTAACTTACATTAAAAACTTATCAACAAGGATATTGTCAGGTTCGATTCTTCTTCCAAATTTTGAGCAACCATTTGGTTGATGTGGACGCTCCTTCTCGAATCTGATAAACGTGTAAATACTGTTGTTGTAAGCGATTGAATTGTGTACGACATCACCTGAAAATACGGAAAATTATGATATAAACTATAAACAATTTTTTTTTTTTTTATTGAAATTGACTCTGAGCAAGGCCAGAAGCAGAGCCTAAAAGGAACCAACTAACAGCCACTTCATAGCAAAGAGCTATTAAAAGATATAGTACCAGCAACTGCACTTTAAGTGGAAAAAAATGACAAACGAAACTGGACCACCATGGTAAAGTACAGTGAGTATCTGCCCTGGGCGATGGTAAAACCCTCTACCACATTTACAAAAATATATATGCATAAATATTATATATATGAATAATATTAAATGCCGGCCAAGGTCACACACTAGCGTATTTAAGGGATGAACAAAGCGACATGGTCCAAATACCCTTGGCGCGCAGTGATGTAAAGAGAAACAGGGCTAAAACCTTCTTTGTTTCAAATTTCCAGTTTGTTTTTCCTAATAAAAAAAATAAATGTTTTTTTTTATAAAATATATAAATGTTATAATGTTCATTTTTTTGAACTGCGAAATAAACTTACTTGGATAATGACATAGATATGCTGGTAGAGTTTGTCCACAACTTATACTTTGCCAACGACCGTTATCTGTACGAGATACAAATCCACATAACTGCTGACCTTGTGTGGTTGGGACTATCGGGTGGTTTTTCTTCCAATTCTAAGAATCAAATATCATCGTATATTTTTCTATGCATTTGTAAGGTGAAGATGTTTTCGTGAAGAAGGGAGCTTTTAGCACAGGCTGTTCTTAATCTTAATATATACAATGCAGTTCAATTCAATTCACAAGTAACCATTACCTATAACGTGGCGAAACTACGGTTTTGTTTGGACTGAGGTGCTAACTTTTTTCCGATGCTTATCGAATATATATGACGTGACGAATGTAGGCTCACACGAATGTAAATTCACCAATCTTGAAAGTGAGATTTTAAAATTTAAGTAAAATCGATGAGATGTAGTTAGAAAAACATTTGCGCAGCACAGGTTCTCAAAAAATTTGAAATATTTTTATCAGAAATCTCTATTGACAATGGTTTGCGGTGAGTATTTAACATAAAAGTGGAGGAGGGGAGGCATGTGCCATCGGTGCACCATCTGGTTACGCACCTATCATAAATTTCGTTCGGTTGGGCATGAACCAACTCAACAGAACTATAGCTGGCCAATTCAACAAATTAATCCAAATCGATTCAAGAACGAATATTTTCAGTACAGTCGTTCCGTCATAGGAACAATACTTTGTAGAATAAAATGAAATATTCAAGTTTCAACAACAAAATATAATCAAAATATCTTGATTGAAAATAAAGTGTAAATTGAAAGTTCGATTTTTGATTGTTATCTATTCTGTAATTTTATTTGCTAAGTATGATCCACTGATTGAGCGCCTTATCGACGCGATCCATCAGTGGCTCATACTTTACAAAACATATTTCGTCAATTTTATATTTGGCTAGTACTGTTATGGATGAGGACGTGATATGGATCCTAAAATTACAAATGTAAATAAACCTGGTAGGTATTTTGATTTTCATCTCGACATTCAGTGTCTATTTTTCTGACTACTGATCCATCGTCAGTCCAAATCCAAACGTTATTTGCAACATCCTCATCATCATCGGCATTAAGAAAATTTTTCAAGCCAAACCAAAATCCATTGATGTTTAGATATTGAATTTGTGTCGATGCCTTTAAATACAAAAAAGTAGTATTAAAAAAAACTGAAAACAAAATTTCGTAACAAAATTAACATAAAGGTTTTATGATATTAGGTTTCCAAATATTTAACTGAAAACGAGGTAAGCAAACGCGTGTTGTTTTCTTCTAATGTTTCCTTGAAACTTTTTCCATGGCAAGTTTTTAAACTTTTTTTAGGTTTCGTTTGCTTTCCTGATAACTCTGTAATGTTATAACTTTATTTGTATCGCCTTTTGTGTCGACAGAGGTGTCGAAATAAACCATGCTTATGTCTAAAATATCACTCTAAAACTTTTGCAAAAATATATGAAACATTGGTGCTTAATTGGACTAAGACTTTTTGCATTTCGTCGCCCAGATCAGATATAGCCCACTACATTCTATATATTTTCATACAAGAATTAATAATTTTCTAACCTAATATTCGAGGCGCCATTTCCATAAATGAAGCCACTTGTACATCGGAGACGAAACTTTTTCGAATAAATCTTTGAACCTCAAGAGAGTGCACGGACGCCATGGTTCCACCGTCTATCATACATTTCATTCGTGCTTCCCAATATGTTGTAGGTTGAACGTGTAAAACGTATTTACTTCCGTCTGGTGCTCGAGATGTGTGAGACTTCGGTTTTTCTGCAACTAATAATAAAAAAACGCTTGATATCATTTGTACGCGATATTGAATCAATGAGTCATGTAACGTTTATTTTTAGTCGAGTTTAATTGCAAATTATTTGAACCAGTTGAGATTCCTTGATAAGTGCACCATTTTACATCAAAGAAAGCGTAACTATTGTAAAAATCGATTCATTTTATTATAGAAATCAGAAAAGTTTTGCAAAACACGGTTAAGCAAAAGTTTCCTGAATGGAATATCGATTTAGTTCTGTTCGAGGTAAATTTTCTTTAGAGTGCACTGGAACTACATTTTGAAGTCCATTTTCGTTATATTGAGGACGGTTACCTGGCCAGCTGCTCCCAGACCTGCTTTAAGTAAATTTACAACACAAAAAAATATCGAAAAGTTATTTGACTCGAACTGCATTTTCAGCTCGGTTCGGTCAACATACATGACTTGATGAAGCATATTGACCATTGTGCAGCGAAAAAGGGCATCTGAATAAGTCCTACTTCAATATATCATACATTAGTTCTCTATACACATATTCACCAAGATGTGCTTTATCACTGAAGTCAGGAGCATTGCATAAATTTCCAGTACATTCTTTACATGGAGCACTGTCCCCATCTCCTCTTGACATTGGACATGAATCCATGCATCTTTTATAAAATCCATTCATGTAAGCTGTTATGCAAACCTATGATAAAATTTTAAAAATAATATCGCAATCACTACAAGTAGAATGAAAAAAATATATTTCAATTAATTTCCACATCGCCATTTCTTAGTTGCATGATCTTTATTCGTACAGTAACAGAAAAAAATGTGTTAAAAGTAGAAAACTCGCGGTATATTTTATAATTTTTGTGAGTGTGACCTTCTTAGTAATTAAAAAAATAAAGGTTTTCTTCTGAGGCCTGCCTACGCATAATCACTTTAAACTGGGCTGGGCATATTCGAATATTTTTTTTTATAAAAACGAATAATTTAATCGAATGCAATCTTCGGATATTTATTAAAAACTTAATTTAGCAGCAAGGTTAAGGATTAACTCAGTAATTACTGAGTGCGCACAGCGCAAGTTTGTATCACATTGTTACAAGAGAAAATGTAAACTATACCTCATTTGCGCTGCAGCGAACTGGTTCTTTCTCATTACACTTCCAATTCTCTTTTTCTCCTCGACATGAGTAGCAGTAGAGTGCATTTGCTAAAAAATTATGGAAATAAAATCGTTCGTAGTGGATTTGTTAAATTTGTGGCATTTACCTTGCTTTAGTTGTTCTATTTTAATAAGTTAGCAACATTGGATAAAACACCATGAAAAATAACTGGGTTTCTTGTGTTTTGACTCGAAACAAAATACATATTTATTTAAAATATAATTTTCGATGGGTATGTTTTCCCCGTCCTACCAAAGTCAACGCGTCCAAAAAGGGTTATATGGTATTTTTTACTTAAAACTCATTCCAAGCAAGATCAGAAGCAACATCTGAACGCCACCGGCTTTTCGGTTTGGCCAACGATAATGACTAGACTTACCTTGAAAAACGAAGGTAGACAAAACAACTAAAACCATATGAGCAAACATAACTTGTTTGGAAAAGTTGCCCAAAACGCATTCGAATCTAACCATGCGAATTTCAGTTTTACTATACAAAATACGAGGAACTTTGTATTTACGATGCCCTTCCATAGGTGTATAAACCGAATGCTGCAAATGTAATAGAAACAAGGATACATGCATTTCCGTTCTTTGAAAACTTGCGTTCGTGACGCAATCACTACGTCTACGGACAGCCAGGAGATTTGAATATTGAGGAAATAAGAATGTTTCGTGCATAGTATAGTGTGATTGCGAAGTACTTGTCGTCATTCCGATATCGTTTGGCCCCGAGCACCAGATAGCTTGTTAAGCGTTGATCACCGATGAATCGCGTCGCTAAGGTGTGGACCATCTGACGCCCATGCTTGATAGAACAAAGTATTTGATTGGTGGTAATATTTCCAACAGCACTGCATGTCCGCTGACTTTGTACCTCATATGGCTTGATGAGCTCAAAACGCGTGGATAAAAAAATCTCCTGCTTGCATTTTAAGTTCTACTCGGTATACATTACATTGTAATTAGACTTTTCTCGTTAACTCATTATACCGATACCAATCGTAAAATTGGGAGATAGTTTAAATATATAAAGCCATTTAGCCGCAATAATATGCTTTTTTTATACGTTTATTTAATATTTTTCGCATCCGCATGGTCACATGATCCGGGCAATTTTCTACTCTATCGAGAGAATATTTTCTCCCACAATGCCAAGACTCTTGTCATTCAGCAATTAGGCTGGTCCAAGGCATGACCAGACATTCGAAGAAGAGATCACCAGGATATTGACCAAAGGTCTACAAAATAACCTTCATGTCCTCATACATATCGAGAGAATGGATATTCGAAGAAATATATCCGGAAGATGCGAAAAAAAATCTCCCACATTTCCTTCCTTCCCTTTCATAAAAATTAATATTTTAGATAGTATAAATGAGGTATCTAGTTCCGATCTCCCAAAAGTAAACCCGAATAAAAAAGGCGGGAAGCCATACTGCATAAATTACTACTTTTCAACGGTTGCTTCGACTGGGCTTAACATGGATCACAACGTAGTCTGGACCGCCGTATGGGCTAACTCTTTGCCTGCACGATAACCACACCACCCGCGGACAGAAAAATACCGATCGACTAAAAAATCAGAACGGATATACTTGAACATATAACAAGAATTAGTATCACCATCAGCATACATGAGTCGGCAGTCTAGTGATTGCAACCTGGTTATTTTCTAAACTATTCAAGTATTACCAGGTAACCTGGTTTCATTTTGAAAACTAGGTAGTACCTAGATTAAAACGAGATAAACTTGGTAATTGTCCTTTGAATGCATTTTAGAGATTTTCAATATATTTGAAGATATTAAAATTTTTAAATAGTATATTCCGAAAGTTTTTTATGAAACTATGATTCACCTAGTTTTTTATACTAGGTACCTAGTTTTTTCAACCAGATACCTAGTTGTAAAAAAAGGGTGAATTTACCTATCTTACCTAGTAAATTTCGAACGGAAAACTTAGTGAAAGTCGAAATAGGTAGATTATATTTTCTTGAAACTAGTTAAACGTACTTTGAAAAAAACTCAGTAAACTAAGTATACTAGGTACTTTACTAGAATTACCAACAAAAGGACAAACAAGAGTAGACGTGCGTCAACAGCCGGCATTAAACAAACCAATATTTGCAGAACTCATCCTACGTGGAATATTCCGTACGAAATATATCTGATCAGAGCACGTTCCTACGGTTTGACATTTTGTATTGATGTCAGTAAGTGAGATTCTTTTATACACCACTTCCATTTTTCAATTTCAAAAAAAGTTCGAATTTTTCCAGAAGTTATGAGCATTAAACAATGAAAACTGTAGGACTATAACACAAGCAGAGTGCATATCTTTATAAAATTACTTTTTTTTCATTAATTTGATTGAATTAATCAACTGGATATACTAGCAAAATCACGATTTCCACCAAGAATAAAACGCGTACAAAACAACTCCTCCGACGATCCACGCTAACCAACTCGATCTAAAAAAGGAAAAGGTTGTAAATTTACGAATAAATTAGAAAAATTTTATTTCTAATTTTACGAATACGAGGCCCAAATTGACAAAATAAACATAACCGACAGGGGGAAAATAATTCACCAGTAAATGGCATAAGCCAGTCGCGGCCAAATATCTTGGGGAAGGGCATAAAAAATAAAACTCAATAACATTTTTTTGCATGAAAACTTGCACATCCGTGGCGCGCGAAAGCTTTCGCTTTCTTGTTGAGAAAGTACACCATTTTGGGGGCGACACTTATAAAAGGTGATTGCGTGCCGAAGGCAAGCGGAAATTCGCTCCTTTCAAAGGTAGTTTTGTTAAAATTCGAAAATCTTGGGTGGAAAATTCTCTCTCTTGAAAGAGGACATGTCTCCTTAAATTTAGCTGATGTTCGCGGATAAAAATTAATTTAAAATTGAATATTTGCACCGAGAAATATTTGAGATTTTAAAGTTGACGCGTAAAAAACAGATTTTCTTCCAAATTCGAGTTTTCCTATAAGTTTAAAAATACAAGAAAAGAATTTTAGAAACGTCTTTTCCAGATGTCCCAATCATTCAAATTTCAAAAACATTTCTAAAGAAACTCGTATACTACTTACTTATCTTTATCCGGTTTCTTCTAAAAAAGAAAAAGTACTTCGTTATTTTTTTAATTTATTGTGACCGATTCTGGCTCTGAACGTGTGTTTACAAACACCGCTTGGATTCACAACACAAAATATAAATAGGCAAATCATGAGGCAAAATCGAGAAAATATAAATTATTTTTTTCCATATTCATGTTCTGTTCTGGTGTCAACATTGAAATCCACAAATTTTATATTGAAATTTTGTATTCTTCATTCAAAATCTACGCTGGGCGAAATGTCGATATGACTGTTAAATACTTGAAATTGAGTTTTCCAAAATACCGTCCCCGTTAATTTTCAAAATACCAGTTTCTCACAACACCGGAATTTTGTGACATGCAGCCTAAAAGGATTACAGATTGATGCAATATCGCAACAAGTAAGGCCCAAACGGGTTTTTAGCTAACTTACACCGACTTGCGTCGGTAATTTATGTCTTGGATCGACTCGATTCATCGAAATAACCTGCTCAGCACTAATTGTGACGCTGAATATATTCAATAGTCCGTAATTTCGATTACGTGTGAATTGTTGATAGATAATTTCATAAACTAGACTGAATTCGTAATACATTTTAAGCTTTTATTGTCATTCACGACTATTTTGAAATATAGTTTATTATATTTGAAATAATATTTGTTTATAATATTGTCATTGCATTAAAAAGTTCTGATCATCGAAATTGCTATCAAAGTACATAAAACTATCGACCGTGAAACCGTTTTAAGGTGGTAAGCACATCAGTGAACCAGGTGCACGGTAGCCTATTAGCAATCCAAAAATCTCTTAGAATTAAGCACTAAGGGTACATTAAAAATATTTATTGGATTTTGTTCTTCACCTTGTTCTCTGTATAATAGTAACATGGTCTGTCGTAAACTGGTGATGTAAAATAGTCATCATAATCATAATAGTTAGAGTAATCATCGTGTTTGTTACAGTTGTATGAGTCATAGTTCACAGAAGACTGTGTTTGATAGTGTTTTTCGTCGTACGTCTGCAAGAGAAAAATAAATTTCGTATCAATTTACAAATAAATAATCTGTTATCTCAGTCCATTCTGTGTTCGGCCCGGACAGAAAAACAGTATCAATTCACGTTTTGCTAAGCATTAGGTACAGTTGGATCGCGTCCAAGAAGATCGGTATTTCAGTAAATCATCACCAGTTTTGTTTGATATCCCACAAATCGAAAATAACATGTCGTTTTTCATCTCTTTGTCGAAGACTATCACTAACATCAATAAAACACGTAACGATATCCGAGGCATGAAAATTTCGGAATATTCACGTTCCCTTCGAGTTAAAGTCCTCAATTTCATCGCATGTCAACAGAATCTGGCCATTTGAAATTCACCAATACACGCTAGCGCAAACTCGAGTCCATAGGTATCTTTTGGCGATGAAGATTCTTTAGTCTTCATTTTTGCAATTTTGTAGCTCTTTGCATAATAGTTGTTTAGGGAGACTCTCTCACAGACTGGAATAATGCCACCTATTTTGCTCAGACATTCGAAAAATGGGATCCATTAAAGAAAATGAGCAATATGCTATTATATATCTGTTGCTGAAAGATTTAAATGTCTTTTTTTGAGTGTCTTGTTCCAAGCTTTATAAAAAAAAGTTTCAAAATCATCAATACTGCTATTCAACTATTTATTTAACTATTTATCCGAAGAACATTACATAAACATATCGGACACTCGAAGAAAAACCAAGATTATGCCACCCTGTTCAGAAATTTGCTAATATTTCCAAAATACGCGGAATCAAAATAGTTTTAAAGTTGGATTAGTTCTGTTCTAAGACAGTGACGATATATACCCTTTTCGGTTGATGGGTAATGCCGTCACTCCACCCCTGAGTTTGATGCTTTGTCCGCCATTTGTTGTGGAAATGTCGTGATATTTTTTCACGTCTTTAAATGGAATCTTAAAATGATAAATATGGAATATAGAAAACCCCAACATAGATAAAAGGAGGGGAGGCAGGCGGCGGAAGCGAAATTCAGATCCCAGAATACCAAATATCGAGGGTATGAATCGGGGGCCGACCTAATATACAAAAATTCAGGTAAAATAGCGAAAACTGAATTTTTTGCACACCTTCGCCACAATCGTCTTTTTTACGTTTAAAAATATACTATTCAGCTGAAATTTGCCGTATATATATCATGATTTAACCCTGATTTATCATGAATTAACCAAGACTTAAACCAACCAAAGCTAAATCTGATACACACAGCCTTGTAATCAGCGTGATAACCTGCTCAATAATAATTGGCGTATTGATATATCAAAAATCTGAGCACTCAAAATGTTATCGAAAATAATGCGAAAATGTTATCCGGTATAAGATCTTATTTTACGGAAAAGGAGAATAAAAAGCTCAAGCATATAAATATAAGTATTACTTACAATTATGACTTCTACTTTATCAATGATATTTTCATATTCCAATGCTCGGAAAACATACAGCCTTCTATTATTAGGTGTATAATACTTTCCATTTTTAACCGCGACTTTTATGGAAGGAATTTCCTCAACTTCCGTTCTTCCATACAGTATGTCATAAAAGAGTTCATTACAAGAGTCTCCATTTTGAAAGTTTGGAGCGATGGAATTCTGGGTGAATCGTATATCGGAAGGTGGCACATTCACAACGTCTCCAACATTATAAGTTTTCAATTTTCGTTTTTTTCTTGCCATTTTTATAAATACTATATACTGTAAGTGAAACCTCTAAGTAATTCTAACAACTACCTGTATGAGATCAAGACTATCAGAGTCTAACGTTAGGTATCGACCTTAACCCTTTGAACCCGACAATTTTTAGTCTTTAGCTTACAATGAAAAACGTTCACTGGATATTTTGCGAATATTACCGAGTTTCACAGCGTGAGACTAGGCGAATAAGATTTTAACCAAAAAATTCAGCTGGAAAACATCCAGTCATTCCCAATACTCCGTTATTGGGAATTTATACCTAATCTATTCCAATAATTTCCTCGATTTGTGGACTTCACAGTAAAACCTTAACTTAATTCGCATATCCCTGAATGATCCACAAACAAAAGCCTTGAACAACAATATCAAAATACTTGAACAACGCTTTGTTTACAGAGCAGCCTGAAAAGCTGTCGGGACGAGATTCCAAATTTGCATTGCTACCTTATCATAAACAATTTGATGCTTCGTTTGACGACACAAATACACAGACTACTAGGCAACAACTAAGGAAACTCGTCGATCTGGCATTTAGTACTTAGCATAAAGTATGGAACACTGCAAACATTGGAACCCATTGTATGAGGCAAGTCCACTAACGTTTGCGTATTGCATCTGTACTAGGCCGCGCAGAATCACTTTTTATTGCGTGAAGCAAACCTATGTATAAATATTTTATGTTCTTGATACCACAAATAACAACCGGCAAACCAGGTACACAGCTTTGCGCAAAACATCCAGTCGCGTCGCACCACCCTAATACCACCGATGCGAAAAAACGCTTTTGGCACTCCAATTGTTTATTGTTTACAAAAAGATTATGACGTAGTCCACCAGCCTTTCGTCTGACTGACGGGGGTGATCGAATTCACATCGTGGTCTATTAAAAATCTATATTACAAAATCGAGATCTTAAAAATTACAGTACGAGCCTTGTCCTAAATGCTAAGCGGCAGCCTAACCTTGCACTTCATTTCGTGTCTCAACAGATGAAATATCCCTCCCGAGAGAAAAATTGTGTAATCGTATAGGTCTGCGGGCGATTATGCGTGAGCGGCAAGGCTGGTAGTACGGTACGGTACGGTACGAAGTTCGGTACGGTACGATTGAATTTTCCGGTACGATAGAACGGTACGATTCGTTTTTCAATTTTCGTACTTGGTACGGTACGGTACGAAGTTCGGTATCTATTTCGTACCGTACCGTACTCTTTTTCGTACCTTCGCATTACACTTTATTCTTCTCAAATGAATTCAAAAAAATAATTTCATTTCACATCTATGCCGTTTCATAACGGGGCTCTGATAATATAAATTGTGTCTATAAACGAATTTTTAAACTAAAGGGCAATTTTAAAATGATTAAAAGCGGCGCAGGTATGGTAATAAACGCGACTGATTCACTTAAGCTGATTAGATGAGCTATGTCGTATATCGGTTTTACTGCAGTGGCGTAAAATTTTGTGATTGCGTGGAAATACATATAGGCCACTGATTTATGACGTCTTAATCTGAATGCATTTTTCTGCAGCATTCATAATACTAAAAATCACGTCGCCGAATATACCAACTACAATCGCGGATCCAGAAAAAAATTTAGGGGGGTACATTTTTCCAACATGCAAACAAAGGCTTTCAAATTTACAAAAAGGTTAGGGTGCCGGAGGCGCGCAAAATTTTATGGTGAACGAAAAAAAAATACATGTTTTAAGAGTGAATTAAACATTACCAGACAGGAAAATGTATCTGCGCGCCGGATGCCTGCTGAAATTTTTGTAAAAATTTAATAAAAATTCTCACTCTAAAGGCTAAATGCTACGAAATATACGAAATTAGTCAGGGGAAATATCGCGCAACGCAGGCGCGCGAAAATTTTGTGAAAATTAAAATTAAAAACTCTCTCCCCTGGCCAACTATTCTACTAAGCTAACCAGTAACCACCGCCATTACGTTTTGTTTGTACTCTGACACGCAGAAGTATATTATCAGAGCAGAAACATCATAATATAATGATATATTTAGGCTGTTTTTAGTTGAATGTTAGCTGATGCTCATCCTAAATAGAAGATATATTTTGTAAAAAAAAAACAGCCATGTCACAATATAGACAACGAGGCATGTCGAGAATACGTCTGTGCGGTATGAAAAAATAAATAGCATTATTCAGTAGTGTGAAGAGAACGTAAATTGCACCAGATGTGTGGTGCACAACGAACATTCTTTTGTCGAGAGAGAATTTCTTGTGACGACACAATGCTGCTAATATTGTAAATATTGCTTCATGCCAGATTTTTTTGCGAAAACTGTGCTCATCCTACCACCGGTCTACCATTCTCATATTATACGTAATGTGAACAATGATATTTGGGAGACATATGCTTAATTACGCGCATGTTTTTCTGTCCTGGATTTTAAACCAGATATCATAAAACTACATCACTTTGATGTAAGATATTGGCGACGTTTCTTGCGGTGGCCAGATCTTACAAATAAAGCTAATTTGGACATTGGTAGTTGGTACGGTACGAAATTGCTGCCCCGCGAATCGTACCTGTTTTCGTACTGGTACGAAATTTAGTACGATAAATGAAAAATATTAATCGGACTTCATTTCGTACTTGTACGAAGTTCGGTACGATGTACGAAAAAAATAATATCGTACGGTACGGTACGAAAAATTTTCGAAAGGTACCGTACGAAGTTCGGTACGAAATTATTTTGCTGGTTCGAAGTACGATAAAAATTTCGTACCGTACCGTACTGCCAACCTTGGTGAGCGGTGGCAGATAAATAACGTTCATTTGGGGAAAGATTGAACTCTGGCCCTCCGAATTGCTTGTGTGAGGTAAAATACCGTACCGATCATAAAATAACGATAGAGCATATTTTGATAAGTGTGAGTTACTGATGGATGGTGCCGCCAAGGCTTAATTTATGCGGAGAGTTGGAATAAATCGCGAGTTTCGGTACATCTGTGGCCACAGGCCAGGGAGAACTAATTTAGATATTCCGTTTAAATACTAGGCTTATGCTGCTGTTACAGTTTTCTAAGAGATTACACTTTAGGAGAAATAGCTATTTATTATACTGTTGTCCATACATTACATGACGAAAATATATGAATTTTTGTTAACAACTCAGTAAATTTGACTCTGTCAATAATGGAAAGGTTTATGATCATTGCGAATCTTGAATAAATGTATACATTTAAATAAAATTTGCAGTAATTAATAAATTAATTAATTATAGATATTAAAATGACAGAATATTGGATATACATTTATGTGCATCTTTCGTGGAAACGTTGACATACAACGCCTTCGCATTCCATTCTCTGGAAATATAAAACATTTATTATTGTTAAAATATTAAAATATTTTAAGGGTTGCGTTGTTGTATGAAAATAAAAAATATCACTCCTTTTTTTTCTGAAATTCGTTTTAGGGAAGGCCGGTCAGATACTAAGATAATTCAGGGTACGCGCTAACGCCAACTTACAGGGTAATGAAAAAAAAACTAAAACCAGAAAGGTTGTTCGACGCGGAAAAAATCTCAAACAGATCTGAACAGATATAACAAATGTGTGTAGCATCTGCCCTAGGCTATGGTAAATCATCTACCGTTTACTTTTGTTTTCTCTTTAGTTTCCCTTTAGAAAATTTGATCCGGGCAATTCTAAAGCCAACAAATATTATTATTCAGCTTGCCTGAATTACAAATTATCTGATTCAGCATAAATTGCCCATATGAACAAACGTGCAATCGGATATACATTATCATATTATAATATTTCTGATTGGGAGCGTAATAAACAATACTCAACAAAAATAAGTGTGGGGCAATATGTCTGACTGGGATGTATCATGGAAAATTCGAATCAGATTCCCAAAAACCGACTCAAAATTTAGCTTACCAAAATCATTTTTCCTTCATCTGTATATATCCATTCAATCTTCGTCTCTCGTTCCTTCTTCTCCTTACCTTCTTGCCATTTTTGAATTTCAAGTAATTTATTCTCTCCATCCCATGTTACTGTTGTCTGAAAAATTTAGTCTGAGTCAGAATTTTCCGGTCGAAAATCATTAACACAGTTAATTTTAAAAAAATAGCCCATTGTATTTTTTTAACCAAAATCCTCTCGAAACAAGGTTATACTTATACTAGGCGTATCATCTTGAAAGTGTCCTGAAAACACTAGTGTGCAGAGAGCTATATAAATGTATTCAAGCAAATGAATATATAATATCAATCATTTAAGTTGAATAGGCAATCCAAATGTAAAGTATAGATAGAAATAAAGACCTGCACAGTCAGGCTTGGACACAAGGAAGGTGTGGGCGTGAATCTTTTCCCCCACGAGCTTGTAAATTAAAAGAGTATATTTAAATCACACAAAATTAGCCAATGCTTTTTCTGCTGAGTCTAAATAGTTAATGCTAGCAACTTTTTTAAGACTTTAAAATTGGCCAAATTAGATTTTTTGCATCTTTTTGAACCCAAAAATATTGCTTTATTCTAAAAAAATGCGTCTTCAGCGGGATTTCTTGCGGGTTTTTCGTTATTAGGATGAAAAATCGTGTGATTTGTTCAAAGAGTTTTAGCCTGGGACGCATTTCATGACGGCTAAATTCAACAACGTGAATCCCCTCCCTTTGCCCAAAATTTCTGCTGGACAAGCTACTGGCAATTTGATATCAGTTTATTACCGTTTTACAACAGACAGCCAATCACTCGAAGAACTATAATTAAGTCAAATTCATCTAAAGGTCGGTGTAGAAATATTTGTCATATGGTCGTTCATAAATAAAAAAAATGTCTGTTCCGTTTCTCTATTGTACTCGATAAGACCTTTCTTACTTTTCGAGCACATGACCGAAGCATGTCTTTTCTTTCGACTAGTACGTTTATTTATAAAAGATTCATAATTTATGGGAATTTATATGTAAATCAGATTATTTCATCACCGCTGACATTTTAGTTAAACCTAAAGTTCTGATGGGTGAATCACGTTCGACCTTGAAAACCATTGTTTGCAAATATACTTAGTCGGACAAGTCATCTGCAAACATGAGTTTTTACTTTGCTGTAACTCGAACAAACAACTTTGGCCGAACCAGTTTCAAGTTTGAGTTAGCGATGGATTGCACAGTTTCAAGCGTACCATCAGTGGATCATGGAAAACAAAATAAAAACCGTTTTTGGGAAAGACTTCAATTATTGGAAAGACGAGGTAACGCTCTGACTTCCCTACAGTACAACCTGGAAACCTATTGCGGCCGTCCAAATAGTCAAAGCAGAATGTAAATTACTAATGCGACCGGGTGGAATATTTTGGAGCATCCTGAAAAATGGGCCAGCTCATTTAAAATACACATTTGCACTATGACCTCTGCCAACCCCAATGACCACCACCTAGACGGCCCAAAAGCAAAGGTGGCCGCTTACCCTGCCTATTCTATTTTTGCATAAAGTATCATCACACCTTAACGTCTCTGTCGTCCATTGTGTGTTCATCAATTGCCTTGCCGAGTGGAAACAAAACATTTGAACTTTTGAATGTACTTTGAGTATTAATTCGAACTTGATTGTCTCCTTCTTCCGTGATTTCAGATGTAGATGAAACCAACAGACCCATCTTTCTCAGTGCGATGTTTACACCTAAATGTTGACAAAAGTAATGGATTATAATCAATAATAGCGTAATCGATATTCAGATAGTCAATTTCGCCATAACTGATGTGCCCTGTTAGCTCAGTCGGCAAAGGGCTGGAAATATGCTTTGACCTACGCATCTCTAACATCCTGGTTTCGAAATATATAAAAATTATATTCTGAAGTTTTTTTGATTTTTTAAAAAATGCGTATCTTGTTTTCAAATCTCACAGACTGACTGCAACCATTATTATACGAAAACACATCCAATTCCAAAAAAGAATAAACTTTTAGTACAATGTATGCATGCTTCTTGCAACTTGATTCGAAAAAAATATTGCCTTGAATCGTATATTTTTGTGTACACTGTTCTTGTGCTTCATCCACATTCTAAATCTCCGCATCAACTTACCAACTTTCTTCATATATTCATCAAAATTGTCACTTTTTGTCAACTTCCATTTTCCAAGTAATTGAGAAGGCATTTTGATCAGTTATTATTTTTTTATGTGAAGATTGGACTAAATATGTCTATAATACAATGTCGAGAGTAGAAATTGGGTGGTGACCCGTTATGATATAGAAATGTTCTTGATATCACGAAAGTCAAACATCTAAACATGTTCCAATTAGACATTTTATTTTTTTAAATCACAGATGGATCGCGCCTTTAGATGCTTTGCTTCAAATTTTCTCGCTACCCCGGTTTATTTTATAACATCGTAATTTGACGTTTAAAACATTTGAAATTCGCTTCACTTCATGACTGTAGACACGATATTTATTGCATCTGCCAAACTCTACCCTTTTGTCTCCATTCATTATGTTGAACAATTTCATAAGAAGATTTTTTATTATTAAAATTACTTCAAAAGGCCGGAAGCAACGCCTTAAAGAAACTAACTGACGGTTTCTGAAATGGCAGAAAGGTACTGCGAAATGTAGTGCCTACAACTGCACTTTAGGAAAACTTTCGCGAGAGAACCAAACCACTATAGAAAAGGCAGTACCTTAATACCTGCCCTTGACAATGGTAAAACCCTCCACCACCTTTAAACCATCTCCCACTTCTTGCAAATTATATGCTTCTCCAGCGGTATCAAAAGTAAGGAGGACTGCCTACGCTTCATTCTGCTAATCAAACTTTGTACTTTCACGATAAATTTGCTGATCAAAGAGTTTGATTAGTTATAAAACCGACCGTACACGAGTACAATAAATATTGGTTGATTTACTACACATACAGATTAATTACTACTATAGCAAACCAATTTTAAACACGATCAAACTTGGCCGAATTTGAACCATAGTAAACATACGAGTATGTGCAATGGCATTCACATATCCAATGATAGTGTAATTTTGATGATGTTAATGTCAATCTACGATAACTACCTCGTAGTGTGAATCTCGATTTATGTTTGTCAACTCCTGGGCCATATTGAATGTAGACTTTGAAGCATGATATATGGTTGATCCGTAGATAAACGTAGGTGATGTTGCATCAAAGACATTGTAAACGATTAATGAAAAATTTATATCGGTACCGCCTTGCACAAAACAATTAACCCTAAAACAAAGGGTAAGCCAGGTCGAAGGGTTAAAATAACCGTTCTTACAAATAACAAAATATGGTTAATAGTGGTATAACCAGTGAAAAATTATTCTTATAAACATGTTTTGTTAAGCATGAGACACTGATAGACTTATGTGTAACAAAATGTGTAACATCTATGACTTATGTGTAACAAAATAAATTTCCTGATCGGGTAGTGGAATTCAACCCATGAACTTTGAAATCATTTCAACATCATTACATAATAAATATGACTCATGTTCCAATATCATAAAATGACAGGCTGTGGGATATAAAAATATAAGGTCTGTGACCATTATGACGTCATAATCTTGCAGCTGATTTTATTTTAAAATTTTGCGCCCTTGAATAACACGTAATCGCGCTTAAAAACTAGTTTCTACTAGTTTCTACTGGGAGGTTAGTTTCGGTTATATTTTCGTCTTATATATTACAAGGTTTGAAAAATATACGAGTATGATATATATTTTGAATGTAACGATTTAATTTTACCAAGAATGTCTCGATCTATCCACCTTCGACCACTGGAAAAGAGAATAAACAAAATGAATGTCGCCCTAGTTGAAAATGAGATAATTTACAACTGCGCTGTTCACATGGATCGCCATTGCGATATTTCGCCAAGTGCATACCAGTGTTTTGGCGTCATGTTCACATTAGAGATCATATTTTTCCACTCAGTTATTGTTCTATTAAGGAGCCTCATAATCAAATTATAAATATGGCAACTGTCTCAGACAGGCAATTGTTACATTTATAATTGGTTTATAATCATGCTATCCTTGGTGCAATTTCTGCTTCTCACATCTTGTGCAGTTGAAAGGGTGGCGGTCAACTCGTAACCTAATCAATTCGTACCGGTATGAAACTCTATTAAGAGCGTTTTGTCAATTCGTACCCTGAAAAAATCGCTGTTGGTTAGTTTGCACCCTTGTCGAATTGTCGCCGGAACTGGAACCTTTGGTACGATTTTGTTGTAACAGTGCAGTTGTGGCAAGGGGATCAAATAAAAATTCGGGAAAAGGGTCAGGCAGCTCAAAAATCTGGTAAAGTTTATAATCTATTATCTCAAAGTAAAATTCGCGAAATGATCAACATAAACGCTATAATCATTCCATCGTCAATAGCCACTTGAAATTCGATCATTTTCCAATTTAAACTAAAAGGTTTGCTCCTCCGTTTTAGGATTATATTTTATTGTATCCCATGAGATGAATCAGCCATCCCCAAATCCATTGCAAATTTCATCAGTGTCCAAATTGACCATGTGATATTTTTTCGGGTACGAATTGACCCACCAAAAACATACTGGTACGCATTGACTGGGCGTTGAGAGGGATTATTGGCAATTCTCTCTCCCTCTCTCTCAAAAGGTGATTTTATAGAATGATCAGGAAGGAAAACGGATCTTCGAAGTAATGATTTCGAATCCACTGTTACAAATAGAATAAATCGAATGCACAGAGATAGTATTACGTGTCTACATTTTCCTATAAATAACAGCCAACACTTTCAATATCCGTAATATCCTATGAATATCTACTACAAGAAGACAATGGAGTAAAACATGATGTTCTCTCGAGAGTAGTATCAGCAAAAAACAGCACGTATCTTCGTGGGGAAGAGACGGAAACAATTGGTGCGTATAAAACATAGGCAGGCTAATTGCATAAAGAAATTTGTCTTGCTGCTATGTGATGCCTCAATTATAGAGACAATTTTTTTAAAAAATACGCTACGTAAAAGCGATCAGTGGCCTATTTTCATAACATGAAAGTCTATTTTGGTAATCAAAATCTGACGTTGTAACGGTCACCAAAGTCCAAATTTGTGTTAAAATTAGTGTCGTTATTGCATGTTAAAGTAAAACGGGTCGAAATTCGCGCCGGGTCCATGGCCTGAAAGTGACCCTTAAATAAAATCCCTTTCTGGGGCAATATAATTCCCATGTATTGCTAGTTTGTGACTTTATTCAGGGACATAGTAGTAAAAACGCATAGATACGGTCGTTTATAGTAATTGTTTTGTAATAATGTGCCTTGTTGCACCAAACATGGTAATGCTGGTTAAACGATCATTTACTTATTTCTTTTGCGTATATTTTGAGTGTTTTATATACATAAGCAATCGTTACAATCGACATAAGCTTCAAAATATAGGTTACTTATTAACTCTAGAGTTCCTATCAGAAATTTTATTTTGACAAGCGTGGTTCAGGGACAACCACGCCTTGGAGGCTTGATCCATCGGTGACCCATGTTAACCAAACATTTAACTCATAAAACTTTATTTTTTTTCGATATTTAGGTGGGAGATAGAAATTCGAAATATCACAGGATTATGAAATTCTAGCATGGTCCAATCAGAAATTTTAGTTTGTTAAGTAGGACCCATAGATGGACGTCGCCTGTGCAACGCGATTCATCAGCGACTCATGTTAAATCAAAATGTTTGTAATTGGGGGACACATCCAGAATCTTGACAAAGAAATAATTCCGTCGACCAAAATTTTCTACTGGATATTAATTTATGAGCAGTTATTTTTAGGGCGTTGTATTTTAAACGGATGCACGAGACCATAACAATTCCGGATTCCGACGACGAACAAGGAACAACAGCAACCAGCAAATGGAGTTGATTGGGCAGAACTTGAAGCAATAGAACATCGCCGATTACTCGAGCAACGCATTGTGGAATATATACTGCAAAACGGGCTGCAAATGCATGTGCATGTAGTTCTTTCAAAACCAATTGATTCCGGCGATGACTTGCTGGATTGGGTAAACGAGTAAAACGAATTCCGAAAAATAGCTATCACGTATACTTTGTTGAGTAAGCATGAGTCACTGAAGGACCGCGACGCTGAGGAGCGATCAATCTGTGGCTCATGCTTTACAAACTAAGAATTCTGAACCGGATTGTAGACTGTCACTTGGCGCGGGCTCTAGAACAGACCGAGAATATTTACTGCGTGCCGAAGGACTAAAAATAAGAAGTGATAGATGGTCTCACTATCATCCAGGGCAGATATCACGCACTTTGCTGTGTTACAATGAGTTAGTTCTTGGATGTTTCCCACTAGAAGTGTTGTTACTGGTTTTATAATTTGTGATAGCTCTTAGCAATTTGATTAGTGATAGCAATTTGATTAACCATTAGTTGTCTTCTTTTGGATGCAGGTTACATCTTTGCTTGGGGCAAATTTTTATAGATTCATACATCATTCATATCCTTGTTGTTGTCGTCGTATATGGTTACTGTTGTAGATTGGAAATCTACAATTTTGAAGTCTCATTCTCATGCTTTCATAACTTTCGGGTAATTTTAATATTTCTCAACCTAATCAAAAAAATTCTTTTGTCAAGCATGCGCCACAGATAGACCACATTAACGCAATCCATCAGTGATCCATGCTTAATAAAAAAGTTTTGACAAAATTATTCTGATTCAGACGGTCTTTATTCATCATTCGATAAGTTACTTCCATCCAGAGAATGCTGTGCAATGCGCTGTAAAACTGTCACATGGAAGAATATTGGTCATGGAAATTGAACGATTCCCTTTCTTTATATTTTGCTCTTCACTGTAGAAATATTTTTCGTGTTTTTTTTTATAAATACTGTTATAAATATTTAATTATTATTGTATTATATACAAAGTATTATTTTATTCATATGTGTATATTTTTTCGTTTATTCACTATATTAATACACAACACAAAAACAGTTTCATAAAAACAGCATATGTTCCGTTTTCTTCATTACGATTTGCCTCAAATACGAAAATGATTTATAGAATTTATGAAATTTATAGCTGCGGATTTACCAATTCTGATACAAAAAAAGCTTTAAAAGACCATGTGGTGCCATTTTACAATTTACTTGGCGCAATGGTCCAGTGGTTACCGTGTTGGCATCGCAAGTTGAATAACTCGGGTTCGAGTCCCAGCGAGTCAGGCCCACCATTCAATCCCACTATTCCATGCCCACTACTCAACCCAAGGTGTAATAACTTGTTAATGTGTGAGCACTAACGTATTTGGGGAGGGGCATACCGGCATAGTGCTATGCCCACTTCGCCACTGAAAAATCCCAAATTGACTTTCAAGAAGCTTTGAAACCTAGGATACTTAAAAAAGGTTCTTCTGGCGCGCATAGTTTATAACTCTTATTCAGCCTATTTCAGACCACGAAATGCTTTTAGGCAACAAATTTTGCGTCTCCGGCGCGATTTTTGACAGGTTTGATAGTACTGTACCATATGTGTACCATTCTTGTGGTGCGCATAATGACGTCATAAATTGAACTCGGATATTTATAAATTTTGGACGCTGTCGTGTATGAGTATTGGATTAAAGTGTTTTAATTACTTGAAATTTGAAAAAATGCATAAAATTCATGCACATAAAATTTTCTTTTGGGTGCCTCACGACGCAGAAAATCTCAAACATTTTTGCGCGCCTTCCGCGCAGTAGCAATTACACTTACATTTTTGGCATTAAAACCCCATTTCCTCGAAAAAAATTGACGCCCCCGGCACGATTTTCGGCTGTTTTTATGGTGATGTACAATAAAATCCCCATATTTTGTAAATAATTTTCAATATCCCCCACTTTCAAGGTTCTAAATACGACTCTGTGTCCATCTGTAGATAATTTTCATGAAGATAAAGAATACACCCCTCATATTAGGTCTGATGGCAAATGTTTTTTGCTTTCACTCATTCAAGTACATCAATCTGGGGAAGGTGGTTAAAGGTCAATGCGCTTTTTTTCGTTGCGCCCACCCAAATCATTATATCCTGGGTTGAGATGTGGACGTGTGTAGTGGATACATGGGCCGGAAGTACCGTGACTAGAGGACAGGAAATCTTTAATTTGTGATATTAACATGATAATATTATTTAATCCTGAATTATGTTTTGCTAATTAGGAGTCAGGGATAGACCGATCCATCGGTCGTTCATTCTTAACAAAACATGTATGGTGAAAATATTTTCAAATGGGTCGGCAACCGAGCTTACAACGCGTATCGTCTTCAGAATATTTGCTGATCACTCACTCACGTGTGACCAGGGTATCTTATTAGGGAATTTCCACGCAAGCTCTCACAACGGTTGCGTTGAGTAATTTCATTATATTGAATCTTGACTAAGGTGTATAGTCTAGGTTTTGCAGAGGCGTTACTTTATCAAATGACTGGTATTACCTTATCTATAGTATACATATGAACCGTGAATGACTGTGTGATTCATCCAAAATTAGCCGGAAATATTGCTGATCAAGATATCAAGCAAAACATAACGCAAATTTAATGTGTGTTTGTGTATTGGTTGAATGAGTTTTTGAATTATTGAGCTATGGTTTAGTGCTGGTAAAATCACGGAAAACCAGCATGAGTTATACACCGAGGTCGAAACAATATAATCCATCGTGGAGGGATCCATTGATGAACAAGTAGATATGCTCGATATCAAAATAGAATTTTTTTATCGTTCAGTGGAAATTTTCTGCGAGCGAGGTTGATTAAAGGTTCAAGTTTTTGAATCAAGTTTCCGATAGACTTGGATACGAGTTCAATTCGAATACTCGTTTCTCTGATTAGCTTTGATACGACAAAAGTTTTGAACAAAAAAATCAATTCGGTATGTTTAGATTTACGTAGATTGCGAGATTATTCGTTGACATGTTTTTTTTTTTATTTATTGAAATTCACTCCGAGCAAGGCCAGAAGTAGTGCCCTGAAGGAAGAAAATGTAGGATAATTCAAAAAAAACCTTAGATAGGATTAGATTCGTAAAGATTCGCTTCACAAATAAAAGTATATAAAGTTGGCTCACCTGAAAGTAACTTACAAGCGAGCATTGGCAAGCATGCCACACACTCATCACAAGGTTTCGGTCGAGTGACGTATTGAACAAACAAAGCTAATAGCATAGCGATAATGTCATAAACGCCCATATAAGTAGTCAAAGTAATGAAAGAATGGCCTTGCTATAGCCTAGATTTCTTGATTTCTTTCAATTCCCCCGTTACAAGATATGGTAGCTAGCAGTTTTCTGATTGAAAACAGCTGTATCTTATAGGCCCTGCTTGGCCCGTATGCGGTAGTAAAAATTTAACATTGTTTAGCATAGAGATATGTAGATTATATTGTAATATGGAAGATGTGAATACCCAGGACATTCTAGCAGTTGTGAGAGACGCAGATGAAGCAGGAGAAAGTGAAAATGTGTTTTTTCTTTATGTGGCAACACCCAGAAAACCTCCTTCAGCGTTGCACAGGAAAGTCATTGAACCCTATCTAAAATCAAAGGGCTGGAGGAAAGTTAGCTACAAAAATACCGGTTTCAGGTGAGATTAATTCTTTTATAGTTAAGATGCGGATTTGAAATAGATCTTCCAGGTTAAATTCCTCTCCCTGATGACGATGAAATTTGCTTCCGCATCTACCTTGTCTTTTAATATTAGGCGCACTATTGTTCTGTGATTATGAAGCATGAAAACGTGCGCTGAGAAAAGCTAGCAATTCTCTGAATTCGATTTGGTTCGGCGGGAGGAAGTCTTCTTTCCAGAGTGAGAATTACACGTAAAATATCATTTGTGACGCTTAGGCTAATCATACTAATTTGATTACCGATATCATTCAGCATGTAGTAAATTTCGTTAAATATAATCCACAGAATTTTCTGCTATCAAATTTGCAATTTTAGATCAACGATGCGTCTGAAACGTTATCACGCCCGCCTTTCATTCTCGGCGTATTTTATGAACGCTTCGAAATCTGTCTTCCTGTGATGCATCTTGAGCAGAGTCTAGATGGCAACCTGGTTATTTCTTAAATTAGGTAAAGTAGAGCGAATTTACCAGAAACTAGGTAACCTAGTTTCGCATTAATAACTAGGTAGTACCTAATTTGAAAAACAGGTAAATTAGGTACTTTTTGTTTGGGTGCGTTGGAGGCATTTCTGATAAATTTGAGGGCTGAAATCTCCAAATAGTCCACGTTGAAAGCTTTTTTAATGGGAATATGATTTACCTAGTTTTATTCATCCAGGTACCTAGTTGTAAAATAGGTAAATTTATCTATTTTACCTAGTAAATTCGCTAGGTAAATATAAAACAGTAAACTCGGTAAAGGTTGAACCAGGTAAGTTATATTTTCCTGAAACTAGGTAGAAGTACTTTGAAAATAAATTCGGAAAACTTGGTACTTTTACCTAGAATTGCCAACACTAGAGCAGACGTCTGTGTCGAGGGTTTTCAACTTTTTCAAACCCAGTTCCCTGTTGGCAGATTAGTCCATGTTTCAAAACCACGACGAACTTTCCCTTGAAATTGAACCTTTTGGCCAGTGACTCTAAATTTTGCTGCCACTGCATGAAGCAACGCGGTCTCGAGAAGTGTTCATCATGACTCATTTAAAGATTTTCGGAATTTTCACATACATATATTTAAAAATCAATCTCAAATAGTATCATATCGAATATTTCTCTGTCTGATTCTATTTCAAAGATTTATGGAATGAATTGACACCTTCATTGATATAGAAAAAATTTTCAAAATTTAAAACTGTAAAAATTTCTGCATATTCGATAATCATGATTTTTGAAGTCCCTAGAATTTTGTCCTGTCAAACGTCGGGCGGCTCTTTTTGAGCGCTGCCACCGCCCACAGATTTAAATGAATTTTAAAGAAAAATAAAATTAAACTTCTCTTGCAGCGAATATCGTGATGTCTCGCTCTTAAGCTTTCACGTTCCAACAGGTTGTCATTATTAGTCACCACGTATTTGGACGTTCTTTTTACGCCTTCGACATTATGCTGGCAAAAGTTATTTTGTAAAATAGATAACAAATGAAATTTAGCCATAGTGAGGAATTTGTATCGAGCTGTTACTCAGGGCTACGAACGATGAATGTATTTATAATGAGTTTGTAGTTTCAACTTGAATGTGTTTAAATGTAGGTGAGTGCAATAAAGAATGTAAAACGCATCGTTGACCACTTCTCGCACTCTCGTCTGGAGTGTGTTAAAATCCAGCCAAATTAAAAATTGCGAATAAAAATATACTCGACATTATAAAAATGTTTCATGTCAATTCACAGAGCTCTTTACTTCTTACGGAAGCAGGAAACACCAGCGTCAAGCCAAAACAATACGACTGGACCCGATTACACTTCTTCACACGAACTACGCGATCAAACTTCAGAAGTCATAACAATATCAAGTAACGACGATTCAGATCAGGACGATTTTGAAGACAGAGGACGCAATAGTCAAAAAAGGCAATCTAGAATTTCTGAGTACGCACAAAGTTCTCGAAATGAGGGACGAAATCAGATTCAAAATGAAAATATCTCCCAAATTAATGACGTGGAGCCCAATACTATAAACCTAAATGCCACACAGAGAGCTACCAACCATCGCACAGAACTCAAAAGGATTATTGAAGATTATAAAAGACAACATGAACTGACTTTTCATGTTCATATAGTGCTTTCTAGACCCATCGATTATGAGGAAGATTTCGCTGAAATAGCGAGTCAGCCCGGCTCTGTCGAACCATGAAAATTTCTTTTCCGCAAGATCGTGCTTGCTGGTCGTTTCAAGATGATGCAGAAGAAGGACCAGCTGATTAAACCCTAAAATATTAAAATCACTCAAAGTTATTCGGTCAGAAAAAATTACCATACGTGTTTTGTTAAGTATGAGTCATGTGGAATATGAATATCGTCGGCGCGATCTGGGTGTGGCTTACGCTTAAAATAAAAAAAATTCTAATTGGGTCGGCCATAAAAAAAACCTAATTGACGTAATTGTAGGCGACTAAGAGGGAATTAAGTGGTAGACGCGGTGAAACTATCAGTAGCTGACAAACCCAACGCCGAATTAATGACGTTGATTCGAACCAAGGCAAGGTATGGTCAAGATCGATCAACTGGGTGCCCACTGCTTTGCGACAATGCTCGATAAATCTCGCAAGCAGATAAAATGGAAAATATCGTTAATTGCATACTGTGAAATAAATTTTATTTCATTAAACTGAAATCAGTCAATTTTTGAACATAACAAATCAAATTGCAAAAAAACTTTTAATTACCCAAAATGCGATGGGAGTATTCTAAATTAATTGCTCACGTGAAACTGAAACATTAAATCTGCAACGGCGGTTTGGCAAATTGGTTGCTAACATCTTTTTTGTATTTAATTAATGACATTGAATTAAATTAGGCTATTCTAATCAAAAATTTTATATTTTCAAAAAAAAAAATTCCACAAATTGACCACGGACCACATACTTAACCAAACAAGCTTGACTGGGACTGAAAGAAAAGTTTCAGAGAAACAAAAAAGGAAATAATTTATTTGAGGTTTGATCCGATTTATGTGATCTAACCAAAACTCACAACTATTTTTTGATTTTTAACCTTATTATATTATTTTATTGACGTCATTGGACCATCGTAAAAAAAAGAAATTCGATTTGAGTTGGTTTACATAGTTTGTATCCAAATATATATATATTTATAGTCAAGACATTCTTAATTGTTATAACTTTTTTATATCTATTATAAAATTCCATTTTATTTATACTCAAATGTTCATTCACATTTAGGATCGTTCGAACAGCCTACATACCCATTTCTTTTCTTTTTTATAGATATTCATTCTGAGCAAGGCGAGAAGCAGTGCCTCATAGGAGCCAACATAATCTCACTTCCATGATGCGTATAGACAGGTGTGAGCCCTGCCCAACGAAACGAAATTAATAAGATTACTGTAACCTGAATTACCGATGTTTTGATGTTTTCTACTCTATTATACAATAAACCGGAAGATTTAAAAAATTTTTTTTTTTGCTACGAATGTACTCAAATTATAGTCCGAGGGGCGATACACAAATATTGGTAGCTCTTAAAAAGACCAAACAACGTCTTCAGAGGTTCAACGATGAGACAACGTGAAGTGGTTATGAAACGAGTAGATCTCTGGAAAAATTGGCTTACATCGCATGAACAAGACAGGAAAATTCGAGCAAATAGACTTTGGACATTATCGCCATGTCTAAAATAAAGAGCTTGGTAAGACCAAAACTGATTGAATAGCACAGTATTTTATTTGCCCCAAAAATATAGGATCCCCAGATTCCGTATTTGCATATCTTGTTGTTGTGGTGGTATTTTGCTTTCTGTTAGAGTGCGATAAAATACTTTGATAACCCAACTCGGTGGCTCAGTCGATGCTTGACCGTTTCACCGAGTGTGCCCCTCAGCAAGGGACTCCGCGGATAACTGTAACATAGAGCAGATACCCAGTCACTACGAAGGTCCGTGCCTTGCTAATTAGTCTGAATAATCGCTTTATCCTGCGTGTCGGAAGAGGCGACTAAAAGGAAGAAAAGAAGTGGTAGATGGATTTACCATTGCCCAAGGCAGATACCACTCACTACATGTTAACATTGCGGTTCAGTTCCGTTTGGAATGTTTTCCATTTATAGTGCAGTTGCTGGTACCCCATGTTTTAGTAGATCTCTGCTGCAAGTGGCCGTTGGTTGGTTCCTTTCAGGCACTGCTTCCGACCTTGCCCAGAGTGAATTTTAATAAAAAAATGAAAACAATAGATTTTGCCAAACTGAATCTAATTCTTCATAGTTTTCTTGTGCAACTTGTGATAATTTAAAACATCTATTGAAATGTTTTTAATATTTTTTGTGCGAGATTTTATAATACACAAAACACAACACAAAAATAACCGATTTCGGCGCGCAGTACCTTTTCAATATTTAATCAGTTAAAAAGTCGGAAAATCTCAGTTTTGCAGAAGTTTTTGAGTCGATAAAAAAGCAAGTTTTCAGCAAAAGAAATAAAAAAAACCGAAGCACCAATTTTAAGAACAGAAATAAAATATTTACTTTCCACAAAATTATAATTATATTTGTAAACTTTCGTTAGGACTTTTTAGGACCTAACTTTTTTAGACGAAACAAAGTATGATTTATAAAACAGCGAATATTTATTTGCTTCAATTTTAACGTCATAATATGATCATCACAATTTTGGTCCCCCCTTTGCAAGGCCCTAAATACCTCACTCTGGCAGATTGAAGAATGATTATATGCGATAGGTCTGCTGGACTACTCGGCGGTGCACGTAAGCGCTGCTTACGGCTTCCTCCACCACCCATGTCTATGAAAAATGAGAAAATGTTAATCCAAAAACCTTCACCCCCGATTCAGAAATGGTGCCTTCACGATAGTTCGCGGTTTGCCATATGATTAAGCTGTATTCTCGGCTTTTCTCTCCTGCGGGATAAAAATGGAATCCTATCCTATGTGAATAAACTATATCAAAGAAATCGGCATCGAAAGGTTCAATACATATGATCAATACGTTCAATGTTAAATTTGCATTGTAATTCAAACCTTCTATAAAAATTATGGTTTTTTCTCAGAAAACCCAAATCTTTTACCCTTAACCTAAATACTTAATACTAATTTTCTGATCGTATCTGTCATGCGAAGTAAAACTCAAAATTTCGAGCCTAAACCAATAATGAAAACATTTGAAGTATGCGTCTCTCGTGTTCGGTCATAGTAGTTTATTCGCGACCTGACGTAGGTCGCATGTTGCATGTTACGAAATGTTTAAAAAAATAATTTGATCAATTTTGGGCTTATGCGAACTACTTTCCGTCAGTTAGTGAGGATGAATAGAATAAATAAACATGTAGGCAATATTAAAAGGTATTGATCCAATCCGCAGATGCAAAGTACGGAATCATTCGGACACGCATTGAATAGGATTCAACTTATCACGAATTCTTGTACGCATACCGGTTTCAAGTCGATCGTTAAGGTTGTTGTCTCGAAATTTACTGGTTTCTCATTCACGTGATGAAGTATGTCGTAATCAGTGACAACGTGGACAGCCGTATACAGGGTCGTGTGCAGCAAACCTCTCACACTTCAAGTCCACAATAATCTTACAAAACACGGGTCACTAAGATATTGCTTAAATGAGGAAATGTCCAACTCTATGCATCTTTTTGTAAATCAGTTCGGACGCTGGATGTTGGCAGTCCAGTGGTTTTTTTCTATGTCCGTGTGCACAATCCTTAAAAACGTGTGGAATGCGTTTCTTGCTACGCATCCCTAATAGGCTCTGGGTTAGAACGTCGTGCAGAACCATTGTACGAGAGAGAATTGCCGGACATCACCTCCGCACATGGTGGTGGTCACACCTAAACCCAGGCTAGGAAAAAAACCTGCACCCTGACCTCGGAACTGGCATCTTCACAAGACTTTGTGATCCGTCATAGGTTTAAACCGAAATTTGGTCAGTTTTTCCTCCCCTGCTGAATGCAAATGAAATTATATCCTTTCTGAACACGAAAGCCTGTCCTAAGACCTTGTTCTCTTTGTCCGAATATGTTCAACACAAAACACACACGGTCATTTATAATATTCTCATTAATATAATTGTGGAATAAATCCAGAAGTAAAAACACATAAAAATCAAAACTAGGCAACAAATTAGCCGAGTACGTGTGAATAAAGCGAAATAAAATCATGACCAAATACCAACCCTATACACCACTCTACCAAGCATGGACCGTTACTGAGCGCTATTGATAGTTAACGCTATTCAACAATGGGACTATGCTTGAATACATCGTTCTTTTAGCAGCTTCCGCCAAAAATATATATAATAAGGAAAAGCTTACATAAATTGCCAGGACGCAACTTTGACACTAGATCAAACTTGGCCATAGAACACTTACACAATATGATATATGTTTTATAATTGGCCGAGTGTCTTCGTCTCAATGATGATTAGCAAAAAAAGAGAAAAAACGAGGCGGAATTGTTGCAAAGTATCTTGAATATGCTGTTAAAAATAACGTAAATGTAACGGAAAAGAATTCGTAATCTCAATTTTGTTGACTCTGCGTCCAATATTATATAGGCTTAGAGACCCGAAAATGATCGAGTTCATGAACTATATTTTAAATCAAATTTAGGTAGTAAAAGTCCCAAAAAATTGGAATCGCTGAATTCCCTTCGTATTTGGCAAGATTGAGCTGGAAAATTTCTTTTATATTTAATTTTACGAATTGGCATAAATCGAAAAGCTATGAAAGTTTTTTCGTGAAAATTCCAAAATATACAGAGTTATTCCAAAAATGGTAAAAGGGAATTTGATATAAAAAAATGCTTTATGTCAAATTTTGTCTTGTGAAAATTCCGAGAAATTAGCAAAAAAATCAAAGGATTAAAGACGTCGGGCGAGATATTTTAGTGAATTCTGGAAGGATAACGTAATTTCATCGGCCGCGTTTTAGGTTCAGCGAAATCATGAATAATAATATAATGCATAATAATAATAATAATAAAAGTAAAGGTGAACATAAAAAATGAGAATTCTATTTTATTGCTCCATAAAGTTTGTAAAATACTTTTAAACAACGACGCAGACGATCCTAGAGTAATTTTGCTTTGTCAAGCATGAACCACAGATGGATTGCGCCTTTGTGGCGCGATTCATCTGTGGGCCATACTTGACAAAACATTCTGTTCGACAACATCATTTTTGAAGGGGAACAGATAAAAGATATAAAACAAGAGCAGGTTGCCAAACAATATTAACAAACTTTTTTCGACCGCTAATGACAATTTTTTAACCAATTTTAATTTCCCCGCCCGAAATTCCGTTTCACAAGCGATTTTTTATCTTAGAAACTAAAAAATCGCATGAAAAGATTTCTCAAAATTAAATTTTTACAAGGAAGAATGGTTGACGTGATAGAGAATTATAGTAACAACTAAATGGAAATAAAATAAATCAAGTAAAATGATAAATATAAAATGATACGATGAAAATAAAAAAACTAAATGACGGAAAGCTGAAACAAATTAAAATAAAATGATAACAACATTAAAATTCGTTCTGTTGGTTAATTTGATCATCGGTTGGCTTTGTACATTAAACAATGATTAAATTTGCAAAATGGAAGGACGACTCCAAATTGCACTAGATATCACCTACACTCTGAACGTCCCTTTTTGGGGAGTTGCGTTAATAGCAAAGCGCATTGTGTCGATTATGTTTACAAATTTGTATACGTTACTATGTTTTATGTTAACAGTTTTAATGCTTATTTCATTCACCCCGAAAATGTTCGGCCGCAAAACGCATCCAGCGACTCTTTGAGCATTTGAAACCTTCGTCAAATGAAAAAATTTATAGTGTCAAATACGAGTCGCGGATGGATCGCACCTTTGGCGGTGCGATCTATCGGAGACTCATACTTAATGAAAGAAGTTTTAGGCATCCTTCTAGATTAAAGAAAAATTCAATTTGACTTGTCCAAAAAAATTATATACTGCCCTGAATCACGTTAAATCGAATTTAGTCTGGTAATAATCAGTGTTAATTTCGTTATTTCACCATGTAAATATTAAGTTTGTAGTCCGCAAAAATCTAAAATTTCCAAAATTAAATCATAATTTCGAGTGGTCATGCAGGCAATATTACTTTGATTTCACCTTGAAATTTCATTAACTTGAATGAAATAAAAATTTGTGATTTTGATCAATTTCGTCCGAAATTTTCAAACCTAAGAATGTCATTATCTATTTGGAAAAATATCACACCTAGTATGGAATAACGAATATATTCCAAATTCATCCATGTTTGTGATGAAAAAAGGCCTTGAGTGTTCGTTCTTTGGCTCATGCTTGGTAAAAGAAACTGGATTTGATACGAAACAAACTTAACATAATTTCTCGTATTGCACAATTAAATTATTTGCATTATGATATTTTGCAGACAGCAAAACTGCCGGAATCAGAAAACAAGACTTCTAGTGAAAGTCGGACCGAATGTGACAGTACACTTACCCCGGCCCGGTGGGTCGGAAATTTAGAAATTTAATTTTGTTAAGCATGAGTCACAGATGGACCGCGTCTCCGCAACGCGATCCATCAGTGTCCCATACTTAACAACAACAAAAAAAGAAAATGATCCGATGCTGGGACCCTTCTCAATCTCAACGAAAATAAATTATCAGCTTACGTATGTAGATGCGGAACAGCCTTGAAAGGCAAGGATTGACTATTTCCCGCATTTCATGCATAGCCCTCCATCTTAAAGCAGCCAATAGCAGTTATATTGCAGGACAAATTCGTTTTCAGTTTTTTGAGTTTTGTATCATGGACATGATTTATTATGTTTCATCACGTTATCAGCTTGGCGTTTACATTCCTGGTGCAACCGCTTGTTCGTTTATCGATTGTCACACAACCGGCATAAATGCCAAACGACAGATATTACGTCACAGTTTGTTCATACCAACCACCACTAAGTGGCGCACTTCACAAAACATTGTCTTCGATCAAGTCGTTGATACGCGCTACAATTTTGTGCAAAGATTCCTTGTATGGTCCATCAGGTTCGAAAAGTTTTTCTAAAAATTCAGTATCCCCGATTTGGTCGAATATAGAATTGATTCGCGATTTCGATTTCTCGGTAAGATGACCTGCCACGAGTTGCTGGAGGATAGCGCGTCCTTCGTTAATTTGTTTCGAAAGCACGTATTTATCAAAGGTAAAATCAACTTCGACAAAACTAACCAAGGTCATGGCAGTAGTTTTTGTTTTGAATTGCAGTTTTTCAGCCAGTTTTTTCTCTGCGGCCGTAAATTGGTCGTTTCTGTGTAAAACAGCGACTTTAATCATAACTTTGATCAGATTGTGATGAAGTTTGTCGGAGTCTTTTTTCGATGAATAGTCTCGACGAATCCTGAAAAAATGCGTTATGGTTTAAATTTTACCAAATATCGCTACTGTAAAGCTAAAGTAAGAGTATTTTTCTTTTAATCGTGAATTAT
Organism: Styela plicata; assembly: GCA_963675895.2. Lineage (NCBI taxonomy): Eukaryota > Metazoa > Chordata > Ascidiacea > Stolidobranchia > Styelidae > Styela > Styela plicata. The sequence goes on from OZ023150.1 coordinate 9,906,164, forward strand.
CAATCAACAATCGTCTACATTCACAGCTAAATTAACAGATGTATATTCTATCTAACTCATTCAACACTTTTTTCGATCTAAGCAAGGACGAAAGCGGGAACCAACTAACTAACTAAAGAACCCAACTAAGGGTCACTCAAATGGGAAAGAGCTACAAGATTGAAATCAACTGCACTTTAACCGGAAAACATCCACATAAGTGTGAAAATAAAATGGAAAGCTGTAGAAATGCTGCTTGAAAGTTTATCGCTCCCCAGCAGTTTGAAGACTACCTTAAATTATTGTTAGCATGTTCTAATGAAAGTCTTCATTTGGGTGAAATATTCTTTTACGAAGACTGTAGGGTAACCAAGAAAGCGAATAAAGCAAACTATCCAATTGAAATTCCAAAAAACTGTTTCCATTTTATTAATTTATCTAAAGATGTTAAAATATTGTTATTATATACAACAATACTCAGAATTTCATTTTGCCAAACACATCCCAATGATAGTCCGCGCCGTTAACGACGCAATCCATCGTTGACATAAAGTGGCGCTAATTTCCTGACTGGACAGGACTGCTGAGAAGTCAGGACTGGGGGTTAGCATGGTCAGAGACCGACTTGCCCAGTCCAGTTTAAACTAAAATAATACAATAATTAAACTATTGTAAAACTGGATACTTGGACACAACAATGGATGGATTATATGAACATCAAAAATTCAATGTAACAACTTTATATGGAATGGTAATACCTCGTCGATAATGGTAATAAATTTGTGTTTAATAATATGGTGCTTTACTTTATTCGGTTTATTATTGGGCTTGTTGTTGGATTAATCAATCTGAATTTGGACATAAACATTTGGCATCGTCAATATCATGAAACAAAAATCCGGATTGGCATTGGATTTTATTTGGCACAAAAAAAAATACTTATGCAAAAAAAAAAAAACAAAAAAAAAAAAAAAAAAAAAAAAATAAAAAAAAAAAAAAAAAGACTTGCCCAGTCAGACATTTGACCAAATAATCTTTACTGGATGTAAGTCCCATCATTTCAGTGCTAGACTAGGCTTTGCCTAACGCAACGTCCAATAAATAATCATTCTCATTTTGGTACCGGTCAAGCATTTACGAATAAACTAATTAAAAAATGCGTTTTTTGTAAGTGAACACTATACAGGATGCAACTTTCCGGGCGTGTATTAGTCAGTATAGGTAATGGCATGTTAAACAAGAGATTTTATTTACCTACTGAATCATTTCCAAAAATCCTAGAACCTTAAATATTACTACCGAGCGCCCAAATATATCAGCACCGTGGTGGGGTTAGGTTCAGGTTCAACTCATCTATTATACCGCACCAACATAATACAGAAATGTTTCGATAAAATAAAATGAAATACTGAACAAGTCATGTTTCGTCAAACTCAGCCTAATTGGAAATGAATGAAGTCATTCGAATATTTCTTAAAATTCAAATATTTTCCGAGTCTATGCTGGCAAAATGTCAGTTAATTTGTACTGCTAGAAGGCAAAACGTTCTCTCTTTGAGTGTTTGATAGAAACTAAACGGAACAAAATGATAAAAATTATCAATACTGCCATGAAATAGCAACGTTGATGGATTTGAAGTTTCGTGTCTATCCGAGCAAGCTGACATGAACGTTGACAGGGACATATACGAAAAATGAGGTCAACCTGCTTTGAACAGCAATAGTTTCAATTTAAATGAACAGTGTGAACAAATGTAATAGTAACTAAATATGGGTGTCCAGATATCTAATAAATTAATTCTTTTGTTTTATTTTAATTCATTGTTATGGAAAAATCAAGATATATGTCAAATATACATGTCCCGGAATGAATTTTGCACAAAAATTGGATAAACATTTCACAAGGTCTAAAGCAATAGATTGGTAATACTTGTGTAATATGGAATGACCCCAGGTTTTCTGTCACAAGTGAACTTATTTGCGACATTTTTTTAATAAAAATGCGACATGACATATTATATAGGGCATTACGAAGAAAAGCACGACACGTTATGAAAAACACATGTCACGACATGATCTATTGTCATTTAACACGAAATTTTCAACGGACGACATGAAATGAAATATGACATTGATGATATCTAGAACTTTTATAGACCTAGAACGCGAAAATAGTTCGAAATATTTATTTTTGTCTATTAAAAACTTCGCCCTTATGAAATATACATTTTTTACGTTTTCAAGTTTAAAACACGAAGGTATTTTGTATCACGGTTCCAAAACTTGTTTAAAATATAAAAAAAAATTAAGACTAGAAATATTCACGACATTTGATGTTGTATCGCTAGAAAGTTTAATGCAATAAAATATCATGAAGTCTAGATAACCCACACCCCGCCCCACCGCGCCTTGTCGGTCAACGCAATAATGGGACATGCATAAAATGTCCGCATATACAAAAGTTTTCTATTTGGACATTGTAGGAACATCTCTTAAAATCGGCCTGCGAAGCGACAAGCGTTGCTTTGTCATTCTTTCAGGCATTTTTCCATGAGCCCGCGTTGAAAATTATTCATTTAATTTTTTGGCGTTACTTCAAATGTCGCTCTTATGATTTTCGAGTTGACCTTCCCAGTCGAGTAAATTGATTTTGGGATTTGGCTATAATGAATTCGTAGAATCCAAGCGGACGTGCGTTAGTAGGGCAAAGTGCCTAGCAATAACAAGAAAACTTTATTAAATTTTACTTTGTCGAGTATGGGCACTGGTGGATCGCGCCGCAGAGACGGGATATCGAACCGTCTAAAATATGTTTTTCTCAAATTCAGCAATGTAAGATATTGGTGAATCGCATCAAAATTGGTTATACGGAATACAATTTTTTTTTTTTTTGAGTCCATTGGTTGTGGCGTTTTCTATCCGTGTTAACTTCTCACCAATAAAACAAACAGCACGACATTATAAAATAGTATTTTCATTTCAAAACAACATTTAATATCACCTTTTTATATTCCAGAGTGAGAAAAAATTAAAATTAAAACGACCCCGCTATTACTACGAGTGTTAATTGTTGCAATTCAGTGGTGATGAGGGTAAGAATTTGATAATGTCATAATAAACGAATAAAAAGGATCAAACAAGAGGTAGATAGTTTTAGTGCCGCTCGGGGCAGATACCACACCCTCAACGGATCTATAGCTGTCTATTCTAAGGCGGTTTTACATTTTAGGTCGCCCATGGTTAGCTGTTGATGTAGTTGGTTCCTTTTATGACCTGCTGTTGTAATCAACATAGCATACAGTGATTTTCTAATAAATAAAAAAAGTTCTAGTTAGGGAATTTGGTGTTTTCAAACACGATTATAATATGAAAGTATCTGAAATTAATTTTTTCATGATACGACGAGTCTATCGGCATTATGTTGAAAACCGCAATATATTTCGTCAAATCTAGTTTCGAATTTAGCAAAATCTACATTACGACTCCAAAGGCACGAACAAACAGGACCAAAAAGCCCACTTTAATGTATATTGAAACAAACATGCACCCCAAGAAATTACGATGGGCAAAGATGGATAATTTGGGTAGAGATCAATTTAATTTAAGCTCGCCGAAATTTTGGAAATGAAATGTGTATTGATTTTGGACCAAATACCAAACTTTTTCGCACGACCTTTCAACACGACAGGAAAAGGTCACGTGTGAATATTTCCATTTTCGCGTCACAAATGAGAATTTGGTCGAAGTGAGAGCCAGAGATGAAACGCGTTTTTCAATGCGATTCATTTCTGGCCAACACTTTCGTTAACCACAATTCAGCAACGAGGCGAAATTATAATGTCCCATCACAGCGCATGCGCGAGAAATCGTGACGTAGAGGAAATGCGCATTCATTTTAACGATCCACGAGTGTCTCATAAAGATACCAAGTAACAATAATGTTATATGTCTCACTAAATTAAATAATGACGCGAAACGGCAACTAACAAAGCCTTAATGATTTAATATGCAGTATCTCTTTTTAAATTGCCAAATTCGTAGAGCTTCTTCTAAATATACTGCGTACTAGTCGTTATGTTTAGGGGTGAAATCATCAAAAAATTAGAATTTTATGATGACATAAAGGGATTTAGTAAATGATAGATAGTCCCAAATTGTGCTTGTATAGCATTTTTCTATTATTTATCCATTTTTACTTAATGGGTATAGATTCGGTTTTGTACCGGTACAAAGTGTTCAACTACGGAATGTAACGCTATACATATTCAAGACCGACAATTCGAAACACAAATTATTCGAATCAGCCATAGGAACGTATGTTTATGAAATGTGTTAAACTGGCAGTAATTACACTACAATAATACAAGAACGATAAGGGAGGTTACTACCAAATTTTTTCTGTTTGTTACTTAGATCTAGGATACTAACGTTACTTTGAGCATAAGCATAATTATTATTTTTATTCGTTCCTGCCAAGCCAATATATTATTCATGCCTCCCTTATCCCTTTGCTGAGTTCGCTCCCGCGATACTTAACCACATTTTAATCGGAATTCGAACATTTTTAATTAGATCGACTACAATAATTTTTCACTTTCTCAACGATTTTTTCGTATTGGATCATTCTAGAATTGCGAAATTTTTTTCATTGTATTTTGACATTTTGACTCGAAACGGTACAATACAACTTCATTTTACACTTGATAATGGATGTAATGAATGAGTGACTGCCGACTTCAATTTCACTCAAATCGTTATCGAATATAGGGGTGTCACTGGCGATCTATCACATGTTTGACAGACTAAATTTAGAAGGGGAAAGTCAACCAAAACAACCATTACTAATCATAACTATGGCACTAACTAGTTTGAATTAACTGTTGGCACATCAACATACAAAATTTTTCTTATTATTCAGGTCTCTTCACGACTGTATATTACCCAAACAATACAGTAAAAACAATAATTGAATCTTCTCTATATTGAAATCCCCTTCAAGCCCATTTTCATAATCATAACCACACGCCTTTATATGGTTAAATGAAATTGGTCTGCGATTTCGATATGGGTGGTAAGGTCGATTTGGAAATTAATTTCAAATTAGCTTTCGTAGGGAGATATAACGCGCATAAGCCAAAGCCCATAGATGAATAAGCAATATTAATGATCGAAAGGATTCAAATGTATGAAATTACCATTTCAAAGATAAAAATTGCATACAGAGTTCGGAAAATTCGTTTATTTTAATTCAATGAAATACTGTTGAAATTTACTTTGGCGAGATTTATTTGTAGTTGAAGGCATTTCCAATTTCAAAATTAGTTTTGAAAGGATTCGATTTCATCAATTCGATATGAAGTACTTAGAATCACCTAGAAAAAAATAATACACTATTGACTGAATCCTCAAAAAGCGCAAAAAACTAAAAGAACCAACACACTGGCTAGTGTTCAGCATTTGTTATATCTGATGGGACCACCAATGTAATAATTCGTGAGCAGAACGATATTATTCTTAAGTCGTCAATTAAATTTGATTTTTTGCAGGTAAGACATTTCGGCTTCGTCTCAATTTAGTTATGTCCACGATACTTGATTTTATGCGAGATATGCGGAGAATTTGAATGAATGATTTTCAGAAATAAGGAATTAATATTATGAAATTGTTCATACTTCCCATCAAGATGTAAGTTTAAATTCAACCACAATCGGAAGGAAATTCTACATACATGCTTTTTGTTAGGTATGAGTCACCGATGGTTGGCGCCACTGAGGCGCAGACCACCTGTGACTCATGCTTGACAAATTGATTATTTCAATTGGAAATTTAATTACTCTTGAGAAACTAATTGTTTATCAGAAACTATTTGATTCGAATATTTAATTGGAAACGATGTTCATTTCGATTCGATTCTGGAACAAAAGTGCTTCCATTTTACATCATCGCCAACCGCGAGTGTATATTTTACACTATAATTGCAAACGCATACAATACACATTTACGATACATTTTACAAACAATGCATCGTAATTTACCACAAGCGGACCCAAGTGGCATTCGGTGGTTTTCAACGTTATTAAACAGACTTGGTGTCAAATGTGTTGTCGATGACTGGTACTTTACACACACATAGAACGGATTGATTATCTCTACTGGTTAAGTATAACCTCACTTAAGGTGTCAATGTTCGGGTCAAATTTATCACTGGAGCACGAATAAAAGACGCTTAAAGGATACTATCGCGTAAGCGCTTGCTGTCAAACTTTACACATTGGACATTAATAGTTCACATACACATTGTGTGGTCTATGTGTGGACGAATTCCAATTGCAAATTCATCACTAATATTGTTGACTGAGCAATACAAGGTCATTTATTGAACTCTTTTATGACCAATAAAATAATTGGTCAACGAAGTACTTTGCAAACTTAGGTTAATTGATTATAATTAAGACACTCTTGTGACAAAATTGATGACTTTATAATTACTTCAGCACGTAGGCGTAGGTCAAATTTGCATTTGATAGGAATATGACACATATAATTTTTTTGATATCTTTCAAATAGTTGAAAAATTTGAACAATTAAATGTTTTACTTTGTCGAGCATAGGTCACAGATGGACCGCGTCTCGTCGACGCGATCCATCAGTGACCCATACTCGACTAAAATGCAAGATCAGACAGTCTTTTTTCGACTGGAATATGTTCCGTGTTGGCACTTCGACCAACTACTATGTTTATGAAAGTTTCAGAAAGTTTAGTTATATAAAAAGGGAAAGTTTTAACAAGTTATATCATCATTCCACCCAAGCTGACATCGCATGGACGTACTAACCATATTTAAACCATAGTTATTTAACACGATGAACTGTTGTGATGATCAGTGAATTATCAACTACTTAATATAACGATATCTCCTCCAAAATAATGATCCAGAACCAAATACGATTAAATAAATTGCAATAACAGGATGATCTAATGTTTGATTGGGTTGATCTCAAATCGTTGTACATGCCAAACGGAGTCGCCTGTTATGATTAAGGGATTAAAAACATATTCCAAATATTTTCGACAATCTCCCCCGATTGAAAGACCTAACGTTGACCTAATCTATTGGCCTCGCATAAAAGATGTCCACGGACGAGTCGATGTAAGCCGGACTGATAAACCAACGCAAAAATAAGCAACTGAAATTTCCGAAATGAAAGTAATACATAGCAATTCAAAAATATCCGTGTTCAAGTGATCCAAACCAGACACCATTTCAATGGATTCTAATTCAGATCAAAAAATAGCATCTAGATTTAAAATACAGCATTTATAATTTCTTAGTTTTACCAAGCTGTTCAGTCAAGGCTCTTGTTAAAAAACAAACAAAATAAAAGCCTTCGGTGGTTGATGCGAGTCTTAACGCTAGTCTATTGGACCACTTCCTTGAGAGTTATATATTTTGTGCTGAATCAAACTTCCAGCAGGCAATGCAGTAACCGGTGACAATGTATAAAAATACCCTGGATCGAATATCCTCGACTGATCATGACTTGCCAGTTCGTGCAATTGCACTTACGATCATCTCAAAGCTGGTCCAAATGTTAAAATACATATAGCTTTTACTGGGAGCATTGTGATATAGTAGAATAGTATTGTGCCGCATATTAACGAAAACGGAAATGACGTCGACGTATAGGACTGTATACTTTCACGCGCGTTGGCTGTTTGGCAATAAGTAAGCCTAGCAGAATCAATTCAAGAGGTTCAATAAATTACCTTAGCATTTTCACCTAGAAAACACGCAACGGTCATCTGCGGATCATACTTCACAAAACTTTGATTTTACCATATTGGTACCCCAGGCCCAAATTTTTCTTTTGTCGAGCATTAGCCACAAATGGTCCGCGCCTGGAAGGCGCGATCCATCAGCGGCCTATACTGACAAAACATGCTTTGTTGGTTAAAACTAGGTGTATGAGCTTCGATTGCCAATGGCTTGCTGAAAGCCTAAACATGCTCCACGTAAGGCCATTAATATTAAAAATACTAATCAACTCTTGGTACCTTCACCCTACAATGTTACGAGAGCAAAGAACTATATTATAAGCTAAAGAAAACAATCAAATCTTGATCTCATATATTTTTTATGAATTACTCAAATTAATTTGCATCTGTACTTAGCACGAGATGCACAAAGAGAAATTCGTCCTTTTATATTTCTTCACGTTTTTATTAGATTTTACTGGTATCCATTATGTAGGGGTGTAGCAAAATTTGTCAATCGAAATATCTTATTCTATAAAGCGCGGCCACACGCCTTTGGATGCACGATCCATCAGTGGGTCGAACAAATCTACATGCCATTCTATTTATTATTCCTATTTTTCGAATGAAAACTGCAACGCTTCACAGAGAAATTCAATTAACATTGGATAGAATAGAGGATTTGGTGGACTTTGAAAAAAATCTAGTTTACAAAATCATTTTTCGAATAATCGGAATTCAAGCAATGAAACTACCCACTGACCCATCACGTTGATCGGAAAATTAATGGTTCTGTAAAAACAAGTTTGAAAAAATCTACATAAGAACACTCGATGGATGCGAGTTATATATTTGTGGGCATGATGCCCCAGGTTACATATCTCGGGTTCCAATTCCGGCAAGTCCGGCTCGGTTATCCATGCCCATCATTCAACCCAGGGTGTAATAACTTGAGTAGTCTCATTTTTTCAGAAAAACGAGGAAAAACGAACCAATTTTTTAATCAGAATTCTAGAATACGTTACTATTAGAATAAAGATATGACTAATATTGGACCATTTGTAAAATACTAAAACAGTTTTCGAAAACATTTGTTGGGTTTCTGGAAATACATTGCATATTATATAATACATATGGCTTTCAGCCCGACGTATTATTATCTCGATTTTGGACTTTGATAAGGATTGCACTAACGGCTTTTGTAATAACACTCAATTCCCCGTGGGCCACAAGATCGCGTCAAAACCAAATCAGTTATTTAGAAATCTATTTAATTTCTATTTAGCTTGTAAGACAATGTTTATTTGTTTGACAAACATGGGCCACAGATAACCCATGTTTCTGCATCGATGTATCAAAGGCGTATTGCTTGTTAAAAAAGAAATGAAGAATGTGATGTCAGAACTGAAACTTTTTGCGGTTTTGGGTATAATATATTGAAATACTAATTCTTCTTAAGTAAATTTGACTAGGGAATTCTGTCGTTTGATGATTAACTATTTCAATTGCTAAGTATTAATTTACCCGAAAAACTATTTATTTATGCATTAAACATTGTCTGGACAAAGAAATCTTGCCAGGGCTTGTTTCAACAAACATGTGTTACTTCGGTAGGCGAAATTAATATGCTAAAATTATCGAAATGAAATTTTTGATGGGTAATAACTTTTTCATTGACCCAAGTCCATGGGACTACCAGTGCTGTGAGTTAAATTCATTTGTATATAGCTACATTCACTAGCATCTTATAAGACCGATAAACTCATCGTGATGTCCTGTCGAATCGACAAAGGTCTGTTCGGCGTCACAAAGTTACCTTCGTTATTTTAAACTGACATGCCTAGACTGGGTGGTAGGGTTCAATCTTAAATCGTGCTTTGTTGGCTCGAGACGCGAATGGTTTGCGCTTTGGTAAGTAGCTCCATCAGCCGATAAGAAAACTTTGTTTGTCGATGTGATGCGTCTACGTCTACGTTCCAGATTTAACAAAACAAAACTTATTTAAAAACTTGTCAGTTCCTACTCAAAAGCTAATTTTTTATGTTTGTTAAAGTACCTGAAAAGCGGCAACTGATAAAAGTGTAACTGCACTTACTTTCCGAACTCATCCAACAGTTCTGCCGTATTATCGTCGATCAATAATCTTGTTAAATTCTTTGACGCCATCTTGCCCAAAATCTTTTTCTGCGCCTTCAGCGCAAGATCTTTGCTCTTGATTACATCGTCTCCCATGCTTGCGTCAGGCATGGATATTTATGATGGAATAACTATATGAAAATACCACTGTCGGGCTACACCTCAGCTATTTTGCTGGATTGTGAAACGCAGGCTTCTTGATCACAGCTGTAATTAGTCTGCGGCGGTCGACGAATAATGACTAAATCACTGGTAATTATTATCAGTGCAGGGTAGCTGGCGATAACAGTTTCGACCAGCGGTGTTTTTAATTAGCTTTGCCTGCAGTATTTTTACACCTGGAATGAAAGAAAATAACGAGTCAGTGTCAAAGTCTTCTCATTAGGGCATTGCTTCCGTATAATTCATTTTAATCGATATTCGAAATCTATTATTAAGTTGACAATTGTTCCAACATCCCAGATAAATCAAATTGCTGAGATTTGACCATATTTTGTCCATTTTGACGCAAAGTCAAGATTTGTGTCAAATTTTACATTGTACATCATGATTTTACAGCAAAATTGAATCAATTCAAGAATAATCGAAAAACAAAATTACTCCTAATCTTAATTCTAGAATATCTGACTATTCGGATAACGACGCCCATAATTCACATATGCCTGATTTGACTTTTCATAATTTAGTTTCGAAATCAAAAAATTCGCATAATTTGAATCGTCTCAATATTATTAGGATAACGCGTCTGACTATGCTTTTATACCTGTTATTTTTTTTTAATTCTAAAAGCCGATTAGAAAAATGCATCTGAAACGATTCGTACAAGGATATTCGACCTGAATTGTACAGTTTTGGATGTTCAATATAATATGAAAATTTAACACGATTTCAAGAGCAAAATACAAACAAATAGAAGAAATTCGGAAATTTGTCAAACATTCACAAACACAAAATAACTCTAGAAAAGCTTGTTTATAATTTGTCAGAATCGATTACATTATCAGAACAAATCGAATAACCCGATTGAAAATACTTCCATAAAACATTTTGTCAAACGTGAGTCACTGATGGATCGCGTCGATGAGACGCGGTCCATTTGTGGCTCATGCTTGCTAAATGAAAAATTCCTGATTGGCAATGCTCTGAAGACGCGCAATTCAGATATGAATCATGCTTGACAAAATAGAATTTCTTATTTAATTTCTCCAGCTACCATCTCCTCTCTGTTACGACGGAGGAACAGATCAGGCATATTTCACCAATCAGCATCTTTTTTTTTCAAAGTTGTCTCCAAGTTAAGTTCACATAATTATGCTTCAATAAGAAAACCACGACACATTCGAAGCTACTGTTGTGAATTCGGCGTAATGTTACCTCACTGAATAACAGTATAACAACTTTCCAAGTAAACCAATTTTGTTTCTTTTAATTTGGGTTGCGCCTTTGAACAAATTTATTGCAAATCGAATCTTAAATCATGTCATTTCAAGTCGAATCTTTTCGAATCTAGATAACAATCTTCGAGATACAGACAAAATCTCTTCTTTTTCTATTAAATTTTCATTAAAAACTCGTCAAATCTATCATCGCCCGATCCAGGCACACATCCGAATTGATTTGAATCTAAATTCGGAAACTGACGTTCCTATTCTTGAATTTACATCAAAACTTCTTAAAACAATGCAAGCCCACAAAGCCCGCGCTCCGAACAACAAATATCTCATGTCACGAAACATTAATCCTAAAATCTGTGCATACAAGCTAAACAAAACTTTATCATATTTCGAGCATGGTCGAGGATAATATGCGCTTTCAAAGCGCATATTATCCACAGACCATGCTTGAATTATGATATAAATTACTCTTCAGGGAAAAGTCTTAATTCATCCACCTACCATTAGCTTTTAGTAGTACAGACAGACTAGATAATTAAATAGACGTGACTAAAATCATCCGGGATTTAGAAATCAATTGATCTACTGGCCCCGTGCCTGTTATTTGACACGATCAAAAATTTATGTATGCGCGTTAAATTGGCTAAGTTTTGAGCGACTTTTATCTAGCAAAGTCATGAAATGAGGCTGTTTTATTTATGCATCTTTATATATATGCTATATAAGTTATTTTTTCCTTTTTTGTTCAATTGAGGTAACAAATGGAACTTTAACTAACGCTGATTATTGTTGTCCAAGATATTCGTGATTTTGTTGGGTCATATATTGTTAGATTCGTTTTTTTCACTATTCTTAATCAACATAATCCAAAATGCATAGATTTCCAGGAAATATTCGTATATTTTGATACGTTTTACAATTTTCTCAAAAATACGTCTTTGCTTTGATTATTATAAGATTATTTCCAAGTAATCGATTAGCAGAAATTGATTTGATTACGAAGTTAAAAAATATTCGATTTTGGCTCTCATGGTGATGATATTATGGCCGCCAAATCATATAGAAATCGATACTATATCCACAACAGTGACAAAAACGTTTTTATATATTTAATGAAAAGATAATTGCCATTTATAATGCGAGTGATTATTTTCTGCCAGGATGCCATTTTGCTGGATAATATGAGGCCTGTGATGTGATGTTGTGTTCAATATATCATAGAATGAAGTTTCATAAGTATATTGCAATTTTTAAAGTATTATCAGTGGGATATTCTTCATGAAAATGAATTAATTTATTACTTATAGTTCATATATAGTATTATATATGGTATAGATGGACAATGTACTAGATTTTTTTATGCTGGGGATATACAGATCGAAAACTAAGTAATGGTGGTCGACTAACTAGACCCCTATTCATGATCTTTACAGGTAAATCGATTCCGTCAAATGTGATGTGAAGCAATGTCACATCTTGCTTTCACCAGATGTATGCACCATATTCACTATATTTGCTGGATAAAGGGCTGGGCAAAACCGAATCTTTTGGAATTCAAATCTAATTTGAATATTTTTTTCGAATCGGATCGAATCATAAATTTCATGTCAATAATAAATATTCAATTTTTAATATTACAACTTGTCTCTCCATTGTTAAAATCGAGTAATTTATAGTATTTATTGTATTTCCGATTCATGTCTGAGAGCAACAATTTTTATATTACCGACAAAATATACTCGATTTTGACCAAATTCTAAATTTGACCAAAATCGATTGTATTTTGTCGTCAAAATGAAAATTTTAGTTTATTTACCAAGTTTGTACTCCAATGAACGATTCGCGATTGATTCGAATAAATTGTGCTCTGAATCGATTCGAATCACCGAACCCAAAAACCCAGCCCTACGCTAATATCTTGTTGCTATTTCACTCACACCAATAGGATATCCCTCTAGCAATATTTAAAATTTGAATATAGATTCATAGTAAAATTCGTTTAAATTTAGAATCAATTCAATCCGCTATATGCAGGATAATCAACTTCCGTTAACGACATAGTATTTATGTATTTTCAATTAAGCCCTGTCCATTATATATAACATAAAATTTGTACTTTATACAAATTATTCCAAGAACCGATAAATTGTAACACCCATAATGTTTTCCAGCCAGAATTCATTGTATCAAGTAACACGTCAATAGAAGCATTTAACGAATTTCGGGGTCGAATGGATAGATCAATTTTAGTTATTTAACGAACTTCAGTAGTGTTCTATGCCTATGGCATTTCCCCCTGTATCTGAGACGTTTTTTACTTAATATAACAAAACTTGTATTTTGTTGATAATAAGGTACAGATGAACAAAATGAATATATTTTCATTTCAGAATCTTAGGAGTTATCTTCAGAGAAGCATATGCGAACAAATACATTTTTACGAGGTTGTTTACAATTTTATTTTGTTGATTTTAAACCCACCACAGTATTCGAATCGAATAATTTCCTTTTCGGCTAGACAATAGTTTATTTAGAGACCCTGAACGAACACAAGGCTTGTAGTTCGTGGGAGAAATAATAGTATTTCTTGGCTTCGATTTGAAACAGAGAATTTGAATGAAGCACTGCGTTTGCATATGCAGACATGGTGAAGTTAAACTCTATAGATGATATGGATGATCATCTAGGCGTATTGCAAAAAGGTCTAGCGTTAATCTTTTTCTAATTTCGGTTTTTTGTCTTTTAAAGATGAAAATTGATTCTAAGCATTAAAACCAATATCCCACAAATACAGCTGGGAAATTTGATTCGATGATTCGATTCGATCCGAATTAATTGTGAATCGTTTATAGGAACCAATACTTGCTGATTGAAGTGGGATTTTTTATTTTAAACGGCAAAATGTGATCGAATTTTGTCAAATTTGATCAAAACCGAGTCCATTTATCATAATATTGGTAATTCATAGCTATAAATTTTTGGATTTTCATAATGGAACGTGTTGTAACAGTAAAAATGGGATATTTGTTATTCATATGAAATTGGTAATCCGACCAGCGGAAAAAATAATAAAAAAATAATAAAAACATGAAGCAATTGACGTAGATTGCATGCAAGCTCTGTATATCTATCTTGAACCTTTAACCATGAATTTTGAACCATCACAAAACCACGCTTTTTATTGTCGTGTAGTAAATAGATCCATACTTCCCAAACATTCAAATTAGACAGAAATGAAAATATTGTATAACAACTGACAACCACAAACACGATTTATGCCAAATTGAATCACCAAAACCTGGCACAGCCGTCTTTTGGTTACCAAAACAGCTTACTCATTATATAAAGAAGCTGCACAATTTGCATAAGCATTTTAAGCTTACAAAAACATGTTTACCATACGCAATACCGGATCTACTAAATTTATTTAATTGAAGGTCGCTCTGAGCAAGGCCTAAAGCAACAAACTAACGACTTCTAACACGACAGAACAGACATACAAATGTAAATTGCTCTGAATATTTGAATTTTATCTTTTTTATTCTCCTCACAGTCCTGCCATAGAAATATTCTTGTAGTATGAGTCACAGAAATAAAAATTTGATTTTAACTATTTCAACTGCCTATGTCCGTAGATAGACTCATGAAACAATTGGAAAGTGGGGTCGGTTTGACACGTTTCAACGACAATATACAGTTTAAAGTGGCAGCCGTATATAATTTTTGGTTTGCAAATCCATCGACGTATTAAATATTAGTTATACTTATGTATATATATATATATATAATTACTCAGAGCCTTATTTTGGAATTGAAAAATTCCAAAGGTGAAAACCACACGTTCGCGATTTCAATTTCACCGGATTTGAATAAAATAACCCAGCCGAATTTGAAGAAAAGATTTCAATAATTCGGTTCTGCGAAGCTCTGACAACGGACCGATCGCTGCACGGATGGCGGCGGTCCATGTATAACATGATTAAATTGCTTTCTCTCAATAAAAAAAAACCGCTAAATCTACAACGCCTTTTGATCAGCCTTTCAAAAAATTTTCTAAAACCCGTAGCGACTAGTTATATTTTGATATTAACTGTACAACATACCTGCCTACCAGAAATTCCATTTTGTCAAACATGTGTTACTGATGGATCGCGCCTTAGTGGCGCGATCCATCAGTGCCTCATGCTCTACGAAATATATATCGACGACAAATTCACCCTAATGAGGTAGCAAATGTCGAAAATATGAAATACAATTTGCTACAGGCGAAATACTACAACAAAATCTGTAGACGCTCGACCGCCACAACAATGAGTATCGGCATGTTAATCTAGTCAAAATGTATGATTGCTCTCGTTGCGGTCGTATCCTGCGTCAGAAATTAGCACGTACCGACGCTGCCTTAGGCTGATTCTGAGAATAATTTGAAAATTTAAAGCCTTCCGCAGTTTCCTAGTAGAGCTCATTCAGAAGTAAGCGCTTGGCGGTAATATTTTTTTCTTGTCGTTAGAAGTACGTTTCGGCGGTTAACTGCGTTTTTTCATTTTAATCAGTTGGCAATGTCATTTCATACATCGAGCGCATTTGACACAATTAGTCTATCACACACGATGTGCTAATTACTATGACTTATTATATAGAAGTCTATTCTTTGTATTGGCTGATCATAAATGGACCACACCCACACAAACATACTATCTATAGACTGTGACTGGTACTAGAAAAGTCTTGACTGAACGCATCTGGCATTCACTGAAAAATGCTGTGATGTTATCCTCAACTGATAATGTTATCTGACACTTGCATTCCTTTGTTTGTTTATTCAATATTAATTCGAACCCTTAAGATATTTGATGTCAACTGCAAAGTTGTCGTCTCGTCGTCCCATAGTTATTTTTCAGTCAAACGCCCGACGAGTGACAGCAGGCGAATAAAATAAAAACAAACTGAAGGCGCGACTTTTCACACCTTATGCCGTCAAACATCACACACCAATACCAGGAGCGCGAGCGGAAAGTTTTGTTTCTCTAAAGCAATCAGCCTGTCTCACTATTTCCTACCCGACGCACTCCCAGCTCCACCAATTTTTGTTTCTTTTATTGTTCAACCGGTAGCAATATGTGCCATGCTGAGAAGCATGTAATGACGACTAGCTTCCTATTTCGTGTTCCCCAGTAACAATGTGGTTATTCATCATCGGCGGTTGCTTGAAAATGTCAAGAAAAAGTATCGCAGTCATAACGATCATCGAGATTGAATTGTCTTTGTCGTTGACAGACTATTCAGGAAGAAAGAATTTCTACATTGAGCTGCGCGTGAATGAAAAACATCGTAAAAAGAGCGACGATGAGAATAAACAACGAATTTGCTCTCATACCACACCCAGTCCTAAATTTTATTTTCCATTCATTCGCCACACACGGACCGTGACTTGACGACGCGATCAATCAGAGATTCATGGCCATGATTCAAAAAATATTTGAACTGTTCTCGACTGGAATATGTGACATAAGCGATATCACCAACATATTGTACTTTACTCATCGTTGGCGCAGCTGGTGATCGTGTGACAAGATCTACTGGCAGAAAAACGCAATGCAAACGACGGTTTCAACTGGAAATACTATTTTTTACAATTTGTTATCAGTTAATACTGAGAGAAACAGATTTCTATAATTTGGTATCAGGTAATACCGAAAGCAACAGATTTCGAGCGCGCGATGTGCATATTTTAGTTACACGACGACTCTTTCAGAATCTTTTAACAAGCATGAGGCGCAGATCGGCGGTGCGATCCATCAGTCACTTGAGCTCAACAAAAACCTGTACAAGCTAAAATTTAAACCTATTTAACTCCTCTTTATTAATTATTTTAGTTCTATTGTAAACTTTGGTTTGAAGGTACCCGAAATTTCGCTCAATAACTCTCGGAATGTTAAATATAAAAAACCGTTTGCGTTGTATTCCAACTGGTTCAATTTTTTTTTTATAATACATTAGAATTATTTGAACTCAAGGCTGATTCATCCAAGTACCGAGTCGTGAAGGAATCGTTCCTCCATTGCCCATGCTTGATAATACAAAAACTAATATCCAGCGATCGATAAAGATCTATTGTTAATTATGCTATAGCCTAATCGATATGCTATGTTATTGTCCCTAACCAACTACTTAGACTGTATTCATTCCTCAAAGAAAATCATATCGATGAGATACCTACGTCATTTTATCACGTGATTACGTCATATTATTGATGAGTAGTCTTGCGTATAAAATATAAGTCATCTTAATAAGATTTAACAATTGTGATTTGCATTTATTTTAAACAAAGGAATATTGATCCGATTTGATTTTATTATTACTTTTTATACGAATGCTTTACAATGTATTTGCGTCTTCAAAATATCAGAAGTCATATATCAGTGCTTCTTATAAGAATATTCATCAGAGCAAATGAATAAAAATCAATATACGGAAATGGTTATAACACAAAACTGCCGGAAATGTCTTCCAGTCTAAAATTTTTTTTGTGTGTGTCACATACAGAACGCGCCTAAACGGCGCGATCCATCAGTGGCCATACTTGCAAAATATGTTTCGATGAAGATTTTCTGACTGCCCAGTTAAACTCAAATAATATAAATATGGAATGTTAACATATTTGAACTTTTTTTTGGATCATAACCATTTGCGTTACCCGCAGGGTTGATCATGTGCATCGAGGGGATTCGAACCACAAGGCTCTACGAAAATAAGCCCCTCTACACGTTAGACCGTATCATACATAAATGATTTTTTTTTTTACTTTCAGAATGTTCCAAAATCAAATTTAGTAAAGTATTCTTAAAACGGTCGGGCGCATGAAAATACCGAGCCAAGTTTGCCCAGCTATATTAATTTTTAAACCAGGATTATTATCGGGCCTGAAACAACACACAAAATAAGCCAACTACCAATCACTATTAACAAAGAGATGCCGCACATAACATGTAAAACCAGCAACTGACCCTTAATAGGACGGCACTTTATGTAAAATTGAAACCTATATTTGACTGCCGTAAGTGGAATCTGCTCTGGACAACGATAAAAATAGTTTACCACTTCAATATGCGTGGGTTCTTTTTAGATTGATACCAACATGATAAGACATTTCATGCTGGTCCAGGCCATTTTTTTGGTAACACCAATGAGAAAATTTTTGTCGGAGCACCTTTGGTTAAGTATGCATCACTGATGGATCGCGTCAGTGAGACGCGGTCCATCTGCGGCACATGCTTGACAAAACATTTCCCATTGGTATATTTAGAGGTATATTTACCACATTATCCAACTTGACAAAAAATGTCTTAAAACGGCACTGCTTTCTGACGCACACATGGAAACTGTTTGGCCGTAACTAACGCAACTGAAAAACTTTTGATGCTAACGACCTATACTTGAGTTTATTTTCTGTATTGTGTACTGCATTCTTTCACATTATTAATATTTGCTATGGGTTCATATTTTGCATTTCTATTTCATAGTTTCAATGAAAAAAATAAAACCTATTGATAGTGCAACGGCATTGTTTTCGATTGACCTTCTGCCTTTCGTATCACATACTTTCACTTCCTCGATTTTTTGACACATCAAGATTAGTTAGGAACATTTTTGAATTGAATTGTGTGAGGTCAGCAACTATTTAATAAAGCTTGCAACAAATGAACGTGCAAAAACTTAGCCCTTTTCTACAAACTGCATTCTAGAGGTGGGAAACCCAAATAAATTGGAATTCGAATCTGATTCGGATTCCCCAATCGAATCGAGTAGAATCATAAAGTTGATATAAACAAAAGTGTCCAATATTAAAACAAAACGTAGTTAGTATCAAAACTTACATATATCACGAATCCACGAATAATCACACAAGTAATCTATATAATTAAATGTAGTTTTAAATTTATACTTCATCTCTGAGAGCGCAAATATATTTGACCAAAATTAGAACATATATATTTCAGTAAAAATATTATAATTCTACTTTTTCTTTGTAATTTTGATCGATTTACAACTGAATCGAATCGTTTTTATCTGGAATTAGTCGATTTTAATTGCCCAGCCCTGCACAGTATTACTCACCACGAAAACGAAGCCTAACTACCGACCGTGCGTTCTTTGTGTATTAAGCTATCCATCTCGAAACTGCTTTGTAGAAATAAAACTTCCTTGCCAAGAGAATTTATCTTCATCGACTGATCATGGGCTTCAGATAGACCGCGCGTGAAATCCGCGGTCTATCTATAGCCCATGTTCAATCGATGTAATACAATTCAAAATTTTGATCGACTGCGACAGGAAATGGTGATAGCTACCACGCATCTGACACACGATTACTGCTATTTTCATGACTGCGTATGGCTACATCGAAAGGGAGATTCCATTTTATACACAAGGCTTTTAATCGTCCTTAAGCGAAGACTGGTTTTTGACAAATTATCGCGATGATATTTTCAGTAAATGTCACTAAATTCTCTGAAACAGGTTCATTCGAATTCTAATTTGAATCTCCACTAAATTCCAATGTCTACTCTTCCTTTGAAATTGCATATATATCGCAATCCATAAATCTATTTTACAGTGATTTCACACAGAACGAACCGCTTTTGATACACATTTTTGCATATAACGTTGCCCCAGCTTAACCAAGGTTTCAATATATCTTAGCTGTAGCTGCTGCCGAGAGGGGTCAGCACAATCTTATTACCGGGTCTCGGCTCAGTGCATTTGCTTATTGCTTTTGCAGAGTTTTGTAATTTTTGGAAAAAGGGATGAAAGTCAGCAAACAGTATTAAGTTGTTTTCTGTCCATACACAAATAATAAAAATCTCTGCAATATACGACTCCAACATCAACCGATTCAAATATACTCGACCTCGAAATATCTATAACTCGACTTCAAAATATGTCAATGTTGCCTCAACCTGCATAAGAAGACAAAAATCTGAACTTCCTCCTACATAAGGGATATCTCGAAGCTTGTTTTAATTTCCCTTTTGCCCTGATTGTGTAGAAAATTAAATGTCACAGAAGTTACGTCCAAAGTAAGCTTGTGCCGAGAGAACTTCTGAGCCCACGATCGACTTACCAATGGCCTTTTTACGATGACAATGTTTGTTTTGCCAAGA
Source organism: Styela plicata (assembly GCA_963675895.2). Lineage (NCBI taxonomy): Eukaryota > Metazoa > Chordata > Ascidiacea > Stolidobranchia > Styelidae > Styela > Styela plicata. Next base: position 9,926,592 of record OZ023150.1, read on the forward strand.
ATGTGCCACAGATGGACCGTGCGTTGACGGGCGTTCCATCAGTGGTACATGCTTAACTAAACCAGAACTAAGAAATAAGGCTTTCTTTACTAATGTATAAAATTTACAACCCTCGCCCTGTATGTTCACGTAGTTTCGTTGGTTGCAGTAAATTAATCAAATGTAAACCCGAGTAGAAAATGTGTCTGGTAATTAGTTTTCTCAACAAATGGCCACTTATGGGTCGTGCCTGTGACTCCACAGTAAGATGATTGATAACCCCAACTTTAAAAAGCCTAGTAAAATTCATGTGATGGATCGTCAACATGTACCAGAAGTTGTTCATTGTCTTACAACCTCTTTGAAGTAGTGAAATTAATGAGATCAATCGATTCGTGTACTTTATGCCAATCCAAAACCACAAATTTACACTGTAATATGACATATTTGACCTGTATTACCTTGATTCAGTAATGTACCAAATTAGATGTTGACAATATTTAGCCAGTTTCACGTTTGTTATAACTTTTGTTATTAATTTTCTCTCACAGTTTCTTATACTCTTTACTTTCTTTTCACCATAGAACAAAAATGCAAGTTTTTGCATTTTTCTATAACGCCTATTATAACGCTATAATTTGATGATAGAAATATTTCAATTTTTGCACCGCCCATCCCTTCCCACCATCAAGGATTCTAAATAACACACTTTGGGATGGTAAATTTTATTCGGTGATTCGAATCGATTGGAAGCACACATCATTCGAATCAATCTCGAATCGTTCATAGGAACAAAAACTTGCCAAATGAGGCGAAATTTTCCATTTTTAACGATAAAATGCAATCGATTTTGGTCAAATTTGATTGTATTTTGTCGCAATGGACATCACATTTTTCACAACGGAAACAAGTGGTAACACTAAAAATTGGATATTTGTTATTTACAGTTAGTGATTCCATCCGATTCGAAAAAATGATTCGAATCAGATTCGAATTCCAAAAGATTCGGTTTTACCCACCCCTAAACACACTCCCTTAATTTATAATAAAAATACAAGTCTCAACCGAAAAGGCTACTGCTCAGAATCTCATAGCTTAGAACTTAGATTTGAGGTACCCCTCATCACAAATAAACTAGCACATGAAATGTTTTGACTATCTCCTCACGATAAAACTTGTTGCTGTTTTGTCGATCACTGATGAAAACAATGACTGATTAAATTTTTCTGAACCATGACCGATTCACTGCAATTTACCGAATTATACAAACAATTCCGTGTTCTGGAATCCTAGATATTCTTTTAATTGATTCAATAACTCTATCAATGGCAATATAGAATTCCACATAAATCATGATTTTACTACACAATGCAGAATAAATTATATCGATTATCCTGAATCTCGAAACATAATTTTATGATTTTATCATTCAAGTTGAACTGTTCAGAAACATTCAATGAGGCTCCCTGTTCAGCCTCTCTTCGGTAACGCAGTGCAAAGCAATTTATGCCTATTATGGTGGATTACGTCTATCACACAACAAACAAATACGCACGCCCGCGGCAAAAGTGAATATAATAAAAATAATACAAAGACTTATTCCATTTTCCATCATGAGTTTGAATATTGTAGAAAATATACTTATTTATAGTTTTTATTTTGCAATATACTTTCTCATTGTGTTTACTATCCATTTCGATTATAAGTATTTAAATAAAATCGCTTAAAAAAAGGTTTTATCATATGGATATCCCAGAGACCACTATCCTAAAGTACGCATTTTGAAAATTCCACGGAATATTTGGATATGCATACTATAACAAAAATGCAGTAAAATAGCAGCTCTTCGACAGTAACTTTACTTGTTGATATTGAGATAAAATAAAAAATGACTTTCCGGCCAATTATGAGCTGTTGATGGAACGGACCGCCCAGGTTGGGTCCATCAACAGCCCATACTTGGCTTAAATCTTAAAGCTTAACAACATGATGGTTTTGAATCTATTGGAAATATACAATTATTGCGAATGAACGTTAAATATACTGAACATTTGTTACAGTGTATTGGGTGGGCAGATCCGTTACTATAGCCACCCTTCGAGTAGTTGGACTCCATTCTTCAAATAGGATCGAATCATCAATTCTAAAAAAGCAAATGCCCCTCTCAAATTACTACAAGTTGTCTCCAAAATCTGGTTGTTAAGAACAATGTACTTTTGATTCACAATGCTTCAGCGTTAAGGGCACAAACAAGTTGGATTCCACTTCATTTTAATTTCTATCTACCGTTTTACTAGCAAAATATTTCCAGTTCTGAAACTATATGATAGTATTTATGCTAAATTATGTGATAATCTTATCTATATTCAAGGCAACATTGGTGACGATTCTTATTCATTGATGCATTGCTGAAATATTTCGGACTCGTTCCTCATACATTACTAGCAACTTGATTTATTAAGGTATTTTGTCTAGTAACGCTTGAACTTGAGGCGACTTGAGCCGAAAAGTTGAGTAGATGTCTAATTAAAATTAATTAGGTTTTCAGATTATTGTAAAAGAATCACTAAAAATCACCAAGTAAAAATTTACGCTGCATAATTTGACGTACAATCAGGGTTTTTGTGCAATTGGCAAAAAATATAATCAAGAAGCAGTAATTTTGATTACCATATATGATTATTTGAAACATATTTCCTTAAAGTACAAAAATTTGAATAATGCTTAAACTAGACTCTCCCACCATACCTAATTTAAATCTATCTGGTGAAAATCATAGCAATTCGCTGTGTTCTTCCCTAACTCGATCTCCGATTTTTTTACTTCGGTATGTCAAATATATTTTTACTAATTATATGCAGTAGTACTCTTACTCAGTGGTTTCTCAATAACATCACTTGAAACAAATACCGTTGTTTAAATAAATTTTGAGTTATCGCATTGTGTTAAGGTTGATAAAACTCCCGTCACCACTTTCAATCAAACACCAAGAAGGTTTCATGTCCTGGAACCTCTACAGGTCATTCTAAATTTTCAATTGTGCTTTACACCCTTCAATATACGTATTGTAATGTTTAAAAATAATATAATCATCCTCTCACCAATCCAACTTCAATTCACCAACGCAACCCTCACCTGTATGAAATAACGGATGAAAGAGACGAAACCCCACTAAAATCCCATTTTAACAATTCATTACGAGAAAATTTTTTTTGTTGTTGTCACTTCGTTTATATATAGTTTTTATTTCAGAATATCATTTTATGATTCACCTCAATGTTTGGTGTCTTAGAAAATAAGAGACAACAAATGGTTAAATATTACTATACAAGATCGATCCAAAGATGAATCGTGCTTTCTGCGCACGACCCATCTTTGGTTTACGCGTAGAAAGTTAAACTCATTATAGAGACAATGACACAATTTTATTAATAATTGATTAAGTACACGTGTCTTGTCTTAATTTCGTTCGTGGGATATATATTTACGAGTCTTCAAAACATCCAAATCCCTTCGACAACAAATTCCGAATTTTTTCCTATATCTTCTTACTTTTTGTTAGTTAGGTCGAGATGCCGGGCTATGTATTTACTATTATTCAAAACATCAATATACCTAGCAGCAAATTCCGATTTGTTTCCGATATCACGCTTAGTTACCCCGAGATACTGGATACCGTGATATCTATAATATAACCTGTTGTGCTTTTTACAACTCAGTCAGAAAATAAATTGCCAAAACATCTTTTGTTAGGTATGAGTTATCGATGGATCGTGTTAATGAGACGCGGTCTAACTGTAATTCATACTTGACAGAATAGATTGGGTAGAACGATAATATTACGTTATTTTTCACCAAATAAAGACAGGTAGTGCTCTAATAGCTAAAATATTAAAAATTTGTTATCACTTGAGTTTAGTGAAAAAAATGTATAGGAAACAATCAGAACGTTCAAGATTTATTGTCCGAAATCCCTATCCTTTTTTTAAAAGTTAACTGTGGAGTTCCTGACATATCCCTTAGTCAGATATTGCACATATTTATATCCTCAGATTATTGTCAATAATTTAGGTTGAGATCACTCAATTCGAAAATATTTTTATAATGAATATCGCCTATTAAGACTTTCTCTCTGAAGCGTGAGTCCTATTGAAATTCGACTTTTATTATTAATAATAATATTATTATGCTAATTGGCTCCAGCGTACCATTCGAAAATTATTTTATTTGTGAATATCGTGTCTTTAGCGCTTCTGGAAAAGTTGTCTACTTTAAAAGCTCGTATTTCATTAATCACAAAAGATAGGTTAATTACAAATAAACCAAAAAAAGCTTGAAAATGCGAAAATATGTGGATATAATTTAAAGTCAAAATGCTGTGATTATATGCGATAAAATAGTTATCAAACATACCCTCTAAAAACGTACATGACCACAGTTTTCAGATCTTCAAATAGTTCTCTTTTTGTTGAATTGTAACGTGAATCGTGCGCGCTAGGATATTTCCTTTCTGGTGATATCATTGAAATGTTTTTGTTGCTTTTCAAACCATTTTTATGGGTAATTTTGTCCGGAATTTTGTAGTCCGGTTGCGTCCTTGCGTCAGTTAGATTCTTGGGCGACGTAAAATTCTGCGATGACGCAACGTCAATAACGCAACAGCGTGTTTGAAGATAAGAAATTCAGGCAGCCACGCTTACGGGCTCCGTTGGAAACTTATTGCAAAATGTTTGTTGAGTTCGGCCTGGGTAGAAAAATATGAGGTAACATCATTTCGAGCCAGTCGATTTAAATTTGATAAACAGTATTGCGTGTTTGGGACTATTGGAAAGTTTTGACGCCGATCTCCATCATAAAAAATATGTGAAGCATGAGCCCCAGATTAACTGGGTTTTACTATCCTACTATTTTTTTTGTAAACCATTGTTTTTCGCCGTATGTGAGTTCGTCATGTAGCATTCTTACCAGCCCATTCGAAGTTATGGTGGATTAGGCTTGATCTAGTGCAGCACCATTTTCCCGCGAATGACACTAAATTCAAAGATTGGCTTAATTTCGCAAATCTCCACCTTCATCTGGCTTAATTTATGATCTTTAGTTATTGCTCTTTTGAACCCTGTAATTTAATGCATTTTAGCTCAGAAACCACTTCGGTTTCTCGCGTCTCCTTTCACCCATGTCAATAGTATCTTGTGTTTTTATTTGAATTATATTAATTCTTTGGATGTTTTTGTATTTCCAGTTATATTATAATAGTTCTCGGTGATTGAAATGGTTGTATATATATATTGATTCTGTCCAATACAACCAACACTTGATATCATCTTCATTCGAATCAAATTGAAGGTACATTCAAATTATATTCCAAAGAAACATCTTTTGCTTAGCACAAAATCGCGATTTTGCTGCATGATGAGCTTAAAGTATTTCTGATTTCTTTTTGTTTTGGGTAAGTTTGGGAGATGGTTCAATCACAGTCATTATCATGGTAAGCTAAGAAATATTGACACATATTTGTTGTATTTTGGAAATTGTTCCTTGTTGTAGTACATTAATATCCTATTAGTTTATGAATTGAGTGAACTTTCGCCAACTTTTTGAATTACGTCTCACATTGATCATACAAAAATTGCGAGAAAAAATTCTTCTAAACAAATCTCAAAGTTCATTCAACTAATGACAAAAAAGTGAATTGATTTTGCAGCTATTCTTCTCTCCCCTTTTAGGAGAATAATGATAAAAATTGAAGAATTCAACAAAAAAATACAAACATGCATTTTCAAAAGCAATATTGGGACATTTTTACAAATTATTCATAATTTTTCTGTTGAGGTTTTTTCAGTCAACATTTAGAATTTTCATTTCCCATGCTAAAATAACTGTAATTGCAAAGAAGTTATACAGCTTCAAGCCCATGTAAATTTTCCATATTTTGCGACTCGATTCGAGACAGAGCCGTGAGCGCTCGGGGTGAGAGAGTATCGTCGTTCTAGCGCGTCCGAGTTCTAAGAGTTGGTATTATGACTAGTGATCTTTGAATTTTGCAAAGCTTTGTTTGTAAGCTAGGATCTCAATCCAGAAGTCTGTGTGCTGTAAGACATCTTTTAGAGCATCATTACTGGTGAAAGATCTAGTGATGACAGTGTTTAGAATACAGGCAAAAGTACTACGCATACTAGTTTATCCTTGATTTTGTAAAACATAGGCATGGACATAGTTTAACATGAGTCACAGATGGATCACACCTCAGCGGAGTGTCCATACTTTCATACTTTGTTGCCTAGAAAAAGAGGCAAAACCTGCAAAACGATAATAAATAGTTTTGTAAAGCAGTCTTGTGTCAGATTCTGAAACTGCACAGAAGTGAGCGGCTGGGTGCTGAATCGTGTCAATATTCACACCGCTAAGGGTCGCCTGTGCGCTATATTCACTCGAATAATACAGTCTGCTCGGTACCCCGAACTGTGAAGGACTGCATTTTCGCTGCGCCGTAGTTTTTGTTTCGCGTTTCGGTTGACGAAAATTTTATATTTGTTCATAGGTTCTGCTTTTATCTTTGTTCAGTTTATAGGTTAGTTGGCTGTATATAACTTGATGATGACTATTTCTCCACAAATCATGTCCATGCGCAGGAAAAATCTGTAAGGTAAAACGTTAAACAAAAACCTCATCCTGCATCCAGCTGGCAGTTATTCCCGAATTGAAAATGGGGTCTGCACGAGAGGTCGTGATAGGGATAGGATTTCATTTTTATTCTGGGGGAGAGGAAAGCCGAGAATAGTACTTAACCATACTGCATATCATGTGGATACCCTAATCATGAGTGAAGGTTTTTGGCTTAACATATTTTTTCTGTGTATGGACCTGTTTGGTGGAGGAAGCCGTAAGCAGCGCTTACGTAACCACCATGTGCCAGCGAGTCCTCCAGCAGACCTTTCGCATAAAATCATTCCTCGAGGGATTCAAACGCAGGACGTCAATGATGGGTAGCTGTAAGCATATTCCCAATGATTGGGTCTAGTGAAGTTTAGTACCATATTCCCGAATGCCATTAAAATAAAAACTGGCAGAATATTCTCATCCTAACTAGGGGGCGCCAATGCTGCAAGTATCTGGCATTGTCTTCCGGGTTAGGATGAGTCGCTTGCAACATGGGAAATTATTATGATAAACGGATATATGGTACTAAACTTCATGAGACCCCAATGATTTACCTTATGGTTATGCCAAATGTAGCAAAGTTTGTTTGGCCCAGCTAGAAATGTTTAATTTAGGCAAGAAATTCAATATTGGTCAGTTGTGGGTGTATCTATAAAAAACTAGACACTCTCAATTACAGAATTACGGTACGAGTCCACCATATTAGTATTACTGATTATCAGCACACTGGCACAGGTTAGCTTTAAAATAAGTATAATTAAAATCAATATTTTGATGAATGACCTTTGAAGATCTATCACATTTTTGATTGATTCTTCAGTTCTTAATCACGATAAATTTGTCGCATTTATCCTAGCTGTTTAAAGAAGTGCCATAAATCTATGTTATAATATATCAGCCGATATATAATATATGCTATTTGGTACTAGGGTGTTTGATTACAGGGAATGAAATCCAGTCATGAATGTTATAAATAACAGCTGTAAGCGGTGAGGTTTTTCTGTGTGTTTGCTTTTATCAGATTTTTACTCTGAACAAAGCTGAAAGTATCACAAATAGGTAGCAACCTAACGGCACCAATTACTTGGCAAAAAGCTTCCTTGCTATATGAAATAATGTACCACTAAGCTATGCACTAAAAGCAGAAAATATCCTAAACAGAGCTGAACCACTATAATAGAGTGCTGCAGTGAGTGGTATTGGTTCTGGATGATATTGAACCGTCTTCTACTTCTTATTTAGTAAAGTTTATTGTTTTATCCAAATGGAAATAAATTTTTCAAGCTTGAGCCACTGGTAGACTGTACATCGCACAATGAATCTAAGACAAATGAGTCCTAAAAACAAAACTCGTTTCAATAACATTGTTGCACTGATCAGATCCAGTCATGGTGTTCCAAAATTCAAGCGTATTATATTTGTTTTTTCTAGTATTTTGAAATTGCATGTTTCCTCTATTTTCTTTAGCATAATGATGACTAGAATTTTTATTTAATAATTCCTAAAACCTACGTATATTTATAATGGAAGCTGGGCTTGATGCCGGTGGTGATTCTGCGACACCTTACTCAATATTTGTGGACCGTAGTAAACTCGAAGACAATTGGAAAGCTCGTCCAGCGTCACCATCAACTGTTACGAATGTTGCTGTGTTACCACTCGGACAAACTAAGAGAAATATTAAAACATTCCTCAGAGAAAGACTATTTGATTCTAATCATGACATCAGATCTGTTTTGTTCAAAAGTCTTGCTAAAAGAATACCACATAATACTTCTATGTTTTCGGAATCAATGTATAAGGACTTCATTCAAGAATGTTATCCAATAGTCACATCGTACAAAGATGCACCTCTGCCGAGTTTTTTACCGGAAGATGAAGAATTACCATCCTATTTTCTCAATGACCAAGGCAAACTTGAATTGAGAAAAATTCTTGTCTGTGTAAACCATCATTTTTCACATATTGCTTACTGCCCAATCTTGCCCTCAATTGTTGCAATATTTCTTCATTATGATGATTCTCCGAGTCAGGTTTTTGTTCATGTTTGTCACATAATATTTTGTAATGCAAGACTTGTTCACTACATAGATCAGAATAAAATGGAAACTGAAGCTTCTACCAGGGTTGTAAAAGAACTTGTTCGTCGGTTCGCACCAACTTCGCATAAAACTCTTGTAAATTTTACAGCAGATCCTGATGATATTTACAGCCAGTGGTTAAGAGTTCTTTTCCATGGATTACCGTTTCCATATTTGGTTGTCGTCTTTGACATGTATCTAATTGAAGGTTACAAAGCATTGTTTCGCGCTGCAATATCTGTTTTGAAATTCTATAAAAAAGTCGGTTTATCGAATCCTTCGGATATTCTCAGTGCAGTGTTTGAATTTGTCAAATCAATTGATAGAAAAGTCAGTGTCAATTTATTGTTCAGAAAAGCCTATTCAATCAAGTTGCCAAATTCAAAAGAACTTCGAAAGTTGCATCAAAAACAGCTTGCAATTTTGCGTCAACAACCACTAACAGATATCAGTCGCAGAGCTTCTCAAGAACGTACTCCATGGCGATATATTTTCTTTGTTCGCAATGTCAGCTCAGACATTGTAGATGAGGCTTTGTTTTCAAAGTTATATTGCTGGTTACCAGAGAGAATAGCGATCCTCAAACCTACATTATTGTTTTCTACTAACAAGAATGGATATAGCATGGATGCATTCTTCCGAGCTTCAGATGAAAGAATGCCATCTTTATTGTTGATCAAAACAACAGAGGGCTCAATTATTGGTGCTTATTTAACATCTGATTGGACAGAGAGAAAATCCGATCCAAATTCTTATTTTGGAACAGGGGAAACTTTCCTATTCACATTATCCCCGGAATGTAAAAAATACTGTTGGATCGGAATCAAATCTGGAGAATCGAGTCAGGAAACATTACGAAGCGCAGATGGTCGAAATAGTTTATGCAGTTCCGTTGCATCTGGCATGAAATCTATTCCACCAGATGGAGCGAGAAGTAGTCGTGGGATCACTTTACCTCCTATTCATCATGATTCTCCTGCACCATCTTTGACAAGCACAAATCGCGAGAGTAGAGAAAATTCTGTTGTTTTGCCTCCTCTTGTATGCAGTCCAATTTCCCAAGAGATTATTCCCTCTCGTTCATCGTCAACAATTCAAGACTCGTCAAGCCGCACTAAAGTTGCTTTGAAAACATTAAACGAAAAAGTAGCTGGCAAGGCGTCATCTGATCTTTTCATGTTCGCAGACAGCAGAGGAATCGTGATTGGAGGTGGAAATGGCTACGGGCTGTTCATGGATTCGTCTTTTCTAAATTGTACTACGGAGCGATGCGATACCTTTGATAATGAGCCACTTGTGAAAGAAGGAAGATTTCAGTGTTCACATGTTGAACTTTTTGGTTTCACAGATTAAAATGTTCTGTTAAAACAAGTTTTGGCAAATTTGGGTCTTTTTTAATTACCGTAATCACATTTTTAATTTTAGTTCTTACATAGACCCATGATTAAATACACAGTACTGTAGTATTTAGTTAGCCGTTACTTGAGCTGCCACAATATGATTATACTATGTTGCAATATTAAAGCTTATTTTATATACATAAATGCAAATTTCTCCATATATTTCTAAGCAATATTTTATGTTGATGTTTTCAAATAATATAACTTTATACAAGTTTTCCTAATATTTTATCTAAAGATATATTGCATATTTGATGTTTTTGTATATCTCGCCAAAATTCTTCTTCGTATATTGCTTTTTTATTGGCATGATGGTTGTTTTTGCGGTTTGAGCCAGACAACAATAAAGACACTTGTTCAACTTTACATGTTTCATTTAACCTATTTCGTGTTTGGGTTTAGATTATTATCAATCTTCTACTTGCCAGTGATCACAGATAATGTAGAAAGGGGTAAAAAGTGAATTAGCAAAATTGCATCCAGACATAGAAAACCAAAAGCACATGTATAATTCAGGGTATTTTCGGTATATTTAATTTCAAAAATATCATGTTCTCATTCCACAGAAAATTTCTGTGGAATGAGAACATGATATTTTTGTATATTAGCTTGATATTATTGCATTCGTGTATCCTTGTGAATTCTCTCACACACGGATCCAGGTTTTCGAGGAAACAAGGAGGAGGAATAGGTAGTTCATTGCAAGATATCAACGAATCATGTATATTTAATTTCACTTACGAAAGTCTATCTATATTTGTATGAAATAAAAGAGTCTCGAACAAACTTCTGCAGTCTGGATGTTTGAGGGGAGAATAATTTGCAGAAACTTTTTTTCAAAAAGTTTTCGAAATTGTGTGGATTCAGGCAATTTTATTCCATATAAATCATTCCTTTTGAGAGGGAAAATAGTTTGCGTCCTTCGATATGCTGAATTGGTCACCTAATTACTTTGACGCCTTTAAGTTTGGAATTGTGTCCATAACTAGACAACAGATCATAGAAAAATAAATTTTTATTTCACAGAATGACCCAATACAATATATAAACAATAAATAAAACATCATGTCCAAGGAAGGTAGTTGACATGCATAAAAGTTCCTATGACTATATACGAAAGAAAATAAACACATATCAATCTAGATTTTCCAGACATAAATCTTATCAACTTCAAATTAGCAGAATAGAAAAAGTTGTGTATAGGGAATGAAACATCTTCTGCCTGAAGATCACGATAAATAAATGAGGAAACCAACCATATAGGCAGAGGAGAACTAGAGAAAAAAAACCTTGTTATTACTTCAATGTGCATAAAAAATATTCCAAACAAGAGAAGAAATAAAGAATGAGCTACATATACAAAAATATTTGGTTTTAAAAATTCAAATACACAGTTTTTATTAATCATTTGTGGGATTGTCTTTTTACTGATTCTATTGCCTTCCATCAGGCCCAAGGAAATTATTTTGTCACTGTGAACATCCAAGAAATGAAGAATTCCATATAGCATCAAAATTACACATGGTGACGCTAATATGAAGTTAGGAAGCTTTTTAATTTGATAATAATTCAAAAATCCAACATCCCAATGTTTGCTTTGCACATAGCTATAAATAAGAGGATATGATTTTCCACACCATTCGGAAACTATGAAGCTATCCTTTCTTTGAACACAGAATATGTGGTATCCATAATAATTGAAGGATGCAAATGGAAAAAATATGAGCAAGCAGCATAGAACTGTTCTAATAATAATAAACGTGATTTGAATTAAAGTTGCTTTCTGATTGTTTTTTTCTTTATCAATGTACAAGTTGATAATTTCTTTAATTGCGTAGTAACCAATAAATCCAGCATTCACTGTCCCGTTTGACCTTGTTGCTGAAGCACCCATCAAAAAAGCGGTTGCAAAAATGTATGAACGATTCTCTAAGTGATACAGTCCTGTGAAAACTGAAAATATAAAGTAAGAATATTTTTCAATATGACGACCCATTGTTACATTTTCCTTTACAGTGAAATTATTATGATAATAATTTTTCCTGAAGATACATTGATAATTGTGTGTGGTTATGGCTGTGGAAACTGTATATTCATCTGTACTCTATCCAGCAAGCAGATGGGTTTCATATGGGTGTTATGTGCCAGGAACAAACCTGCATTTTTAAGTACTACAAAATACAGTCGTTCGTCGTTCTTGCCACATAACAAATCTTCCTGCAAAACTCATCTGCTTGCTGGATAGAACATCATAAAAAGGATTACAAGCTTATTTCGCATAACATACCTAATTCACTATTTTGAGACCGTATTAAATACTTTCATCATAACTGATTTTCAATACCTGAAAAACTAACTATAACGTTGTACTTGTGTCAGAGTGGTAATTACTGTGATATGCCATATAAAAAATGAGTCTCGTATAACATTATTTCATAATATATCACTTGCTTCAGAATATAAATGCCTTGGATTAAAATGATGCAAATGGTTGGGAATCAACAACACACAAGCGCTATTCTGAAAATTCTGAAATCAAAGCAGAAAAACAAGATAAAGGTCCAGAACACATGGAATTTGATCACTATATCAAGTTCCCAAATCCAAAACACGCCCAAGACTCACCACAGAACGCATACAGTGCTTCAGTATAATTAGACGAGAAGAAAATACTTGCAGGATTGAAGCAAAACAATATAGTGCATAAGACAGCAAACTTTCTGTTATGATAAACTTTCAGTGTTAATAAGTAGACTGCCATTGCTGCACCTAAAAATAATATTGATTTTAATATGCATAATGAAAGATAGAACGGAACTAGCTCCAAGTCACTGGGCTTGTGCTGTTGATTTGAATTTATGTTAAGTTTGGCTCACTGATATTACTGTATGTGATTGAACACGTATGTGGAGGAAAGAAAACACACATAAAGCTGAATGTGTTGATTGTGAAGATTGAATGTGGTTTTGTAAACCATATGATATCAAAGTAAGATGGATTCGGAACACTGAACATAACAATGGGGACTCTATGTGCCAATTAATAGAGATTTTGCAAATAAAACAAGAGTGAAGCCTGTTATGAGAGTCTTGAATACTCTCGTAAACAGCAAATTTCTCATAATTGAGAGCATCTGCATGTTCAAAAATTTTTTAAAGGTCAATCATGAAAATTGAAGAATGTAGGTATGTTTTGGGCAGCTTGTTTAAAGTTTGAAACCTAGTTAGTGGCCTTACCTTTGTTGAACGGAAAGAATGTATCAGCAAGACACAATATATCATACATAAGTTAAAATTGATTCAATAACAGAAATTGATTGAAGTGGTCAAAACCCTTTATGGTTAATTATTTTTTGAATGTGACCTGAGCATATTCACCTAGATATTGCAATGCCAATCCAATTGGAAATTGTATTTTGTTAAGCATGAGCACAATCAATCAGTGACAGATACTCAACAAAGCATGATTAAGGCAAATTTTCGACTAGTAAGACTCATTGGATGTATAATCGGTAAATTAACCTGTTATTAATTTGATATGAAAACTCACCAACAAAAAATATAGTATTGAGAATGAATCCAGATAACAATAAACGAGAATGTAACGAGAAGAAATCATCTGAAAATGACAACAACGACGCACATGTTCTCAGCAAAACAGGAAACAATGGAAAGAATGCAAACATCTGTTCTTTTTCATACCTGGTTGTAAAACGTACCTCAATCACATTCAAATAAAGAAAGATTTCTATCCCATTACATTAGTCATCATTTGTTGAGCATGAGCTACAGATTGAAATTATTTTGACTGAAGAAGAGACATAGCTCCATGTCTCTCAAAAATATGCTGATGTAGAGATTTTCCCGAGATGTTATGCTGTCAATTTGATTAAATTCAATTATGAAGATAATAAGTAATGTGTTGATTTACCCATGTTGAGCTATGTGTAGAAAATATTTTGCATCCCATTTGTGAAATCCATCAAAAAGTATTCCTACTATTCTATCTGGAAAATTCATTCTGATATCATTAGCAGATCCTGGGTCGAAAGCATCAGCTTTGTGATCAGGAATGATATTAAATACAACCTGAAAATATATAAGGAAGATCAGTACTTGCAATACAACAAACATGGTAAGTTATGCAAAGGTCATTCAAGACATACTAAATAAATTAACATTTTTCACAAAATACATGCATAAAAAACCTTTGGTAACCAACTTGAAGTCAAATTGAATTTTGGGTAGAAAGTGCTTGATTGATGAATAAATACCATTTGTTCAATTTTTTGGTGGGGAAGAACACATACGGTATTGGTACGGGACAGGGAGGTACGGTAATCTATACCGGTAACGTTACAGCGTTACAGTCGTTCAATCCTCTTTTTCCACTTAGACTGCAGTTGCTGGTACCGGATAATGTAACTACTTCATTTTGTACAAACCTTCTAAAAAAATCAAGCCTCGCCTAGCATATTCAGTATTCCAGTTTGAAAAAAGGAATTATTGCAACCTCTGAACTGTTCAAAGTAAAAATATCAAACTAAAATTTACCTGTATTAGCAAAATACATATCCGCGAAAATATTGCAATTCTCATCAACGAGATGATTGTGGAATCCATATGCAAATATAAGTAAATGCAACGACGTGAAAGCGATACAGCTGCGATGCAAAATTTACTGCTGACACCGGTGTCCCGGTGCATTTCGTGTTCGCGCTTTTCCAAATTCTGAACTGATTATTCTGGGGGTGCTTAGAGCTTGCATTCCTTCGACATTATTTTACAATATTTTTGACATCAGCTTTCACCAACTAAAAATAAATCATAGAAATATACCAAGTAACAAAAATTGTAATAATGAAAAAAAAATGAAAAATGTTTCAGCGTTTTAAACCTGAGTTCGTTTAGAGTCTACTTTGGCACCGGGCTGTTTGGCGTTTCACATTCCTTTTGTTTTTTTCCTGGTGTCTTAAGTTTCACCCAAATTCCTTTCTGTTTAGTGTTCACGTCCTACTTACACTGTTAGTATGTTATTATAAGAAAATCTGGATAAATTGGATACCGGTACATGGTACATTATGGATTTATTGGATTCAATACCGGATGACTATACTGTAGATGTTGATGAAATTATTGGCGTCATCGTATTATAACTATGTTATTGTATTGTTTTCATTTGCCTATATTTTTTTTTTAATTTCAGTTTTTTTCCGCATTGTGGTTCCCATAAAAAAAAGAAAATAAGAATAAATATTTTGTTTTTATGTAGAGTGTGAGGAGAAAAGGTTTACCGGTAATTTACAGAGCCTAAAATTCACCATGTTTGTTGTTCAGTGTTGTTGGCGTTTGTTGTCATGGCTCCACTGCTTTCTTTTTTTAGGGGGGGGGGGGGGGACTTTTTGAATCTTGAACTGCAAAGCCGGAATGCAGCGTTAGTGCTGAGTGTGAAGATGTAAGTATTATTATGTAACCGTACGAATATGGATGGATAATATGAAAATGGACTTTAATGAAATCACCAACAAATCCAACTCGACTAAACAATTGGTACAAATAATATATGCTGTATGGTACCGGTAATGATATATTGGTTAATTCGTATTTATGATATGTGTAATATACCGGTATGTATGTACGGTACATGTAACATGTGGTATATGTAAACTTTATTGCTTACTATCAATTATTTTATATTATGCACTGATAAAATGATATATTACATATATGTATGTGTGATGTATTATGTTACATATAGTAATAAATATATATATTTGGACTACCGTATAACTGGAATTTGGGATAAATAACTATGCAAAACTTTCTCTTTCATAACTCATTTTGGTTTGAAAAAAAAAGATGTCACGTTAAGTAAGAGTGTGTGTGTAGTGCGTAATGCAAACTAATTGGACGATGGGAATCAATATGAAGAAAATATCTATTTGTCATCAATTGAAATTTCTTCAAATCAAATCGATTCTGTATCGGGATAATTTTTATTGTTTTATCTGATTCAAATCAAATGCTAAAAACAGAAGGGAAACTGATCTGTGATATAGGCCAGCCTACATTTCAATTGGCAAATACTGAATAAGCATTATTGTGCAGTGTGTAAGCAGTAAGGCAACAACAGATTAAAATCTGAATTTGTAAACATGACTCTTACAGTATATTTACAGTTTAGTATTCTGTATTTGAACATTACTATTTATTTTTTTCAATAATTTAAATTGCAATGATTTCATTTTTGTTTGTTGCTATGCGTACGTTTTATATGGTATCAGGGTATTCAGTATTGTACTGCAGACTGTCCTAAGTTGTGCTAGCCTAACTTGTTATATTTTATGTGATGGGGTTAGAATATTTGATGATGCTAAATTCCTGACAATTTACTATCATTTTTACAATCGAAATAATTTTAATATGGTTTGAATTTAGGAGTGATACAAAGAATATCATATTAGCCTATGGCTCATATTCTGCATTTGTCCCTTAAACTTTAAGGAATTTTTATTATTATTTTCACTAATTCAGTAATTTCACTTTTTCTGCAATTTTTAGAATATCAATCGGGTTAATTTGTTTTTTTTTATAGCTATTTATAGCTTTTATAGCTCAATTGAACGAATCACCCGCTCAAATCAAGAGTGGCTACTTTAGGCCTAGTTTTTGCTGTTTCATAGGGTATTTAGTTAATAAAAATTAGTATCCAAGCATAATTTTGATTTAATGATTAAATATAACACAACTTGTTCAGCGCTTGATTTCCACCATATTCATAGTTCTGATCTGATACGCACAGCCAGTTCTAAGTTGAAGTAAAACTAAATGATTTTTTTAAGTTTTGAAATTCTATATATTCATATCGGAGTAAAACTAACTTAGGAGGACAACCCCTGTCCACCCCCTATGGAACATTATAGACTATTGTTAAACTAATATTCTTTTTTTAGAAAAAACTGATTATTATTCAAGCAACACAAGTATAAGTTTAACCTTTTTGTAATAAACCCCTTTATAAATTTTTTTTACTTTTTCAGAATATAAATGGGATTTATTCACATTATGATTAATAATATCAGAAGTGCATAGGTACAAGCTGCAAAGTTGATAAAAATAATGGATGTCATTGGGAATTTTTTGTCACTGCTTCGACTCCTGTTTTGCATAGTCAACAATGTTTATGCAATCCCAGTATATGCTGCTGGCTACTTGTTACTTCAACCTTTGAGGATATTTTCTCCAAAAACATTTTGGAAAATTGAGGGATGGCTTTTTGAAAAGCTTCTTTCAATGGTTGCATTTTGGGGTCAATTATCAGGACATGAGCTCTTTGCCAGTGGTGATGATATTTTGTCTATTGTTAATGATGAGAGTATTCTAATGACAAACCACCAGTCATCTGGTGATATTCCTGTCTTAATGCATGTTATGCGTGGTACAAGACCTTCTCTTCGTCATATCATGTGGATTATGGATTGGATATTACAATTTTTAAACTTTGGATGGATTGCGAAAGGACATGGTGACTTTTTTCTTCTCCAAGGATCTGATATTCGAAAGTTTTCTTTCATGCTAAGAGGATCTGAATCACAAATAAAAATTGATGGAATGGAAAGATTCAAAAGACATCTTGTGGATGTCTATTGTGAGCGTGATCGAAAATGGATGGTGCTTTTCCCTGAAGGTGGTTTTTTACACAAACGTAGGGCCGGAAGTCAAAGATTCTCACAGAAACATAATTTACCTATCCTAAACCATGTTTCAATGCCCAGAGTTGGTGCTTTTCAAGCCATCGTAGATGTGCTTGGAGTTAGTGGTATTAAAACTGAACATATAAAACATTCTTCTGGACATAAACAAATCAAATGGATAATTGATGTCACAATTGGTTACACAAAAAACGAACCTTTGAGTGTCATATCTTGGGTGATAGGTCATGAAGGGCCGAAGAAAATTCATTTGCATTTTAAAATATTTCCTGCTGTTGATCTAATGGTACCGATAGGTGAAGGAGGTGCTTATACTGTTTCAGAAAAATGGGTTTATAATAGATTCATTGAAAAAGAAAAATTGCTCGAAGACTTTTATACAACTGGTAAATTTCCCTCTGGCAAACAAGGTTTGAAACCTGTGAAATGTTACACATTTGATACTTTTGTAGGTCATATGTTTTGCCTTGTGCCTTATCTTTTCTTGGCCTATTTTATCTTTTGCTGATACTAGGTATAATATATTGGTATCAGTATGGTATTTGTGCATCCGCTGTCTACTGTATGTAAATTCTGGAAGATGACAAATTTTCCTCACTCAGTAAACATTTAAAGTTATCTATAAAATGGCAGGGAAATCATTCACTTTCAATTGAGGTGTTGACTGTTGGTCTATTCGTTCTCTGTTGCGAATTTAACGACGTTCTCATTTTAATAATCTTTGCTTTTGCTTGCCTCATATGAAAAAACTTGCGAGTTATCAATTACTACAGCATTCTTGCAAAATGCCAGCTACTCGATTATTCAGATACTTGAAGAAAGTTGGTTCAGTCAGAAGAAAGGTTTATCTTTTTGAGTGTATACCAGAAACCAAACTATAGAAAAAGATTCAAAAGCATCAATTCTGCTGTGAAATACTGATGGTTTTGAATTATTTTTCTACTTTCTACCCGAAGAAATAAGAAACAGGCATTTCAGACACAAGAAGACAAAATTGACATTCTGCCTCTCTGTCAGTATGCAACCAATGAATGAATTTCTTTTTAAAATTGCTTAATTGCTCTGATGCCTTCCATCTCCTTGCTACTGTTGCCTTTTATTTAATGAAAGTATTACATATCTAATACTAATTCGCTGAAATTTATCTACCAGTGAGCAGTGCCCCAGTTGAATTTTTCCTATATTATCTTATTATCTGTAGATTACTGTGTGTTAGTGATTTGCTCTAGATTTTAATATTACCTTATTAAGTTCATTATAAAAAGATGCAAATATAAATAATTTCTATTTCAATATTATATTTATTTACAATTTGTTGTCTGTTATTTAATTAATTGTCAAGATAGGATATTATTTGGGCTGTTAATTTTTATAATTAAATAGTTTGAATATTTTGATATTATGATTTGTAGATTATGCGCTGTAATTAGTGTTAAAGTAAAGTTTTGAATGTAATAACTTATATTCAAATTTAATCAGGGATCGAATTTTCAATATAAAAAATGAGGTAAGCTATTTATAAATGTATGGCGACGCATACAATGGCACCATGGAATATTGGTGTCTACGTTTGAAAAAATAAAACTATACATTCTTTTTCGTTCAATTGCTTTAAGTTTAGAATATCTGTAGATTTAATCTGTATTTAGGGTAACAAATGATAAATTCTGAATAATTTTGTGCTCTTGTTTCAACTCGATGTACTTAAAAATATAAAGTGGCATAAATAACCCACCTTGAGTGAGGTAATCATTCTATTAACGGTGAAAATCGTTTGTAATGGTAACTGTTAGAGAGGTTATTTAAAAAAATATGTTGCTGCTTATCATTGTCCTATCGCAATCCTGTTTTCATTGTGTCACATGAAAAGATAATGATCTATAGTCAAACTCTCAGGATGACTTTCGATTTTGTTATATGCATTTGCATTTTCTTTTTTATCTTCGCAGTTTTCACATCTATTGGTGATAACTAATAATGGTCAGGATGGCCATCACCTAGAGCAGATCCCATTTAGAGTGCAGTTGCTGGTACTACATCTTGTAGTAGCTCTTTGCTATTAAATAGAAATTAGTTGGTTACTTTTCGGTTTTGCTGGTTGAATTTCAATAAGATACGTTTTTTCCTTGTTTTCAGTGGGACAATATGGGATGCGGCACTCGACGAGATAAAGATCAAAAAGGAGAATGAAGCCTATAAAGGAATTGTTACTGACAAATATGTGCTTGTCATTGGCGGAAAATCATCTGTGAGTTGAATTTCAAGTTCAATTTTATACAAAAGTTATTTCTTGTGAGCCAACTTCGACCCCTTCGATATTATGGCAGTTGAATTATATTTTATATATTCTCAGGGAAAGACCACGGCACTTTTGAGATTCTTGAATCGTGAAGAACCGACTAAACCATCAGTTGCTCTGGAATATACTTATGCGAGGAAGACTCAAATGGTATGTTAAAAATGAAACTCTGGATTGGATTTATTTGCTCTGGTCCTCAGACATCCGAAAAAAAATGACTGCCATAGAAAGAAAATTTACACAGAAACGCCATGTTTTAAGATCTTTCATTTGAATAAATAATAAAAAATGTCTTGAAAGTTTCATATATTTAATAATTTAATCGCAAAATATGTGTGAGCGAGATTCTAAATTTGCATTACTTCTTGATAGGCAATTGTAGAAAGCTCGGTGGTTGACTATTATCGAACCAACCAACAAGTAAACAAGAAGGAGTCGCTTGGGGAATGATGCATTTTACAGCTAAATTCAATTTTGCTTTTAACACTTGCAATGCCATACAAAATATTTATTATTCTCATTATCAGCGAAGGGGATCTTCAAACATCTGGAGGAAAATAAGAATCTGTCATTGTGTATCTAGAGTTGTAATATATCCAACAAAGGACAATTTTGAGGCATGCAAAATATGGGTTTTTGTGGCCTAAATTCCACCTCGTCATAGACATTACATTTTTAATTTACTTGTTCGCTTTCAGCATGGCAATATGATTGGTCACATTTGGGAGCTGGGTGGTGGAACATTCCTTGCTAAACTTCTTGATATTCCTCTCAACCCTGACACTTTGAAGCAGATGACAGTTGTACTGGTGAGTAGGTTGTAGTGTTTTGAATCATATTTTTAATTAAATTTTTATTCTATTCATGCTCGGAACTCTTTTTAACGCGAAATACAGAGTCAGGCATGACATTAATTGGGGTTAACCATTTACTATTACATTTACTGCTACTTGGAAGCTAGTTTTTGATGGTATCATACTATTGAACTCGCTGCTTGGCTAGATAAATGTTTGTGTGGAAATAACCCCTGCAAACTAGGATTGATGCCGATATGAGTATCAAAACTACTTTTGGCAAAACGATCAAATAACGATACAGAGCAGGGTATTGATGTGCACATTGTACAGGTATATTATTTTTTATTTTCCCCTACACAGGTCTAGTTAATCTGATACTATTTAAAAGTCTGACAAATTATAAACTAATGTGATATTAGAACTAGGAAAATTTATTTAGCAATAAAATAAATTGTGAATAATCACAAGTCGCAGAATTGGACAACCCAGTCAAAAATGTTTTGTTAGGTATGAGTCACTGATGGATCGCGCCGCCAAGGCGCGGTCCTTCTGTGTCTCATGCTTGACAAAGTAAAATTGTGATTGGGAGAGAATAAACAAATAGAAAGCGCAACAACAAGGTATAACAAATTTTCAGATTGCACAAAAAAATACATTAGCCAGCAGACTCATTGCTTGATAAAATCATGATAATATGTGCCAAATTTAATACATTAATGCACCTGGAATAATAATAAGCATTAATTCACGTAAAAGCTCCTAACCTAATTGGGAATACCATTCCTACAGAAGAATGTTGTGAATTTCAAATTGCAGACTAGCCATTGTTCTGCCAGTTAGTTTAATTTAAGGACTCAATCACACTATAATTCATTGATAATATCTTGGTTATATCTATATTTTTAGTCAATTGTCTGTTTTATTCTGAACTTTGTTTTCTTTCTTCATCATGTGTTAATTTAGCTTCAAAATCACGAAAAGTATAAAACTTTAGTATCAGTCTGTGCTGGAACAAAACATTTTTGATACTAATATGAAAAGAGGATTTATTATGGCGATTCTAGATTTTATGACAATAACATAGATGAGCTTTATCTGAATTTCTTGACATCCGTCCAATAGCACAGTTCAGAAACATATCATTTTTTTTACCAAGGTGTATATCCAAGAAAATAAGCTCCAATTGCTGCAATAGTAAATACTGTCAATACGATAAGTCCTTTGGTTGATATGATTGCTGGTCCAGATGATATTCCAACCAAACAATGCTTGTATTCCTGACAGACGTCATCATCTTTAATGCATTTGAACATAAAATCTGCCATTTCTCCAGTTGACACGTAGTATCGACCAGTAAATGTATCTTTTTCTACCTGAAATTTGGAAAAGTAGTTTGAAGTTTGCGAGTTGAGCCACATGAAGAATGTCAGCATTTCTGTTTTAAGGTTTTGATTTTAAAAGATGGGCTAGCTCGAATTCAGTTAGTGTTAAAAATTCAGCAAATGGGTAAAATTTCAGGATGCTCTCGTGAATTTTTTGCTCTTGATTAAACTGTAAAAAAATTAGCGTTGATAGAGCTGGGCAGCATAGCATGTCAGTATCACGGTAAATACCAGTAATGAGTTTTCCAAAATACTGTATCGCCTTGATCTTTGCGATGCCGGTTTGTCGTGACACTGAGATTTCGTGGCATAACGTCAAAAACTGTTACAGCTTGATGTGATGTCACACCAAGTGACACCAGAAAGCCGAGCGTTTCGCTCACAGTTTACATACCTCTTTTGACTTGTGCTCTACACGTTTCTTTGTGACGCATTAGAACACTTTTTGATGGCAGAAAATAGTGTGACATACCGGGTATACCGACGCTTTGGCGGCGGTGTACCGTTAGATATTATAACCAATGCCGGCCAGCGCCAAGTGTTAATGGTTTTTTGATCATTCAAAGAAAACAGCACGTATATATACATTTCCAGCACTCAAAAGAAATTATGATTCTGTCAACCTTTGTGTATGCTTAAGATTTTGCTATTTAGCATTCTTGCTTGGGTATTGCCTAATTTTCCATGACTGGTACTTTATTATGTGCTCTTTTAAAGATATATTCCTAGTATAAATTAATTTAGGTAATATTGGGAGTTAAATCCAAACAATACACTGTCTGTGCTAGGCATTGCATCTTCTGAGCTTCACCTGGCTCTGAACCCCCATTAGTGAAACACTACATCAACACATCAAATTTTAAGCCGATTACAACTTTTTGCTATTGTATCAACTGTTTGCTGTCCAATCGAAGAATCGATTGATGGTGGAAGCTTGATTTATTTTTTTTATAATGACCAGAAGTAAATTTTTAACCTCTTGAAATAATATGTTAAGATAAAATGTTAGAACTTACCATGTATGATGAACTGATATAATTGCTTCTCCATAATGACGGTGGCATCAATGCAATCCAATCTATTGAATCCTTATTCTCGTTAAGAATATCAATTTGTTTTTGATGATCTTCAATCAAATATTTAAGTATCGTGGGACTCCATTCACCCGGTATAAGACTTGCTGAAATGTACAATACAGTATGGATTGTATTCAGATTAGGGGTGTTTTATTTGATTAGTCAGGCATTATTTTAATAAAATTCACTATAAGCAAGGCAGGACTGAATAGAAAGTAGTTTTGCGAATATTCTAAACTCATTCATTTTGTAGTCAAATCATGATCTTTTTGTTGTAAAATTTGGCAATAATCTTTATACAGTGAACTTTGAATATTGTTTAAACTGTTTAAATTAAAGATAATCCTTGAATAATTCACAAGGGGTTGGAATTTTTTCTTAGTTAAGTTGTTTGTGGCAATGCTGTCATTGATTAATTAGAGACAAGTTGTTTTAAATTTTCTTCAAGCATTCATGATCCTTGTTAGCTTAAAATTCATTCATTGAATATTGCGATTCTATAACAGTCTCGATGACACCAAAGTACTGTAAGTTTCATTACGATGTTTTCAAAAGCATTTGTAATGCAATATTTTGCATATAGTCAATTGTATATATAAATGAAAGCGGTCTCAATATAATAACATTTCTTTATTACCCACGCCAACAACTGCAATTTTCTTCACCTTATGTTTCTTCATTTCTGATACTATGTTTTTACATCCCTCTGACAGGACTTTTGTTGGACCTGCATGTGAAATAGTTGAATTAAATTGGTGTCTGTGCTTCTTTATCATGCTGGCCAATACCGATCTTATGTTAATGGTATTAAAGGTTACGGGTATATGAATTAGGAATATGGTAATAATGTTATTTTTGCATGTGAGTAATCATTTTGGGGTAATGTATAAATGTGTCGAAGTACTTTAACAATCACATATTCGATTTACAGAATTTCTCATTTTGACTTGAAATGGTGGTGAAGACTCAAGGCACAAGTATAAGCCATGGTTTTCCGTATAAATATTTAAGGGTGTTATTTTGAAAATATTTCTGCAAGGAATTTTTTTTTATCATGAAATTAGTACTATATATCTGATCCTGTTTGTCAGCAAATTCACACCAACATACCATTCTCCTAGCTAAGATATGCCTACCGGTACTTTCATTCTATACTCTGCTGTCAGGACACATTTGGGAAGAGAGGTATATCTTTATTACGGTAATTTGTTATAAATCATATTGTCCAACATTTTTGTGCCCACCCACCCATAGACCATCCTGTTCCAAGTGCAGACAACACTACATCGTGTCCCTCAATAGCGTCTTCCACTTGTTCTCTTTTCAATACATCCCCTTGAATTATACGGACATTGTTCCTTAATCGATCCGGCAGCTTTGATGGTGTTCTGACATAAGCAGTTAGTTCATAACCTGCAAATAAAATGAAAGACAATATATTTTACACTATGCTTTGTGAATTCTGGTGGGATAAAAATATGGATGTTTGACCCCTATCTTCTTAGTTTTACAGCATGTAGTCTATTTTAATTTCTTTCAAGTTATTGATCGAATTTATTGTTCAGTACTTCCAAGATTCATTTCTTACCTTATTTATTATGTTAATTTAGTTCATAGTTCAAGACAAGAGTGGTTCTCCCCAAGTACCACCAAATGCAAAATGAATGCTGGCCTCCCACTCTTGTGTATAGCATGTGTGATAATATCTGTTGTTTCAGAGATTTAATATATTGTTACTTGGTTCAGTAATCGAAAACATTCAGCATAAGATGAGCATTCAGAGCATGTGATTTTTACCCAAGGAATTAAAATTTGTGGCTTATTGGTCCAATCCTTTTATTTATGATTGAAACGAATGCATTTATGCCTTTGCATTTATATAAATAAAACGAAGAAAAAGATTCTAAAATACAGTAATTCATACCATCTTTTATTCCTCTCTCTAGGATAGAAAATCCAGTATTTCCTGTTGCTCCAAAAACTATTACTTTTGTCATTTTATTCTGTTTTTGTAATTAGGTAGGTTTAATTAAACGTTAAAATTGTAAATAAACAGTACTGTAGTATACAAAAATATAATTACAGTACAGTACAGTTCGGTAAAAAAAGTTGTAGTAATAAGACCGTATTAGTATTAGTGTCAACCAGACTAACATCAACTGCTGTGCTGCTCTAGAAATGGGACAGAAATAGGATTTTACAGTGATCGGTGTGAGGTTAACAGTAAAACAAAAAAAATTAAGTTTTGATGTTCACTCTCCACTTTGTCATCTCTTATACTCACTAACTCCAAAACAAGTAAACAACACAGCTGACAAGATAAGATTGACAATCAAGTAATCAAAACAATCACAACTATGGTAAACAATTGTAAACATTGTAAACGCAATCACATTGATTGACTATGGGAATGGGATTACTCAATATAATGTATACATATCAAATGGGCATATTATACACAGTTCCAGACTGAAAAATTAGTTCCTGAATGTCTTGTACTTCCAAATCTCATGACACTATATTGGATTATCGTTTCATCTGATTTTTATATTTAGATTCAAGTTTAGCAATTTCTTTTAGGCAGTAGTAAGGTTTGCAGACGGTTTTTTAGGATTGTCAATTCAGGCTGCACATGACTGAACTCCTCGCTAGTCGTATCTGGGTAATTGTCTTTCATGTGTATGGTTACCTGCTTCAGGCATTGTTTTGTTATTATTCTGCTGACCTAATGACAGTTTATCGCTTTATTTTCTTGTTCTCTCTTATTTCTATCTGTTAGGTTCTGTTCATTATTTTTTAACATCATTTCATTAGCTTTTTGTACTTGCTTAGTTTTCATAGTGCCGAGTTGGAAGCTTGACCATTTTTAGTCCTCCAATTAACATCTCATGGAAATAATTTGATGAGAATTTTATAGCTTTATTGAAGGAAAACCTAAAATGATTGAAAATATTCTATGTAATAGATGTGGATCATTGATAATAATAACCAAGAAGTTTAGGCGGAAATGACCTTCCTCCATAGGTAAATGTTTATCTAAATAAGCTCAAGGAATAGTCACTTATGTATCGCTCAGGTTGATGTGTAGCCAGCACTTAATGAATGGAAATTTCTCATTTTTCGTAAAACCTGTAACCGTACCCTAATTAAAATTCTTCTTAAACTAAATCGTCCTGTCAGATATATTGTGTAAAAAGTTTTTTGTCAAGCATGGGTTAATGATGATTTGCGCAACCGAGGTGCGATCCATCAGTGGCTCATGTTTGACAAAATACAATTTCTATCATGGTGCTATTGTAGTGTGCAGTGCCTGATATCTACCCTGTGCAAATGCCTGTCATGTCTTATTACTACAGTTACATCTAAGTTCTCAGTAATGCTATTGTTTCAAACTAATATAGAGTGAGATGTAGCCATGGAATAATTGTGATTTACTATTAATCATTAACTTGTCATAACGTTTTATGATTTGTAGAAATGAGAATCTGAGAAATGAATCTGAAATGAGAAATGAGAATCTGTGGCTGAGGACCTGCAGCTAATCAAATTTTCCATTCATGCTTGGCAAAACGCATAATTTGGTTAAATATTTTTGCTAAATTTTTTCAACATTCTTACCTGTGTGTTTCCTCCATTCTTCAGCAAAAATTCACCGTTTTTACTTCTCTTTTGTTCAATCTATTATTTCTGATGCCATAATAAGTTCTGATTAATTATATTTTTAGTTTCAATATAGTTTATATCTGAAGATCAAAAATTGAAATTGTTAGTGTGTGATGAAAACGTGGCAACAAAAATTATGCATAAAATGACATCTTGTGTATGACGTTTTTTGTCACTGAAAGAGTCACTGAAAGATAGGATCTATGGCTGGGTAAATATATGTGTAGTAGATTTAACTTTTGGGAGGTGTTAATTATACATTTCTGTTAGTAAAAATTTTATATGAATAAATTATTAATCAATGCTGCCACTTTGAACAGTGTTCTAAATTTACTGTATGAAGATTATAACAATTTGTCATTTGGTCGTATTTTTCCATATTACAGTAAAATTATGATTCATATTCATGGCATATATCATAATTCTACTGCAAAATATCCCAGTAATCGAAAAATGACAATATTTTCTTTGAGAGTTATTAAATACCTGGCTACAAAAGCATGTGATAAATTGTGTACAACACGAAAATAGGAAAATAAAAATGTGATGAATCTTGAAAAAAACAGCAAAAACCTTTAAACAATATACATATAATTTAGGGTATTAAAGCACATCATGATCGGAACAATTTCAAAACAAAAAACACATCCTGAAGTATGAAAGCAAATTTTTAAATTGTATATTGTGGGGCTGACATACTGCTTTTCCTAGCAGAGGCATTGGTAAAATTTGTCACACACATTTATTTACATAGAAATTGGGCTTCTTGCCCACTAGTATATAATTCTTTTAAAGAAAATTGTGTATTTGACATTAACTGTTCGGATATACACAGTAGTGGATGAATCAAATTAAAAAGTCTGTGTTGATGATAAAATTAAGGTGCATTATGCGAGTATGTAAAAATGTAGTAATTTACCAAGTCAATTGTAAGGATTTTAAAGAAATTTAGTGATTACATTCAAGCTTCAGTCAATGTAATTACTCTCAAAATATTTGAATATATATTCAACATACAACAACCCTACTTTTTGGCTTATTATAGTCATTGAGGCATCACATAATGAATGCTTGCATTTTCAACTTCTTCTTTGTCTAATCTTTGATAGCATATTTGGGTTCATTGTCCAACACTGTGTCCACAAACTCCTGAAGAAATTCCGGGAGCATTCTGTAGTGGAATACAGCCCCAAATGCAACAGCCAATAGGCCCATTCCCAAAGCTATCCAGATTTTCCGCCATGATGACGGATAGGAGGAGATTCCTAATTTGCAATGAGTGAAGCATTCTCTCGATGTTTTATCCATAAATACTTTGACCATAAAATCTGCAAGCTCTCCAGCAGTTACTGAATATCCACCTGGAAGGTTGTTCCTCTGAACCTGGATATTTTAATAGATTTGATATAAAAAAAAACAGTATGACATTATTCTAGTCTGTAAAGTTCTATTGAAACATCTTTGTGTATGTATGACTCACTGATGGATTACGCCGCCGAGGCACCAACCATCTGAGTCTCATTCTTGACCAAATTAAATGTTTGGGTCATTCTGTGTAGGGTTTGTATAAAATTTTCCATTCTGCTAATATATATTTTCAACCCAGCCTGAAATATTTTCAGTGCAATCTGTAAATCACACCATAGCCTACACCTACATATAAATCAAGATATTTATGACTAATATTTTTCTAGTGCTTGATATAGGGATTTTATTATTTAAGTGGATCTCAGTTTTCAACATCCATTCCAACAGTCATACATTTGTCTAATAAATAGCAAGAATCAGAACTACCATAACAATTAGGGGCAGTAGAATATTGTGGTGTCTATAAACATTTCAAATAAAAAATACTTTATTCAATTCATTGTCTGAGAAGATATTCAGTAAATGAAGTATCCCTAATGATTATAGCCCATGCTGATGGTTTATGAGATTTTTCATTGAAAACTCCTAATTATAATGACACCACAGTGACCTCATTGTTTCAAGTTGGTTGAATGCTATCAGAATATACGCATAATTACCTTGTAATCAGGGTTTATATTTGTACTGTTTTTTATTGATGGCGGCATCATCATTATCCAATCAATAGAACCAGAGTTTTCTTCCAATATTTGAATTTGTTTCTGATGGTCACTGAGTGATCGAAATCTGTTGAGGAACCTGTTACATCTGGATCTTTCTCCCGAAAGAAAAGCACCTGTTAGAAAAATTTTTATTTTAAAAAAGTATGGTTTCTCATGTATCAACATTAGGGATGTTCCCAACCAAATAGTCAAATATCCTAGATTTCTCGTTGAAAGTATTTTTTTTTCGATTTAAACCTTGAGTAAATCATTTTGCAATGAGATGACATATGCCATTTTTACATTGTAAAATTTCTCATAAATCATTACTTTACTGCAAAATGGATGAAATATGGTCAGATGTCAGCAATTTTGTTTGTTATAATTTTTATTATATTTTTATTTTTCAACTAATAAACATTCTGGTGAATATTCTTCTGTGGGATCGATTATCATAATCCACCAATTAGGCCTCTATATTGGCGGGTTGTCACCCACTTCACTCCTCAGGCACTAGAAGAAAATGGATTCCATCGGAAGAAAATTTATTTAATAGGCATTCATTTATGATATATCTTTTGCTAAAAGAATGGAATGCCCTTTTTTAAATGTCTGGTTGCAACCATACGGTAGAAAAAGCTTTAAAACCAACAATACCGTTATGAAATAGTAGTGTTGATGGTTTTGAAGCTTTTTAGACATCTGAACAAAATGACATGAATATTCCAGACGCCCAAATAATCACAAAACTCTGCCACCTTGTTTGACTGTAGGTTTGTAAGGAATGTGTTTGTTGGGAATGTAATCTTACCTTAATTTTTTCTCAATTAGCCTTTTTAGGAAAACAAACAGGAAACCCACTTTTTACGTTTACCAATATTAGCTCAATGTAACTATTGTAAGAAAAATTGTAAACTTATGTACTTACTGTTGCTCACCACAACTAATTGTTTTACATTGTATTTTTTCATTCCCGCCACAATATTTCTACAGCCTCTTGTCAGTAGATCCTTGTTACCTGGATATGCAGGATAAATTACTTACAGCAGTTTTTAATAGATCATCGTTCGGCATTTATTGCATGATGTGAGTAGGCAATTTGCCCATGACAAAGGAAACAGAAACAGAAGAAAGCCTTTAGGGTTATCAAGCAGCGACATTATCCATGCTCACATTAAGGGTGCGGTTATCCAGATTGTCTGGTATTCTTACAACTCGAATTGAAGTAGTTCTGTTTCATTTTTTTGATTGATTCATATTGCATTGATATGTGTTGAATGATCATGACTTTGCTGCAAAATGTAACCAAACATTAGAAATGTTAAAACATTATATACCGGTAGTACCTTTTGAATTCCATTTAGCCAAACCGTGAAGACAATCCCACAGCCCAAAGGTATAACATATATAATTCAGAGGACACACACACATGGGAAACATCCTAAATGATCAAACTTTTAGTCTTCCCAACAATGCCAAAGATGTCAATCACATGCCACTTAGTCAGTGTCTCATATTCAAAAGCTCCCAATAAGTATTAAACTCATTTTAGTTGAGAGTACAGAGCTTTGAAATCTTTATCAAATTTCAACTCACGAAAGCCCCATCCTTTTCCAAGTGCAGAGAGTACTGCATCATGTCCTTCTATAGCTTCTTCTACTCTTCTTTTATCCAGTACATCCCCTTGTATAATTCTGTGTAATTTTTCGTTAATGTCATCTGGTATTTTGCTTGGATCACGAACAAATGCAGTCACTTCCAACCCTAGTATAAGATATAGAAGCCCAACTATTATTTCTAATTGTGTTGATTTCTCACATTCTATTAATGAAAGTCTTATGAGTACGAAATTTAGCAGGAAGTTTCATTTGAAAGCAAGACAAATGAATATTGAAAGAGATGTTAGCAGTTTAAATAATATTTACCCACAATCCTTTTCTAATACAGCGTCTGAAGCTTTGAATATCATTTTTAATTCAAGTCTAGCCCCGAAATTTTCAAAGCCCTTAATTAATAAGTTCTTGTTAAGCGTGATAGAGAAAAAATACCTTATTATTGTCAAATACTTACAATTATGACATCATGTCTTGGTTTGATAATTCTTTTAAATACCACTGTTTAGTAGAGTAATTTACATCTGCATAATTAGTAACAGACATATACCAATTTCCTCATGCTTCACAATTGCCTAATACTAGTATCTTCTGTGTAAGAAACCTTTTTTGTTTTTTTTCACAACCTTTCACAACCTGCTGTTTAGAGTACAAATATTTTCTTTCACCACAGTTTTAATACTAAACGCAAACCAACACCTCTTCCATCACTAACTAACACATACGCTGCTATCTATGACTAAGCAAAGAAAGTAATCTATTAATTCAGTAGAACATTCGTGTTGACAACCCGTAGACTGTTTGCATGGTTCATTGCAACATTATGTTGAATATGTGACGCTGCTCAAGTAACGGATGTGTGTTGTTTACGTGCTGTTGTGAATGTTTTCTTGTCACAGATTATATTTTGTCACTAAGCAATATAGATTGCAATTTTATTCTGTCAAGCATGAACCATAGATGGATCATGCCCTTGAGGTATGATCTATTTGTGGCTAAAGTTAGACAAAAAATCTGATTGAAGGTTTGTGCCAATCAAGCTATTCAAACTTGACAGACTACTAAGTTCCTCTTTTTGACAACCTCTGCCAACCTTTACCAAGGACAAATCAAACTGTATACAAAATGAGGGGATATTTACACAACTACTTAGTGGTAGGTAAAAGATCATTAAATTGAGATACTATACCTTCCGATATTCCCCTTTTTAATATTTGGAGTCCTGTAGTTCCAGTTGGTCCAAAGACAATAATACTGGTAATTTCAGACATCTTACCAAGCTATTGGCATATTCACCTTAAAACAAATAAAACTTCCTCATTTACTCGCTACGCTTCACTGATTCTTGTCTGGGTTGGTGTGTTTATGAATATTGTAGTAACATAAAAGAGAGAAAATGAGAGGCTTTATGTCTGTCGCCTTTGGTCATCCAACAATTTTATGTGCTGTTTGATATTGGTGTGGTGGCATGGTACTGACCCTGTCATAATTCCCTCATTTTGGTAAGAAATGGCTTAATGCTTTGTTTTTAATTAAGTAAGTTGGTAATATTCAGTCTTAACATTGACTTTTGAGAGCAGAAAACTTGGAATGCATGCACAAAGTTTTCCGTTATTATTACAGTACGGTACCTGTAATAAAATATAGGTCTTTACTGGCAAATGTTAGTTTCCATTCCTGCTTTTTTATGATCTCTCTTTGAAAATACTCTGGACTGTATCTCAAATACGATATTTTCTTAGTCATTGGATATATTCTAGTTATTCTTTATAAGAACTGTAAATTAATACTTGTTGGTCAGCGATAATTTTTGTTGATTATAAATAATTCCTAGTTTTTTAAAGCTGATATATAATTATATTCATAAATCAAAACTAGAATACCTATACAGCTTGCTTGGTCATTTGTCAATTTTATGGGGCTGATTAATCAATGATTGTTGTACATTTGGTTTGCCAGGATTTACTTCTAGTAGAAAGCAGGTTGTATAAAATGATGAGCATCCAAGTGTTTTCTCGACCCAAAATGTATTTTTTATGGTCGTAAGTGTGTGATAGCAAACATGCAAACAAAAGACATAAGATTCATAATAATTGTTTATTTTCATGTCGTTGTATAAAACATTACATTATATATAGACTAGTAAGATGGATCTTAATTTGCAAAGGATAATTAGTAAATAAGCCATATTCTGCTACATGTGCCAAAAATAATAATATTTGAAGATTTTTTTTTTTCCAGAAATGTGTTTATACGCAATAGGCATCAATAATAAAAAATGCAAAAATACTATAGACATTACATGTCGCACTAGAACCCATAGCATTACGAAAATGTGTCCATTATGCAGTTGATTTCATCACACAAATATCACTAATTTGCTTGCAGTAAATCTAAATCATTTTGTTGTAAAAGTTGTCAAGATTCGTTAGTTTGCTGCGCAATTGATAAAAAATAATCAGAACAGTAGTGGAAATAATCTGCCAACATCAGTGCCAATTTTTTCTAGTACAATTTGAACTAGATCACCATTCAAAATTCTAGCGGCCTCATGTCCGTTCATTGTTTGTAATACAAAATCAAACCAACTCCGACCATAAGTAATGACAGTATGATTGGAGCTCCCAAACCAGAAGATGCCAGAGATGAAATTCCAATTCTACTGTGTCGGTATTCCATCATTTTCTCCTTGTTTGTTATGATTTTAATCATGAAATCGGCAATCTCTGCCGCTGTTACATGGAACTGTCCAGGAAGTTGATCTTTTGCAACCTGCAAATTGTGTGACACCATGAATATGACAATATGAACCAAAACTACTAATTAAGCGACTTAAAATTTGGCACTAAAAGAAAATGGCCATCAGCATACAAAGGATGATGAATATTGAAGGTCAAAATAACCAAGTCATATATACGAGATTAGTGCGACAGAATCTCAGCTACTCTGCTGTTCAGATGCAATATTCTGTAATACGTCACACACAAAAAAAACTTCATAAGTGTTGTAATAACATGTTGTCTAAAAGCTTTAGCGTTATCATCACTGATATAAAATACTGGTAGGGGTGTTGATGGTGTTGGAAGATTTTTTAATGAATAGGAAAAACTGACTTTGATGTATGAGGTACTAAAATTCTGCCACTCGACCGAGCCTACCATTTTTACAAGAATCAGATTTAATGCAATTCTTTGTGAATTTTAAGTTGAAAAATCCCGTCATGGGTTGCTAATGTTATTTATCTATAGGTAGTAACTTAAAAATGTGATATAGGTCGACGACTAATTCTAATTTCTTAAGTTTAAATTGGATTAAAGTTTTTAATAACACATTTATTTTTGTCTTCAGCAAGTTGTTTTTGTGGATTATTATCCCCCAACCATATCTTTCCTATAATTTTAACCCTGTCCGTATATAAGTGGCTGCACGTACAGGGCCTTAGACAGGTTGACCCACTCTTAAGAAGTGGCTGTGAAAATGAAAAACCATTGACATGTTTAGTACTGGTGTATTTATTGCCCATGTTGTATTTGTGAGGCAAACATTTTTCTTTCCGTAAAAAATTGTCTCACCAAATAATTTGGTTCCACTGCATCGCTATCTTCTATATTTGGCGGCATTATCGCTATCCAATCAATATTATCCGATGCCGCTTGTAATAATCTCATCATTTCAACATGATCAGCAATTGCACCAAGTATTCGTCTTAGAAAAAAATTCGGTATCCTCATTATACCTGGTAACTGCAATGCTGAAATATTTCAATTTGTAAAATAAATGAATTACAAATGCTAAACTATCAAGAGTTGTGACATTTTAATTTGGACTGTGGCCAATTCATTTCTGGTTACCATTTCTATCTAATTATAATCCATTTTGTAACAAAATCATGATATATGCCAATTTTTACAATATAGAATTGACGAAAACCTATGTTGTTGCAAGGTGTGAAAAATATGCTGAAAACTGGTAGTATCTTTCATTATACCAATAGCTTGAAAATAATTCTGAAAGAAATAATGACTATTAGACTAGGCTGACAGTCCAATGTTGAAAACCATTAAAGAAAGTATTGTTCATCATTTTAAAAATTTTTATGGAAATGAAAAGAGTATTATCACGTTATAAAAAGATAATATTAAATCATCAGGGTTGGGCATTTTAGAATGCCAAGTGATAACAAAGTGAGTGAATTTTTTGAATATGTGATCAAGCTTTGGTTTGCAAACTTCTTCAATCCTGCATTTTCCATGGGATAAAGATGTAGTTTGATATGCTTTTAAAAGTGATTCTTAGATAGAATCTGGCATCTTGTCTGTTTTTAAGCCATACCAAGTTATAAGTGTTCGAATGGTTCCTACTGTGTGCTTTTCCATAATTCTTCTTACAATATAAATCCAGAATTAAGATGATTCAATGAATGCACTATATCCGCGAGTTTTTTTTTTTCAAGTAAACAGTCGTTTAATGCTATCTCGGTTTTTGCAGCTTGCACTAATTCAGAAGATTTATACTTAGACTTTTCAAATGCCGGACAAAAGTTATCATTTATCTGCTGAAAACTATAGTGATGATGCATAAATTTTTTTTTCATTGCCTGAAACAAGCCACCTCAAACAAACCTCCACTAATGATGATCAAATTTCTTTTTTTATGTTTCTTCATTGCAGCCAAAATATTTTTTATGCCTGTTGACATCACCTCGTCACTTGCTCCTACAATGTAAAAAGTCATCCAGTCAGTTCAGCTCTGCAATATATATATATATATATATATATATATATATACATATATTTTTTTTAAATTTTCATTGAAAACATAAGAATGGTGTTTTTGAAAATATCATCTTATGCCAAACATTAAAACCAAGGGTTTTCAACCCCTGGAGGTTGCTTTTTATAGCCAATTCAGATTATGTTGTGAATTATTAAAAACGCTCTATAAAACAAGGATTTCACTTTTCACATCGTTCATGTAGTTCAATTCCATCTTACGCATGACAGTAAGCGTCAGGTGCATTTCTAACTCTTTTTTCATATGAGCCATTCAAACAGCCAGTCAGAATTACATTATATTTACCTAATATTACTTTACTACCAAGAGCAGACAGCACAGCATCTTGTTCTTTTATAGCATCTTCAATAGCTTGTGTATCAGAAGCATCACCTTTCACGATTTTGTAGAGTCTGTTTCTTATATCTTCTGGTATTTTTGATGGTGTTCTTACATATGCAGTTACTTCAAGTCCTTCGGAAATGATAAATTAAATATTAAATATTCAATCATGTTAAGGTCACAGTAAATTGTGTTCGCATTGCAATATAGATAGACTAGTTGGCATTTGTCAAACTGAATGTGTAAATTTCTCAACAAGAACTTTTAAGATTACATTTTAGTAAAATTTGATTTTCAGGTTCGTAATGTTTCAAATCGATTCAATAAGCAGTAAATTCATGATTCTTTTTAATCGGATTTGAATAATTTTAGTATCAGATATCGAGGATTCAAGCCACTGAAGCACTTGTCTGTCTTTGGCTTGTGCTTGATTGATCTTTAGTGTTTATGGTTTAAAATTGCACAATCTTGGTGGAATAGTCCTTTTAATCACCTTTAAAGTGGAATATCTCGAAACACTTTTTAAAAACATTTGTTTTTAATATTCTGTGTGGCAATTAAGTATCAGGTTTATGTGGGTCACTGATGAATCGTTCCATGGAGGCGTGGGTCATCTGGGGCTCAGAACTTGGAAAAAATATACTTTTTGATTGGTATTGATATTCTGTCGCTACTGCCACTCCTTTCGTCACATTATTTTTTTCAAAAGATAAACCCGTTTATTGTAATAATGAAACATGGTCTGGTTTCACAAGGCACTATAAATTACATACATTACCAGCATCTAAAGCTTTCTTCAATATCCTTGATCCAGTTTGACCAGTTGCTCCAAAAACAATAACTTTATTGATATCAGACATTGTTTAGTTATATCAACTATTAGTTACAATCTGATAACAAAGGAAATACTGTATTTATATTCCATTAGTTACAATAAGTCGAGGTTGACCTTATAGTTTACATTACTTTAAAGGGTATTCAGAATTTGCCATAATTATTAATGGCATAATGTTCCAACATTGCAGATAAATGGAATTCCTGATATTTGACACTAGTTTTTCTATTTTGCAGCAAATTCATGACTTTTGTCAAATTTTTCAACATGAACTTAGGTAAATATATACATATATACCTTTTTTTATCATGATTTTTGAGTTTTACAGCAAAAATAATCATTGAGAATAATAGGAAAGCGAAATCACTTTTAAACGGAATTCTAGAATACCTGACTATTTGAACAAGGACATTGTGGCAGTAGTACACTCCTGCAGAACAATATATTACTTCATTGATATATGATGATTGTGTGCTAACAGAGATCTAGATCCGATAAAACCATATACTACTTAGTAGATGCACAAACCGTCATGTGTCTTAACCGTCATGTCTAATTCACTATCACTTCCTCTCATGCAATTACCAGTCTCAAGTCAATGTAGTCAGTATTTATTTTTCCAACGCTTAGACAGAATAGCAAAATTTTTTGGCACCCAGAATTAAACATTGTTACAATTTTTACAATTACAACAATTAAAACTATTATTTTGCTGTCCTCCAAGAGGATTCATTAATACCAGGAAAATCTCAAGATATTCATATGCAATCAATTTTTTTTCTGTAATAAGTTGTCTTAAATTTATTGCCAGTATTATTTTGAAATCTGCAGAACTCTATTCTGTGATCTTAATAGGTAGACATGAACATATGTGTCGGAAGCATGCAAAAGAGTTACAGTTATCGTGTCTCATAATTTCTCTTATTCTTTTCAATACTATTTGTGGATATTAGTATTCGGCAGCTTAGTAGCAAATGCAATGGGATAAATATATGTGACACAATGTTATAACTCATAATAATTTTCACAATTAAACAGGCAAATAAAATTAAAATGAGGTTGTGCATGTTAAACAATATGGCAGTAATAATAAAAATCGGCGATGTTATTTATAATTGGCAGTGTCAGTAGAGTTCCAAGCCAGGCTTTTCTTATCAATGATGACGACCACGTATCAATGTCATTACATAATAATTATCAGTATTCTTCGTTTATAATTTATCTTACATAATCAATGAAAAGTTATATTTTTGATGATAAAAATAATTCCCTCAAAAAATTTTGTTTAATCATGATTTGCCAAAAAACAAAGGAACTGCATGGTTGCATCTCTTATTTGACAATATATTATTTTTTTTTATATATAAATGTTGTTAAGATAGAAATTCTTTGCCGAAAGTAGTATTGAGTCCTTTAACTGTTCAATCTAATTACATTTTGAAGTTTTAAAAACATTATTCAGTTGTTCAAAGTGTTCCCTATCAGAAAATATCTAAGTAGCCATGGTTTATTAAGTATGAGCATGGCGGATTACGCTGCTGCGGCATGGTTCATCAGTGGCTCATACTTAACAAAATAAAATTTGACTGGGTGTATGTGAATAGTTTTCCAGTTTAAGTTAAAGTTTATTATTTGAATTCAATTCATTATATTTATATATCGTTGATGGTAAATGATAAATCAATCATAGTTACGGAATTTTGAAATAAGATGAATCATAATTTGAACTATGGTCTTCATGTGTTTTAATATCTAGCTACTGTTTTACTGTATTACGTACCACATAACTTGAGTTGACTTCATTTTTATCTTTGATGTAATACGGCATCATTGCTATCCAGTCAATTTCACTAGAAGCGTTCTCTAGTATTTTTAATTGTTCAATGTGATCATCTGTAGCTTTTATGAAAGTCTTCACCAATGATGAAATAATTCCTGCTTCGCTGGGTAGTAAGTGCGCTGTTAAAACCAATGTATTATTATTTCATCTATTATTCTCATTGACAAAATTCAAAACATAATCTGTAAAATGTGCTAATCTAAACTAAATCTCAATCCTCAAACTAAAATGTAGTAATTTTATAATTTATTTTGAATCTTACAAATGCTCAAGTTATGATTCTTGAAAGCAGTACCATATGGTACATTCTCTTACCTTCGCTGATAACAATTAAATTCTTAACGTTGTGTTTCCTCATGTCAGACACAATATTTGAACATCCTTGTGACATTATAGTTGTTCTACCTAAAATAAGCGCAGTATGGTATGGATTAAATATTTACACTCAGAGTTTTGATGTGTATCTTTTCTATTGAGAAAAGGTTTTATACAAATTGAATTTATTCATGAGCCTTCATTTCCAATGTTGAGTTTAGTTGTTTAATTTCAAGCTTTAAAAACTTTTAAAAGATTAAGTATTTATATGATCAGTATTTTTTTAGAACGACCGATATGTTAGTTGTGCTTATAATCTGCTTATTTATCAACAGATTGTGAAATATTTCCAATCTATCATTTCACTGATACATTGGTTGATATTTATGTTTCACATTTTCTCTTTATAAACAAGTTTTGAAAAAGATCTGTTAGCTTCAAGTTTTTATACATTCATATTGATGCAATTTCAACTTACCATGTGAACCACCAGTTCCTAATGCTGATAGTGCCGCATGATTTCCTTCAATTACATTCTCAACTTTTTCTTTATCAAATATATCTCCTTCGACAACTCTGTACAGCTTTTCCTTTATATCCTGTGGAATTTTTGAAGGTGTCGAACGTAAGCTGTAACTTCCAAACCTCAGAAAAAAGATCTGTTTTTATTCAATTTGTTGGTACATTTTAAATAGGTTTGAACTTTCATTTCTGTCCATATATATCATGTGTAACATGTTCAAATATGCTATTGTATGTCATGAAGTGAGACACCAATCTCTACTCTTTTGTACCCGTACTTTTATTTGTGTCTTTATGTCTTTTGGATGTTAACTTGAGAGAATATTTTGCAAATGAGATATAGAAAACAGACAAAAAATGAAATTAACGTTATCCCTTGCGATGAAATTACCAGTAAACGTTTTCAGACAAAAACTGACCTGCAAATGTTGAATGAACTTTACCAGTAGCGTTATCAAAATTTGGCTTTTAAAGTAGATAAGTTTATATTGCAGACAAATAAAGATATAGCCCTAATTCAAGCTTGCAATACATTGAATAAAATAAACAGAAACCGTAATTTAGTGCAACTGAAATCACCAAATATAATTTTCTCTACAATATACATCTAAATTTTAATGCTTAACACAATTCTATTTATTTGTTACCTTCTTTAATACCTCATTGCAATATTTTCAGTCCAGTGGAGCCAGTTCCTCCAAAAACTATTATCTTTTTAATACCCGACATGGTTTAGATATTTGCTATTACTATAGATATCAACTTGAAATACAATCTAAGAAATTATAGTATCTAGCAACAAGTAAAGAGCGAAAAGTCTAATCATGATACCGGTACGTGACTAAATAAAATTGCTGCACTAACAAAGCTCCTTCATGCTATGAAGCATGTTATACCTTTTCGTAAACATAAAATGGCATGTCATGATTTCTCCACGATATGTCGTCATATCCTGTTTTTGAGTGGTTGAGCGATTGATTGCTGTCCTCTAATTTTTGTATGCTAAACTTCACTTGTTGCTTTTTGCAACAATCTTCATCATTCATACTGTCAATTTTCAACTCTATAATGTTATCAATAATTGCTTTAATAATGCTTTACTTTGTGCAAGGAATAAGTGTTGTATATCAGTGTTAGCATTTTCTGTTGCTTTATTCTATTATCGAATCTGTCATAGCCCAAGGCCTTTCATAATTTCTTAGCTGTGCATTGTACAATGAGATATATCAGTGTCCAGACGGTAAGGTCATGATGTATACTTTTTTTTAATATTAAAGGCCCTTTGGGTCTTTATCAACATAAAATTAAAAAATTATTGAAAAGACACGGAAATTCCCAAAGTTCCTGAAAATGTCTGCTTTTTGCTAAAATTGCCAATGGTAAATTACCTACCATGAGAAGTTCAGAAATTTTGCTACCCTATTCCTCTTTTATCGAATCACTGAAATGAGTATTCGAATCAGTCATACATTGATGCTGATTCAAACTTTGAATTCAAAATAAGCATTCCTACTAAAGTAAACCAGACAATCTTTATTTGTATCATTAATCTTTAATCAAAACTTGCTTGGCATTATCAATAAAAAATATGATGACAGTTCACTGTTTTAGTACGATAAAAGTTGAAAATTTAGAAATAAAAGGCAATAACTTCATCATATATTCATCATATTTCCATATGTACATCCATATCCAAATATGAATACCGGTACTTGTCAGTTTTCATTTTGGTTTTGAAGATATCCCAACTTTGGAGTGTTTGAATCTTTCAAATTTTGTTTTTTCTGCTAATGTTGTGATCATGAAATCTGCAAGCTCAGCCGTTGTTACTTGTGTTACTCCTGGCACACGATCTTTTTCGTACTAAGAATGTAGAATTCAATTTCTAAATCAGTCGATCAATTTGTTTTAAATGCACCACAAAAATACATACCGGTAATATTAATATATAAAATGTTTGTCAATTTACCTACAAACAGAAACACACTCATGCCAAGGAAAAAAACATGTAAGTCATTCCACATGCATATTTTCTTCACATGTGGTGATGTTTGAAAAAATAAGGCTGAAGGAAATTACTCAATTTGGAATTTATGAAAGTTAATTTTTTATTGAACTCAATTTTGCATGAATTTCAACAACAAGAAATAAATACAGAAACTTTGTCACATGGTTAACACCAATTTTGTTGTCTGAATTTCTGATACCACACGTCACTGTTAAATGGTTTTCAAATCTATCGATAAAATTTCTGACAGACTCTCGGGGTAGGAGAGCATTCTTATCATTTTTGTATGGTAACTGAATATGGCTTTTTCATAATTTACCTTCGAATGAATGTCTATATAAAAGTTTTGTTATGTACCAAATAATTAGGATTGACATCTTCTCTGTCTTTGATGAAAGGTGGCATCATTGCTATCCAGTCAATATCATCAGAAACTCTCTCTAATATTTTGAGTTGTTCAATGTGATCATTAGTTGCTTTTACAAAAGTTTTGACCAATGAGGCAAAAATCCCTGATTCACTTGGGAGTAAAATCGCTGTTAAAACCAATAAATCGAGTTATAAAGTGTTTCATCCTGGAAAATTAAGTTGCAAAGCCTTATCACTAAAAGGCTGTCAGATAGTACCTTCATTGAGTTTTGTCCTGTAAGAATGTGACTTTTTTTTGTAAAGCTGATAAATTACTGGCAGATTAGTTCATACATACAAATTTGAATTACTATGTCCTAATTAGTAATGTGATGTTTGCAAATTTTTTGGGAATGTAAATTCTTTAGATCCCTATCCTGCTATTCTACCTTATTTTCCTGCATTGAATAGCATGGATAAATAACAAGTAGTAATTTAAATTACCTTGCTGAAAATTTCGAGACAAAATTCTGTAAAACATATTGAACGTTGATTATTGTTGAAACTAAATCCTTTGAATCTCTTTAAACCAGTTAGAAATATTCGGAGCAAATATGTTTTGTCAAACGTTGGGCCATTAATAGAACGAGCTGTTGAAGTGGTCCATCTGTGGTTTATGATGACAATTAAAACATCTTACTACGCAAATGTATTGTCAAGAAATCATGACAATATGTCAAATCTTGCTAATGCTTGTTTTTGTTTCTTCAAGTACTTTCTTATACCTCCGCTGATAACTATTAAATTTCTGACGTTGTGTTTCTTCATTCCAGACACAATATTTGAACATCCTTGTGACATTATTGTTGTTTTTCCTGAAATATGGGCAGATTTTGAATTGAGTGTTGTGCTTGGGTATTTGTTATATCTACCAGTATATTTGCCATTGAGGTATGCAGTATTCATATCAATATTGATGATTTTCAACCACTTTCTACAGTTTGGTAGCCACCAAACAAATGATACATTTTTTTCTTGCGAGAGGTGTATAGTGAAATATTGCTTATTTACTAAATTTTCTTCTCATGCTTCTCCAGATCATTTTTTTTCAGACGTCTGAGTAACAAAGTAGCTGACATTCTGCCAGTCTGTCTGGTATGTAGATATGTTTGTTGGGCGTAAGATTAAAGTACCGTAATATTATTCACTGAATTCCTTTTACGATGAAAATAGAATTCAACGTGCAGATTTTTTTTCAGTGTTTATTGATTATAATGAGTCTAGTTATTGACCGACCATTCTAGAATATATATTTGGTTCAGATTGTATTGTTGAAAATTAAATAAAAACAAGTCTGACTAACCAAGTGAAGCACCAGAACCTAATGCTGATAATGCTGCATGATTTCCTTCAATTGCATTCTCAACTTTTTCTTTATCAAATATATCTCCTTCGACAACACTGTACAGCTTTTCTTTTAAATCTTGTGGAATTTTTGAAGGAGTTCGAACATAAGCTGTCACTTCCATACCTGAGAAAAAGTTGGTATTTTCGTTTACGGTACTTTTTTACTTCGTTTATTCAGTTCTATATGCAATCTATGTCATTTGTCACAGTATTTTTCAAAAATGTGAATATACATAAATGTGGTTATAAGCAATCATAAGGGAACCATAAATTTTTTACTTTTTGCATAATATAAGATCTGTATGCTTCAAAACAAAAGCAAAATCAATTTGCATCAAGTTATAATGAGTTTGCAAAATTAAAATATAAGCGAGAAAACTTAAATGAACTTAGGCAACCAATTTAATGTAAATAGATTCATATTTCATCAAAATGATGATAAGTCCGGTCAAAATACTGCGAAAAGCCCCAAAAACCATATTATGTATGATTTTTACATATTATGTGTTTTACAACATACCAAAAGTTTACAAAAACTAGACTTGCGGAAACTCCCCAATATGATGCCATCATAATAGGAACGAAGACGACTTTTACAAGTCACAATTCCATGATATAGAGCCTTTATAAAGCTGCTCAAGGGCTTGTATGTTGCCTGAACATGCTTTTGACTGCATTAAGTTACAATAAAACACATTTCGTGTTCACCACAAGTAGTAAACTAATTGTTTTCATATAGTTATATGCTAATCCCGATTATAAATGTAGTCGTTAAGGTCGGGTTGGTTGATTTATGCTTGTTGGAAGCGTGGTTAGGGCTGGGTTGGCCTTGTTTGGTGCAGGCGGGGAATGGTTTTTTGGTGTAGGGAATCATGAACGCTCTCTCAGATTTTTTTCTTTCTGTGTTTTCACTGCTTTCAAGATTGCGTATCATTTATTTTATTCAAAATATGATGTTGACAACTTCAATAACTAAAAAAGATGACAAAATTAAAATGGAACAGTACAAATTGGGTTTCTGTAACGAACATCGGTTAAGAATTTAGGTTTCAATTTTCAACAACTTAACTTTTACTGCAAAAAATTGTAACTTGGTACGAAACAAGGATTTCCATGTGGACACATATTTGGGAAGCGAACCTAACTACGGAATTGTCATCCAGAATATTTTATGCCGGCATGTTCAAAATATACTCATACCAATAGGACACATATTTGGGAAGCGAACTAACTACGAAATCGTCTTTCTGAATATTTTACGCCGGCATGTTAAAAATATACTCACTGCAAAAAATTGTAACTTGGTACGAAACAAGGATTTCCATGTGGACACATATTTGGGAAGCGAACCTAACTACGAAATTGTCTTCCAGAATATTTTACGCCTGCATGTTCAAAATTTACTCTTACCAATAGGGTTCTGTAATTAATACACCAACTATTCTTATCATCTGAATATTCCACCTGGCGAAACAAACCAGTAGTATTGTTCATTATATGGTTTTGACGTATAATGAAATATGATAAGCTGGTTATACATAATCTATAATTCTCAACAGTTCTGCACGAACTTTCAAATAATAATTTAAAGGTTTAACACGCAAGTTTCATCTATTACTGGTCTCCCAACGACCACTGT
The DNA here is from genome assembly GCA_963675895.2 of Styela plicata. Taxonomy (NCBI): domain Eukaryota; kingdom Metazoa; phylum Chordata; class Ascidiacea; order Stolidobranchia; family Styelidae; genus Styela; species Styela plicata. The sequence goes on from OZ023150.1 coordinate 9,971,351, forward strand.
TCGTCCGAGCCTTCTTCTATACCCAAAAAAGTATTTATATAAAGGACAGTTGAGACTCTGCATTACAAAAAGGACACAAAATTTTTTTTCTAAAAACATCCAAACTATTGAATTGTCTGTCACGAAACTGGTTCACAAATTGTATCTATTTGAACAATTTCAAGACTCGCGCACAAATACCTTCTTAGAATGTAGGTTTTCAGCGGTTTGTAGAATATACACATACTAATCATAACCTTTCGTGAATTGAAAAAAAATTCATATTCAAATTCATTGAAAAAAATACTATATTCAACGCCTTCCTGTCACGATTCACTGATTGGAATGAATAAGTCCCAGGCAACAAATTCACAGAGAATTGACTTTGTGTGAGATCGAGAGCATGTTGAAACGAATGTGTGTTTAAATTTAAAATGAGCTGAAGTTGGCAAAAGTGAACCATGTGGAGACCAAGTCTCATTTGCACTTCTATTGAATTTTGCATATGGATAGCTTTAGAAACATTTAATGAAGAAGTGTTCTGAGGTCATCCAAGAAAGTGATCATAACAAACCATGCGGGCACACGCAATAAATGTAATATTTAATATATAAGTTGATACAATAATAATTGTATAAATGATGTATGAAAAACCTTTATGCCACCCTTTGTGGTGACAATATTGCGCATTCTGCAAGATTTATGTTGCAGCACATTCAAAAGTACGCCCTCACCCCTAACAAGCTATCAACCAACCATGAAAATCCCCACTAGCCCGAATTCAAGGCCGTAAAACTGCGTTTATACATTTATTATGACCTCATCATTTTGGGGAAGATCCACAAGTATGATTTTGGTAGACTTTAGATATGTTGTAAAACAATATGTACATAATATGTAAAAATCAGCTTTAACTCATTTTTTTAGGGTCGATATGTAGTTCGACTGGAATAGATGTAATAGATGACTGCAAATAGAATCTTTTATGAATTATATATTGAATTTATTTCTCTAGACATTTTAGTTCTAATTATTAATGCAATTCCACTTATTGTGCATTACCTTCTTTTATGCCTCGCTGCAATATTTTCAGTCCAGTTTGACCAGTTGCTCCGAAAACTATTATTCTTTTTATACTTGACATGTTAGATGTTTGATACTAAATACGGTATTAACTAAAAAAACAATTTAAAAAATGCTGTGATACAGGAGCAAAAACTATAAATATTTACATTAAAATTCATAAAAATAAAAAATGCTTCAAAATCATGTTTGTAAAAACTAGCAGAATTCTGTAGCCAAAAAACGGGATAATGCTACAGAAAAATTATCAGGCAATATTTTTTCAAAAACTCTATCTAATATACGGAAGGAGAAACTGAATTTTCCAAATGACCTAAAATGTTTTTATCTGCAAATATGCATTTTCTGATGAAAAAATGAAAAAATGAACTCTTCTACCTCATCGCAGTTATAATATGCACCAATATATGAAGGATATACAAAAAACCTGGTCCAGTAAATGTAGATTTTAAAAATCATGATTGCTGTTTTCTTAGTGTTAAGGTGGCTGGCGCTGTACATTCTCCCTTACTGTTTTTAAGCCAAATTGAATACCTTAGCTGACCCTCGTGTAATATTGCATTCTAAATTTGGTATTTTCATCATAAAATTGTGGCTCTAATCTACTATCCAGTTATGCATCGTTCCTCAGAATGACTGAAAAATTTAAAATCGGTTAATCAGCAACTTTGACATGTATGAATACTTTTTCATCAGTTCAAATCTTGTCATTTATCGATTGTAATATATTAGTATTCCAACTGCGAGAACGAAAAGTGCCATTTTGACAGTACAACTGTATGATGGTTCTTTTGCTTTTGAGGATATTCCAACTTGACTATGGTTGAATTTTTCAAATCTTGTTTCGTCTTTCAATGAACTGATCATAAAATCTGCTATCTCGGCTGTTGTTACTTGTGCTACACCAGGCAAAATATCTTTTTCGTACTGTATAATGTGTAATACATTTTATTATGTTCATAATTAGGGCAAAATGTGCTTTAAAAAGTATGTATGTTTTGCATCCTGTACATTTTTTAAATTTTTCAAGTCAATGTGAAAAGGTGGCTTTATCTATAACAGTTGAATTCAGAATGTAATGAATATATATTCAATTCTATTTTCATGATTTATTTCAATTGATAAGATGCTCAGTCTTGTCCAGGCTGACAGAATCATGAACCTTTTTCAACAGTTTGGTCGTTATCAAACATTCGAAAAGAGACATTTAAATCTCCCAGTTACAAAATATATCATAAAATATTTCCCATTGGCTAAATGTTCTTCTCCTGATGGAATTCATTTTCTCCACGTGACTGAGTAGCGGAGTAGGTGACTTTCTGCCAGTCTGGTCTTATCCATTCATGTGATATAATACACCGTTATCTGCAAATTTTGAGTTTGTAAAACCTTGCCAAGACATGCTACGTGAGATGAAATTTGTAATCAGTGTAATCTTGGAATGATATTATCTCATCAAATTCCACTATACCTTATAGTTGGGATTTGCATCATCTCTATTTTTAATGAAAGGTGGCATTACTGCAATCCAGTCTATATCATCAGATGATTGTGCCAATACTTCCAACTGTCTCTTGTGATCTTGTGTAGATTTCACAAGGCTGGTTACAATTCTTGCAAATATTCCATATTCTGTTTCCATATACATTGCTAAAATAAAAAAGAGTGTGGAATAAAACTATATTTTTTGTTTTTGCTCAAGTTATAGATGTTCAGCACGAGTCACAGATGAAACAAAGTTTTCACACATCACATCTTTGTTGACACCATACTTTGTTGATAGCACAATATATGAGTGTAACAAGGCATATCAAATTTTGACAAATCTTTTTAATTGAGAAGCATGTTAGAAATCTTTTCATTATTTTTGAACAGTTGATGCTAAGCTGCTTGAAGGGTTAGAAGTTGCAACCATTGATCACTGTAGTATTTATGATACCAATGTTAAAGTTGAACCTGGTTTCATACAAAACTCATGAAGGTCCTGTAAATGAATTTTTTAGTTCTAATCCTTATTCATGTTATGCGTTTTGCTTCTCGCAATTTCACACAATTTTATATACCAATCTATTGCCTTTTTCAACAAATATGATTTCAAAATATTCTATTGTATTTGAAATGTATACATGTACTACATATATATATATATATTAATTTACCGGCAGTTGAATAATTTCGAATTCTCGATTTTGGTCTTACCTGTACTGACAATCATTAGCTTTTTTACTCCATGTTTTTTCATTCCCGAAATAATATTTGTACATCCTTGTGACATGACTATTGTGTGTCCTGAAGGAAAAGGAAAAAAAAATTGTAATACATTATCTGTATTATGCATTGGTAATAGAAGATTTAAGTGAATTTAGCTTAGACATTCACTTCAATTTATAGGAATATATTACAAATACTCCACATTTCATTTTGAGCATAGCAACCTATGATTAATTTGTACCCCTATATATGTAATAAAACAAAATTAAAATAGTTGTGATATAAGTAACTGGGTGATGGAATCATGATTTTCCTCAGGCGTCAGACATGTTCATGTCTTTTTCTTCGAGTGACAAAAAAGCTTCAAAACTATCAACACTTCGATTTCATAGCAGTATTGGTGATTTTGAACCTTTTTGAACAGTTTGTTTGATATCAGACACTTGAAAAGAGACATTAAAATCTTCTAGCCAAAGACATATGATGAAATGTCCATTTGCTAAATTCTTTGGGTTACTGAGTAGCTGGCATTCTAACATTTGAAATATTACCGAACGGTTGTGCTGCACCAATTGTTGACAACACAGCTTCATTTCCTTTGATTGCGTTTTCAACATTTTCCTTGTCGAAAACATCACCTTGTACTGTTTTATGAAGTTTGTCTCTCAAATCTTCTGGTATTTTAGAAGGAGTTCTGACATATGCAGTCACTTCAAGACCTGAATGTTTTAAAACTTAATTCAGCATTTCATGTATTTTATTGAATGTAACTGATGGAAAGGTATAGTGCAAAAAGTTTATTTTCATTTCTTCATTTCTAGGGCTGTCTAAAATAATCTATTGATTTGTGATACACGAATTACAAATTATACGGTTGGATTTTCCTAGTGATTCTAAATCAGCTGATTAAAAAAAGTGTACATTTACAGAAATTGTAATGTAATTATTGTCATTATCAATTTTCTGATTCGATAACTTGATTTCAAAATTATTCGATTCTGAATTCAACAAATATACGACTTTGGCCACCTGTATTAAGAACTTGCTAAAGTCTTTTTTATACTCCTCTGATACTGTTCTATTATAATTTGAAAAAATTCTGTACCTGACCAAGTAATGTCAAATTTTGCAGAATATTTTAGCAACGAAATAAGCATAGTATAGATCATTTAATGTTTTGTTTATGTTCCATCGTATTTGGAATTTGACTAGACTTTGATTTTTCTGTGCTTGTACTTATACATCTGAGGTTGCGGCAGAGACAACAATTCGCAAGCAATAGTTTTGTTCAAACAAACAAAGAATTACTTATGGCACAGTGTAGATAACTTTCATACCTTCTTTGATTGCTCTTTTCAAAATCTTGATTCCGGTTTGACCATTTGCTCCGAATACAATTATTCTTTTGATGCTAGACATTATACACTAGTCTGTATGATACTTCAAAATTTTTGATGAATTTATTCAAACCATATATACATTATTTATTACGGCAACGAAATATTTTTATGATAAAAATGCTTTTCAACCCAACTTGTCTTTTTAATATTTCCTTTACTCTTCTTTCGCATATGGAAACTTTTTTTAAACGAGCTCAATTTCAGACCAAAATGTTTTGTGGGACACCCATATTGTTCATGGACTTGTTTTTGACACTACACTAGTGCTGCATTTAACATTCTAGAGAGGAAATATTAATATGTATTAATATGTATTTGAAATTTGTCAAATTCAAAATTTCTGTAGATTATAAGATTCAAATTCCTTCAGTGTTGTCACATGCACAAATTTTAAATTTGAGATTTGAGTCAAACCTTATTATTAGTCTTATTACAAGTAATTTAGACCACAATACTTCTATAGACTTTCTAGCTTGCTTTATTTAGTCTTGCAATATGCTTTTTGCTTTGCCTCATTCTATCACATTTGGCATGGTGTAGAGCAATTCCAGTCAGTCAGTTCTGAATTGTATACCATTATATACTAACTGCATGTTGTTCCCACTCTCTTATTTATATAGTTTTACAACTTCGGTTGTTTATGGACAGATAATCAACACCATGCTACCACAGGGCTCAAAATGAATTGATTTTCTTTTTCTGACTGGCCACATCAGTCTTAAGTGTTGCAATATGTCATGTGATGAAGTTGTATTGATTACAGTTTTAAATAAAATCTCTGTACATGAAACGGAGCTCAATCAGAAATTTTATTTTGTCAAGCGTATGTCACAAATGGACCACGCCACCATCATTAACTCATACTTAACAAATAATGTTTGGACAAGTATTTTCTGACTGAGAGCTGATGTGGCCTAAACTATTTTAAGCCCATATTCTTCTGATTTTTATCAACATGCCCTTGTTGAGAAAAATTAGGTTAAAGCAAAGTGTACAACTTGTTGCTGACAGAGATTAATATATAATTGACAAATAATGTTTGGACGTGTTTTCTGACTGAGAGGTAATGTGGCCTAAACTATTTTAAGCTCAGTCTTTTGATTTTTATGAAAGTGTTATTAATTAAAAAAAAAATTAAGTTGAACAAAGTCTATATTACGTGTGGCTGACAGAGATTAATATATAATTGAAAAATATTGTAATTTAAAAAATATTGCTGTTTTTTACCTTCCTACATTGGACTTGTTTTAATCAGGAGAATATTATAACTAATATTATGATTCCCGTTAGTTAATCGTTATCTATTATGCGTTTTCCTATTCTTAGTAATTTTAAAATTACTAGCGTTAACCATCGACTCATACTTAAGCGAAGATGTTTGGACAAATGTTTTCTGATAGTAAACTGATGTGGCCTAAACTCTTTTAAGCTCAAAGTCTATTGATTTTTATCAATGTGTCCTCTATTGGAACAAATATTGCCAAGTGTATATATATAACATGTTGCTGACAGAGATTGGTATCTATTTGAAAAATATCATAATTCGAAAAAATATATCTGTTTTTTACCTTCCTACTTTTGACTAGTTGTTTCAATCGGTAGAAAATTATCACTAATGTGATCATGGGTAGTTAATTATTATCTATTACGCATTTTCCTTATACTTAGTAACTTTGTGCAAAGCAAGCGCATTTAAAATTACTGACATGAATCATCGACTCATACTTAACAAAAGATGTTCTGAAAATTATTTGTGATCAAGAGCTGATTCGACTTGAACTATTTTCAGCTCACAGTCTTTTGATTTTTACCAACGTGTCCTTAAATTATGTTGAAACTAATATTGGCAAGTGTATATATATATATAAAATATGGCTTACATAGATTAATATCGAATTCGAAAATATCATTTGAAAAACACCAATTTGAAATAATTTCTTTACTTTCCTACTGTTAACTTGTTTTAATCGGGAGGATATGCATTTTTTCTATTCTTATAAACTTTGTGCATGTGCAAAGCAAGCAAATTCAGAATTACTGGAAAAAATTCAAGAGTTTCAACCAAAGCCTGCCTGTTCTTTCACTGATTGTTTTCTAAGAAAATCTTAAGCTAACAATCATTAACACCAATAGTAATTGTTAGTCAGCAGTATTTAGCTGCAATTAAAACTCTTCTAAAAAAATTTTGTGTTTATAAATTACAATGTTGAGGCCATTTTTCAGCTGAGATTATGCTTGTTGTACATTTTTGTACTTTGGCCAAATTCTCGCTCACATGTCTGATAGTGGCAGACTTTTATATGAAATTTCAAAATTGTCGACTTTCCTATTCAAGTGAATAATATGAAATCTTTAAAATAATAATTCGTCATAGAAAGTATAGCATTTAGGTCATTGGGCTTTGCAGTGGTTCAGTCATCTCAGAGATGTATACCACTAAGAATGCAGTGCAGGTACTACATTTTGTACTATCTCATTGCAAACTGGCAAAAATGTCAGCTACCGTAGTCTGCTACTCAGACACCCAAAGAAAATTGAATCCATCAGATGCAAATGAGCAAGAATTCGCGGATATATTTTTTGGAAGACGATTTAAATGTTTATTTTTTGAGTGTATGGTAGCAACCAAACTAGACAAAAAGTTTTAAAATCATCAATAATGCTATGAAATAGCAGACATGAATATTTAGAATACCCTGAGAAAAACAAGATTCTGCCACCCTGGCTCTTTCTAGGTGCCATTTCAACTTCACTTTAAGCGAATTTGATGAATAAAGTAGGTATACCTGTCTGATCTGCCTTAAATTTTGGCTTTATAAGGAAATATAAATAAATTTACAAAAATTTTGTATTAACATAATATATAATTATTATTGAAAATCTTGCATGATCGATATAAGATTAATAAATTAAATAAACTGTAAGTTGCTCTTTTCGGAAATGTGTCTGTTGAGATATAGAGATGGTCAAAAACAAATGAGATTTATATTTATATAAAGATAAAGAGGTAGATATCTTTTCAAAAATAATTCACACTTTTTTATGAGCAGCATCTTCTACATTTATTTTGTATTGCGTCAAGAAGTCTAATGCTTTTAGATTCATGAATCGAAATTCAAATGTAATTCCATAAATTAAATCAATTAATACTCATTTCATATATGTATAAACTGAATATATTACTATTAGCTTTGTAAAGCACTACTAGGTTCGGAATTTCACGGATCTAGAGAGGTAGTGTAAAGTGATACCAACATTAACGGAATATTAAAATCCACACACTAGATATTTGTCGGTGAAGCTGTCAACTATATGTATTCCTGATAAAATATATATATATATACATTTTGTTCTAACGATGAATGAATCTTGCCGCTCGTGCATGCATACTCAATTTCAAGTTGTTCAATATGCTTGAGTGTTTTGTTCGTTTAAAAAATGAATAATTTATTCTTCTATTTAATAGGTTAAAAATAGCTTAAATATTCGGATGCAATATTCAGTATGTATTCATGGAACTTATTATGTAATGAAATGTTTTGTCAAAATAGGTACAAATTGACTGCGGTGCTCACCTATGTCATTTCTGTGCTCGATGGCAGGTTGACAGAATCTTGTTTTTCTTTGGTGTCTGAATAGTGCATGTTATTTCTTCGAATGGATGAAAAAGCTTCAAACCATTATTGCTACCAGACATTGGAAAAGAGTCATTTTTATCTTCTAGGAAGAGATATACCGGTAGTTTGCTTTGCCCAAGTTTGTTTCAATGAAACCTATTAGCTTTGGGTGTCTGAGCAACAGAGTAGTCAACATTCTGCAAGTGTGCTTGACAAATGTGTATCTAGGTATGTTGATCACTTTTACATTTTTAAATAAACTACTGATTTTATACTGTATGCTGTTAGTGAGAATAAACAATCATTTTGCAATGTCTAAAGTCTTTAGCTTTCTCTTCATCCAGAAGAATCTTGATCATGAAGTCTGCTATTTCAGTTGTTCTCACTCTAGTCAAGCCGGACACTTTTTGTTTCACCCACTGGAAATCAAATATATAGTTTCAACAGTGGAACAAATGAGAAACACGTAATACTAGCATAATGTCAGGCTGCCAGCAGTCAGGTTATAGAAGATGGCCGTTAGGGCGATAGAATATTGTTTTTCTACAAAAAAGTCAAAAACTCTCATGTGCTTTATTTGACTGTCCAGAATACTTCTTGAACAATTTTTCGTGGGAAAAACACTTGAAGCCATGGATTCATTAGTCTAAAACTTCTAGTGCACCTTTTTGGTAGTGTAAAACCGATAATATAACTTTTTATCAAGTAAGTCAGACCCCTATGCAGACATCTTCCTCAGTACTTGAATGTATATTTTGCTATTCACTTACGTATATATTCAGTTTTCATGAAAATTGTGTCTCAGGAGCTTTATCAATACTCCAGAAATTTTGCTCCCCACAAAAAAGTTGAAAATCGTTGGTTTTTAAAGCTTTTGATATATATTTATCTTAGTCTGCAGTTTCGGTATCATATGAACAAATATAACATACTCACTGGGGTTCATTGCATATATCACTAGCTTACATATATAGCTGAGTTCATGGTTTAAAGAGCATTCGGTTCAACCATGAAAATAATATAAAACTTTCAATGTTGATAGAAAACAAATATTTAGAGACACTGAGGTCAGTACCTTGTATTCTGGATCGAAGTCATTACTGTCTACAATGATGTAAGGACATATCGCAATCCAATCAAGATCTTCAGTTTTGTCCAAGTTTTTTAATTGTCGAATATGATCTCGTCCTGCAACTGTTATGGTTCTTGACATTAATCCCAAGAAACCTCCCTCTCCCGGAATGTAAGATGCTGAAAAACAAAATAACAAAAAAGTACAAAATGTGATTATTTGTTTACTTTACTTTACCTTATTGTCTAAATTTTGAGTAAACTACTCCACAAAGTTTATATAAATTAGTTAATTAGATGCATTTTTATGCCCTCCCATTGAAATATACAAATTTGCGGAATTACAGGTTTCGAAAATCATAAACTCTTAGGCAACCATGATGAAATATTTATTCGAAGATGAGAGATCGATTCCTTGATGGTTATTTTGCTTATTTCCTGTATAACCCAGTATTAATACCGCATAATACACTATATAACACTCCCTTATCAGAAGATGAAAAAAAACTGAGATATTGCAAATCGCACTAAATATGCCTGCTGTCCCATATAATATATTATATGCTTCAATGAGATATGGGAGTCATACGACTTTGAAAATGTAACTTGATCATGTTCTGCAATGCATGGGGGACGAAATAAATCCAACATAATTCTCTCACCTCCACTGACAACTTGTAAATGTTTCACTCCATGTTTCCTCATTCCTTCTATGATATTCTTTGATCCATCAGTTAGTAACATTGTCCCAACTAGAATAAATTCGTAGTAGAAAACAATTATCTTACGATAAGAATTTGAACATATCTATTTTTAAATGTACAGGTCCATATAATTGTCCCAAAAATCAGTTACTGTTTGTTACACGATTTATTGCAAAATTCAGTAATGATGTGATAGGAGAAAAGTATATTTAAGCTTTCTTATTTAGAAATTTTCACTCATTTGGATTTTATAACATGGCATTCTAACTGACTGTTGTTTCAGTATAGTATCTTGATTCTGAGTAAAATTCAAAGATGAGCCCAGATCTTATGGTGTACAACTTGAATGATCCGTTTTTAGTAATTTTCGATTTTTACCGAGGCTTTTTATGGAATTTTAGATATGCAAGATATTACGCACAGTGATGAAATAGTTCTAGTAAGCTATGTTTTGGAAAAAAGGAAATCATTAATATCATACTTTAGTACCGTTGCCAAAAGCTATATGATGTTATACAATCATTGCTGTGATGTATACCCACTGGGTTGAGGGCCAAGACCCAACTTTTTAAATATAAGAGTATATTGAAGTAAATATTGCATGCATATATTCAGAGTGTGTTTTGGGCATAAAAACATACATATTTCTAATTTGCGGACACATGAACAAATCATGATCTTACGTTTCAAAACATTTCCAAGAGCAGAAAGAACAGCATCATGTCCTTCAATTGCATCTTCCACAGATTTAGGATTCATTGCATCTCCAGTAATTACTTTACTGAGTTTATTTCTTATATCTTCTGGAATCTTCGACGGAGATCGAACAAATGCTGTTATCTCCAGGCCTCAAAATTAATAAGAGTAAACATGAAGCATACCACAGATGTTTATAATTGGAAGAAAATGTGGAATAATTTATGCTATTAGGTTGCAATTTGAAATTAAGAAAATAGACATTTTGGACAAGATCTTATCTTTCCAACTTTAACCCTGTCTGTCAATATGTAGCCTTGGTCAGTGTGATTCTGATCCACTCAAAGGAGTGGCTATAAAAAGCTGCACTCCAAGTCCAGATCTGTTGTTCAAAGTATAATAAATTACAAGATAATCATGCTAACACATTTTAGTAAAGAGTTTCAGAAGTTGTGCATAGTTTCCCTCAATTTGTATTCATCTGATACACAATCAAAAAAATTCTGTTAATGAGTGTTTGTCACGTCGATGAGGCGCGGTTCATCTTCTTGTGCATGCTTGACAAAATGAGGTTTCTGATTGGATATTGCAGCAATTGCCCTTTCTAGTTTTAAATGATGTTATTTGAGAACTTGCTGAACAATTATGGCAGTATTTGACACGCATTGATTACATATATATATATAGAAGTATGCATATGAGTTGATTTCAGTATCTTTTCTCAATTCTGAATGAAACTTTGTAAAACATACCTTTTTCTATTCCACTCTTCAGTAATTTCATTCCGCATTGCCCATTTGCTCCAAATACAATAATTTTTTTAAATGCCGACATCTTTTTCTATGTTTGTGACTACGGATGATGTAATCTTTTCTGTTTATTTTTTATGCGTTCAAAAGATTTAGATTACTGTCTACAGAGTAAAAACCCAATGTAATGTGAGTGAGATGTGATTAAGATATTTATACACGTGATTCAAAACAAACAGTTTAAATCAATCTCTAATAGATGGCTGATAGGATTTTGAAACTCCAGTAATACCAGTATCAATTAGCTTTTCTGTTCGATCTGACTGGTTCTAACTAAGCAATTCTAATAAAAATGAAATTATGCTTATTTCGAACCAACTAATTAATTAATACAACAACTATTAAAGACGATTTCACGTATTTTATGCTTCAAACCTCACTGGCTTTTTTCATCTTTCCTGGTACTACTATTATTTTGCAGTGTTCTGTATATGGAAATGGTATGAACTTACTGTTATTACTACTTATAATTATCTTATCAATCACTGTTCTTCACTTGTATATTTCAGGCGATAGGATAATGATATCATTTAGCAGTTTAATGTATGTGTTCATTCATATTCTTATATCTATATGTATAAAATACTAACATATTTACGAAATATCTTCTTATACTGAGTGTACAGCGTAATGGTCAGTAATACACCTTATGTTAGTTTGTCCTCTCTCCTGTCCGGTAAGGTTGTGCTAATTGTAACCCAACCCAATTGAACGCAACATCATCCTATTCAGTATTACAGACCTTTCATACGAAAATCAAATATTTGCAGCAATCACCGATTAGAGCAGAGCTAGAAATCAAATCTTGTCTGTTTCTTCTGACATTGTGCAATGTACAATGACTCAGCATGAATTATGCATCGTGCAACTGCACGTTTGGTATTTTAATAGGCCAATTATGCCCCGTTTTCTTCTTCCAAGTATAATATCAATATTCTTTAGGTGTTATAAGAATGAATGACTTGCCATGCTTGGGCCATTGGTGGAGTATGGTTTAACGTCACACTCCATCAATGAACCATGCTTGGATTAGTCTTAAGTAGGTGATACACCTGTTTGGATACCTGCCAACTTATCAAAATGTCAATTTTTTCTGGTGATATACCATGGCAATAGGTGAACATTATATCAATATAATAGGAGTAGTACTTAGAGAAACCTTATAATATAATAAAAATTACCCATACCCAAAGACTTTTAAAATGAAATGTAACAGTGCGACAAACAATTCAAATTTATTTATGAGTTCTATATTTCTGGATTTATTCTTCAGGTTTCTGATTTCCATATCAAAGTGCTTATATCGCTAGTTTATGCTGTAAGTGTTCTATATTTCCCATCAAACAATACCGCTTCAATTTAATATTCATACGACAATATCTCCAATGTATATGTCACTCTATTTTGGTATTGTTAACAATGAAACTAACGATAGTAAAAATATGCATTTTATAAACATTCTCTTTGTCTTTTTTATCTTTCAAACCCAGATAAACTTGTCTTGTAGTCAAACATAAAAAAAACGCTTTGCGGGCTATTATCAATTGAGCTAAAAATTCCACCAAATTGATTTATAAAGATATATCATATATATACGCTTGTAATCAGCTACTGATTCTTTGAATATTGAATTAGGTTGTCAAAAAATAAAATCGACGAGTTATATATATTTAGAATATGATTAACAGGTAGTATGTATTAAGTTCAGCAAAGTGAAGCAATATCTTCAATAATTTCATGCCAAATTATATTCTCATTCAGACAGTGCTTCTAGCTTTTCCTAAAGGCAGCATTTAACATGTGATAATATGCCAATGTACCATAGCCGTCTTGATTAGTTCGAACTTCTGGATATTCAAAGATGTTGTTTGTTTACCCCTTTCAACTTCAAATGCACAAAGTGTTCAAAAATGTCCAATTTCGTCATATTGTAAGTGATATAGTCGAAAAACCAGAGTCGTTCCCAAATTTTTCTATAATTGTCTATAGTATTCTATTACTATTTTACTATGACGATGCCTGTTTGCTTTTGCTGGATCGAGTAAAACTGTAATCATGAAATCTGCCAGTTCAGCTGTTGTTGCCCAAGTTACTCCTCTGACTTTTGTCCAGACCTAAAATATTTTTAATCGGTTCTGAAGAAAAGTTATTCTTTGATTCAACGAACTCCACAAGTCTATCCACACATCTATCTAATAATAGTTTATAAATAATAGGGCATTTTCATAAATATATTTTTCACAGTTATATCATTTCTTTGTGAGTAAAGTCAACTCTGTAATTAAAATCATTGTAAGTAATTTGTAAATATTGAAAAAGTTCGATAAAAACTTGGAATGAGGTAAAATATTTCTCTTCTACATTTAAGCCTAGCTATATTCTGTTTGCCTACTTCATTCCCAATCTGTTAATTAACTTATATATATTATGGTAATAATATTTTTTGTGCGGCGCGATGGCCTAGTGGTTAAACATGTTGGCATCGCATTGTAATCCTGCCGTCTATAAGTGGCCGCTGTTACAGGACCTTGGACAGGGTGATCCACTCGAAGTGGCTATAAAAAAAAAATATAATTCGTTTTCCCAAACCTTGTAATTTGGATGTATTTTGCTGCTGTCTTCAATGCGATATGGACAAATAGCAATCCAGTCAATGTCATTTGCTTCTTCCAAATTTTTTAATTGTTTTACATGATCCGGACCAGCTGCTGATATTCTTCTTCCAATTGCTTCTAAACATCCCCCCTCTTCCCGTATATACATTGCTGGAAGAATAACATATACTTATGAGTTCCGCCGTTTTTAACTATCGATTCTGCCAAGTTTCTGACAAAAAACTTTGAGGTTCTTCCGTGTATTAAGCACCAGTTTGATAAAATTTTGTCTTACCTTACCTGCTTAGATACCCTTATCAGGGGTAATTACATCGAAACGAATATTGTAAAAAAATGGGTCCCTGTTAGTTATCACCATCCATATGTGGCTCATACTTACAAAATATAACTTCTTTTCGGGCGTAATAACATGGCAGTGTTGATAATTTTTAATCATTTTGTACTTGATATTGTTATCTTCTAACACTCGAACACACGGGACATTGCCATTACGCATTTTTACAAGTATACACTTTTGTAGTTTAAGTATTGAATCACTTTAATGGAGATGATATGAATGATTTTAATAAATTTTCTCCGTGTTGCTGATTTATTATCTTACGAGCTGATGCTTTGTCAATCTATTATATGTCTTGATGTGTTCAGTGTGACTGTCTTATCATTATCTTACCTCCACTAATAATTTGCAAGTGTTTAACTTGATGTTGTCTCATTCCTTCAATAATATTCTGAGATGTTATAGAAACCAAATTTGTGCCAACTGTAAAATTAATATAAGTTTAGGAATGTGCAACAATGGTTTAGCGACCATCTCAGCGATACCATCATTCTTTCAATAACGATCTACAAATGGACCATACCTCATGCCATGATCCATCAGTGACTCAAACTTCACCGAAAAATGTTTTGGGGCAAGTTTTTGAAGTGGGGAAGAAGCTGAATCTAAAATTTGAACCAGTCAATCAAATCTTTTATGGAATTTTTGAAATCAAAGTTATTGGATTTCAATGGAAAACAATTGCTTTTAGGACATATTTGTTTATACTGCAGTATAAAAAAATTAGAGGATGGTAATGAACTGTTATTAAAGTAGAATTCTATTGTAATTACAGAGTTCGATAAATACAGGGTAACGTTGTTGGTCAATCCTAGATATCGGAATGCACTATTTTGATATTTTTGGCCATAAGTCATGAGCTATTATTGTTTCACAAACAATATTGTACTTTGTGACAGTCTTTGCTCGCGGTTGTTTTAATCCTAATATCTAAGTATTTTAAACACAAAGGTAAAATATTGGCAAATTTTATTTCATAAAATTTCATCCAAAAAACTGGTTTAGGTTTTTGTCCACAGCAAAAAGCATCATCTCACATTTCAATTTATTTCCTATTGCTGATAAGACGGCATCATGCCCATTTATTGCATCTGCCACAGCTTTAGGATCCCTTGCATCTCCCTGAATGATTTTATGAAGTCTGTCTTTCAGTTCTTCTGGAATTTTTGATGGGGTTCGAACAAACGCTGTCATTTGAAAACCTATGACAAATTTAAATTCACAATTAACTCTGTTCAATTTGGGTATTGAATAGTATTATTTTCAATCATTTTTTGTTTGATATGAAAATAATGATATAGGGAATTAAATGAATGAGTGACATAATGATGAAAATTTTTGAAAATGAGTTGAAAGCACCAAATACCCCGAAAACTACTCAAAACATATTTCAAATCGCTTAGCAAAATATAGTTATTCTATTTAAGGTTTGACACATATGATAATTCTGCTGAGGCAAATTCTGTTCAGTTCTGTGTGGAAGTCCATGCTTTTTTTTTTTGTAGCAGTTAGACGTTAGCAGCTTCAGAGATCGCTGTTTGGTTCCAATTTGGTAATGTAGCTACATCAAATTTGATTACAATCATCCAAATTTCCCAACAGTTGAATTCCATGTTTTAGGTATACCTTTTAAATTTGATTTGAATAAAAGTTTCATCGCAAAATATAATAAATTAACGAATTTTTTAATACCTACATCAATAATAATCATTTATAAGGAGCTTAGCTAAATTTATGCTAAAGTCTTGGTTCTGGTAAAATGGATTCAGATGGATCAAAACGGGAATGTATTCAAATCAAATAAAAGCTTCAATCCACCTTGGTTTATAAATATAGGATACATTAGAACAGAACTAGCTAAAAAAGATACTTTCACTCACCTTCCTCTAATCCTCTTTTCAATAGTTTTAGTCCAGTTTGACCACTAGCTCCGAATACTATAATCTTTTTGAACTCTGTCATTATTTCGTTTATCCTTTACAGTACTTTGAACTTCACAAAGTTGCTTCTAATAAGAAAAACATACAACAAGTCTCAAATTATTTTGCATTAATCTTAGTTTAATAAATGTCTCAATTAGAATTTTAAAGCTCATTCCACGCGACATTCAAAGTTTACTATATAAATAGAATAATGCTTCAACAAAATTATTTTGACAATTTTGCGGCAAAATTATGATTTATGTCAAATTTACAACAAAAAAAAATCATGATTTTGCTGCAAAATGAATGAAATAAAGAATAATGGAAAAACAAAATTCTTTTTCTTAATCAGAATTCTGGCCTATTTTACTATTCATATAATAAACATATCTAGTCTCATTAATTAATTTTGAACGTTAAGATGATTGCCAAACCTCGTAAAGCACTGGCGGCGTATTGCCATATTAAATAATTTGTAAGTTTTTTTTTAAGTACTGGTATTTTCCTTTTTGTTACTTGAGGCATTTTCATTTCGAAGAATTTTCTCGATATAACACATAAAATGCTAAATATAGCCATGTTGCAAACAATGAAACATAAACATGAAAAAGAAAATGTAGAAAGTTTGGCTAAAGTGAGCTTTATTTAATGGTAAAAAAAATTCTCTGCAGTTCTCAAAAATGTTTTACAAACATACAACAATCAGCCGAATGTTATGAAATTTTAATTTTGGGTAAATCAAATTTTGTTCCTAGCATTCTTTGCTAATTCGTAGTTCAGTTCATAAAATTCATAAAAATTCCGCGTTTATCAGGATTTTGTTAAATATTGGGTCAAACTATTAAAAATACTTCATTTCTGATTATCTCAAAATTTGAAACATAGTTTTATCAAGATTATTAAATTTTAATTTTCATTTTGACCCTCTCGCATGAAAAGTCTTTGAGGTGAAAAGCATCATTTGGAAACTAAATAAACTGATATGCCTCAATCTATGATTTTATTTTGTCGGCACAATCCATCAGTGACTCATACTTGATCAAAAATACCGAAGCGATTCTGTTGAATTGTCCAAGCTTAAGCCATAGATAGATTGCACCTCAACAATGCGGACAATCAAAGGCCCATGCTTGACAAACAACAATCAGCGTATTCTTAGACCATTCCTTACTCATTGGTACTACATTGCCGAAATTTAAAATCAGTAGCAAAGTCTCACACAGGGCAGACCTACAATGTAATATTACATACCTGCAACTTCAAAACAAAACGTCCAGAAATATTCATAGCTTCATAGGACAAGAGAAATGACCAGACTTTGCTTGCAATATAATATCCATCAGTCTGTAACAATGGTATTAAAATAGAACTTGCGGTAGAATTTTGTTATTATTGATCTATTCAATTATTTGGCTTTGATTTCTAACGATAAGAATTCGTTTCATGTGCATAGTGCAATAGTAACAGGAAGGCTAAATTTTCATAAAATGTATTGAAACTCATTTTTGTCAAATGCTCGCTTATGCATGGTGCATCTGTGGCTCATGCTTGGCAACATAGTATTTCCGTATAGAAATTTTTAGAACTTTTTATCTTTAAAACAGGAAAAATTCTTAACCTGAAAATCTAAAAAAATCTCTTCTGAACTTAGCAAGCAGAATATTTTTGCCGAGCATGGTTCACAGATAGACCACACTTCAGTGGTGTGATCCATCAGTCAACCAGTTCGAAAAAACGTATATTTAAGATAGCATATTTTGAGTAGATATTATAAACTACAGCTCATGAAATGTTCAATTTTACTGCATTTATAAAAAAATTTTCAAGAAAATGGTTCAAATTATTTTGTTGTTGAAATTCACTCTGAGCTAGGCCGGAAGCGGTGCCAGAAAGAAATCAACTAATTTTAGCTACGGAAAGATGTAGCAACAACAACTGCACTCTAAGCAGAAAACATCCCAAATGGAACCGCCATGGTAAAGTGCATATTGAGTGATATCTTCCCTGTGCAATGCCACTTCTTCAAAATACCAATGCTGGTGGCTTGGTGCCCGGTTTTCTTGACTGCAATTAAATTTGAGCCTTGTGTATAGGGACCTACCCAGTCATATATGGTGTACGCAGACGAGGCGGATCAGTGACTCATGCTGGATAAAACAAAATTTCTGATTCGATTAGTCAATTATTCTTATTATTATCATTAAAAAATCAAACCCTTACGTGTTCTAGGTCCTAGATTTGTCAGATCCCAAGAAGCTGTGGTATACTGCTGAAACATTGTTAGAAGCTGCAAGAACAAGAATTAAGTTGGTTGCAAGACAAGAAAGTAGAAACGATCCAACTTTGCAACAAAAAATTGATGAGAAATCTTGGAAGAGAGTTGGTGGCAAAGATCATCCTGTATGTTTACCTCTTTGTTTACGTTTAGTGGGTGCGACGGCTAAGTAGTCATTATGTTGGCATTACAGGTTGAAGATCTCTGGTTTGAGTCCTGGCAGGTCCGTTTTGTTAATCTATGCCCACCACTCAACCCTGTTTGTAATAACTTGGGTGTGCTTGGCTGAGCTGGGAAGATCATGTCTTTTCAACAACACTAACCCTGTTCATCTACGAGTGGTCGCTAGTACAGGGCCTTGGTCAAGGTGATCCACAACCAAGGGGTTGCTATAAAAAAACTTGGATAAAAATTTACATGTTTCCAAACTAGGGATGCCACTTTTGGATTCAAGATTCAAATATGTTTCTAATTCAGTGGATTTGTCTCTAGATTGACCAAAGCATGTTCAAAAGTTTTCTACTAGTTTGGCGAAATTTCATTGATTGTTCACAACTTCAAAGCTGTAGGCATGCCATTGGTTTTGCTTTTTTTCTGGGTTTCAAAAATGTTCATGCCATTTTCCCCATGCGAACAAAGAAGCTTAAAAACCATCGACTCCGTTAATTCATAGCGGCATCCATAATCTTGAATCTCCCTCTACAACTGGTTTCTGCCAGTCTGCTCTTGGTGCTGTTTATGAAAATTGAAGTGCAAAGATCCATATCCAGACTTAGAACTTGGTATTAAATTAAAAAAGTGTGTTGCGATTGCTTTGTTTTTCTATTACTAAAGTTGACATAGTTGGAAATTTATTAAAATTACACTCTGTCAATTTTTTCTAATGAATTTTGTACCTTTACTCAATACAGGATGCTCACCAAATGGATCCATTTCCAGTTCCTTTGATAATCATTGGCAGCAAATATGATTTGTTTCAAGATATGGAATCTGAACATAGAAAGGTAAGTTAATCCGCCCTGCAGGTACAGGCTTTAGAAATTTCCCAATATTTCTTGTAAAGAAATGGTAGGTGGTTTTATCATCACCCAGGGCAGATACCACTCACTGCGCTTTACCAAAGTAGTTCAGTTCAGTTTGAAATGATTGTCGATTTGAGTGCAGTTGCTGGTGGTACTACATCTTCCAGTAGCTCTTTGCTATCAAGTGGCCGTCAGTTGGTCCCTTTCGGGCACTGCTTCCGGCCTTGCCATTCACTGCGATTCTCTAAAATTGCTTATATTGGAATAATTTCTGCTTCAAGTAGAGTTGCTGGTACTATATTTTTTAGTAGTTCTTTGCCATATAGGTGGCTTTTTAGTCAGTTGTTTGGTGCCTCTTAATGCTTTTTCACTTGGAGTGAATTTTAAAACAAAAGTTTGCAATTTTAACTGTTTCAGTACCTACCGGTAATGGGAAATTTTGTTTTGTCAAGCATAGTTTATAGTGATACAATCCATCATTTACTTCTGATCAACAGAACCAGGGGTTGTAAACTTGAACAATTTTTACAGAGTTCAAATTCACAAATTGTATAGAGTTCGAGTTCAGATAGTTTAAGTTCAAAAAAATTAGCGGCACCCTGTGGTCACATTTCACAATTTCAGGAATCAACCCCTCTGAAGTTTTGCAGACTATTTATGTCAACTATAAAGATGTTACAGCTTCGGAAAACCTTGGAGACTATTTAGTGTCCTCTGTTGGTAAAATTGATAAAGTTCGGTCAAATTTCAATTTGATTAGTGCATCTACGTTCAAAAAAATAGGAATTTGTTAAGCATACTATTGAGCTCAAACTTGCATATTTTTGTTGTTGTTCAAGTATATTTTCATAGAGTTCAAGTTTGCAAGCCCTGAACAGAACAGGTTGTTCATTTTTGAAGTGTCTCTGTATGTTTCATTCTTGGTATATTTTGTTCTTTTTCTTACTCCACTTCAAAATAATGTTCCATACACAGTGTCACTAAATTAGGTACTGTCCAGACCAGTGGTGTAACAAGAACTACACCTTTATAGCCACACTCATTTGAGTGGATCACCCTAAACTAGAATCTGTTACAGCAACTGATTTTGGAAAGATATAATCCTTCCGGTTCGGTTGTAACTACCCTAGTTATTTCACCCTGGGTTGAATGGCCGATATGGATAAGTGAACTAGACTTAAACACAACATGTACAACCTGCGATGAATGTGGTTCTAAAATTTTTTAACAAGCTGAGAATGCTCATTTCTTTGTGAAAAACTCCATACTTCTCCTATTGGAAACACTTCTCAAATTATAAAGTATCCCTTCACTTTACATATCACTTTAAAAGGCTAAATGATGATCTTTATTTATGTATAGCAGGGTTTATAGTTTTCAAGCCTTTTGCTCATCCACCCCAAGCAAGAAGAAAAGTTTTTCTTAAAACACGTTTTGTTAAGTTTGTGTCACTGAGCGTCGATAGACGTGGTCCATCTGTGGTGCATGCTTGACAAAATAAAATTTCCGATTTGGAATGGAAATTGAGCTTCAGATATCTGGGACAAAGCAAAATTATTACTTTACCATGATACATTTGATTTTTCTTCCCACACAGGTCGTTATCAAAACTATGAGATTTCTGTCCCACATCAACGGAGCAACATTATTATTCCTGAGTAATAAGGTGGAAGCAACAGTCAGAGGACTTCGGCATGTAATGAATCATGCTACTTTTGATGCGGATTTAAAGTAAGCCAACACTTTGTATCCTGTAGATGATGCAGGCCTCCGAAGTAGACCTAACATATTTCCTGCATGTCGTAAGAGGCAGCTAAATGGAAGCGAAGAAGTAGTAAAGGGTTTTACCATCGCCCAGGGCAGATACCACACACTGCTCTTTTCCATTGGCTGTTCAGTTCTGATTGGGATGTTTTCCATTTAGAGTGCAGTTGCTGGTACTACATCTTTTAGTAGCTCTTTGCTATTAAGTGTTCGTTAAAGCTTTAGAATAGTCCTTATGCATTTCCTGCATGTAGTAACAGGCGACTAAAAGGATGCCTAGAGCGGCATCTATCTATAACTAATATATGGAACCAAACCTCGATATGCCACATACTTTTGGTGATGTTTTTTTGGCATTCATTTCCATCTTAAACTCTCTTTGTTTTACTTTATTTTTTTTCCTCTCTTATTGTTTTTATGTATTTTTTTTTTGTGTGTTTAGTTTCCTCCTTGAGTCAATTTTTTTCGCTTGTGTTTTAACTTATAGTGTGTGTGTGTGTGTTTGAAGCCCCTTTATTCTCATTTTTTGTTGAGGTGAGCAAACACGTGCAATATTTCTCTGAATCTTATTCCCTGGGAAGTTTTTAAACTTTATTTTAGGTTTTGTTTTGTAATATCTTTATTTGTATCGCCTTTTTTCCGACAGAGATGTTGAAATAAAAATGTCTACAATAGGTGTTTCAGACCAGTGAGGCCACTACCTTACCTAATACCTATATTTACTCCCATACAGCACTAAAGCATTGATTGATCCTCAGAAACCTCTCTACGTGCCTGCTGGCATGGATAGTTTTGAAGGAATTGGAAATCCTCCTGTACCAAGCTCTGATATTGGCAGATTATCATCAAAGTATGTTGAATAGTTTACTGTTACACAAGTAGTGAAAACTTGTATGACAAGTTTGCATGTGATCTACAATGAGGCGACATATATTTTAACTATCACCGAGGGACGATACTATTTACTGCACTCTACCATATCGCTTCAGTTCTATATGGAATGTTTTCTGTTAGGGTGCAGTTCATTTTATGTAATCCTGCATGAGGGTCGTCAAAAACTAATCGATTATTGGCTCTTCTTTTTTTTTTCATAACTTTGTGAAAGTATGCATATTGCACTAGTTCAATGGCAGCATTTGCATCTTTCAAAGTTTTGGATAAGCGATTATTTGGGATGAACAGTGGAGAAAAAAATTCATTGCTTCTATTGCGAGTAGTGGTAAATGATCAACAGAAAAACTCTATTTTATTTATTCTCCAAATTTATATTGTTTAATTGAACAAAAGAAATTGTGAGCTATACTAGTGTATTTTCAGAATTTGTAATTACTTTTTTCCCCTTAAAATAATAATGCAATGCTCTTGTAATGCTCTCTTTCTCATGGAAAACATGGAGGATTTCAGAATGTATTTGATATTTCACATTCAAAAAAATTTTTAGAATGTATTCGAAATAGTAAAACGTTTGTTATGAGTGGTTAATAGGTAATTTCTGGATGCTGTTCCCAACCTTGCTTGGAAGGATTTGCTACACTGTAACAAAAAAGCAGTAAATCACTGTTCTCTGACAGTAAATTTATTTTGTGTTGTGATATTAAAATCAAGCAATAAAATCGCCCGAAGTGCAGTCTGTCAAAAGCACATTATTGGCATAAATCTCCAATACAATGTGATATTGAATACTGGAAATATACAATAACTGTAAATGAACAGCAAATTTACTGTACCTTTTTTGCTGTGTGATAAGAATTCTTCAAATACAAATATGTGATGGCACTATCAAGATTTCTTTAACAAGTTGTTATTTTACTACGGACTTACTTGCACTATGCCTGATTCTGACACCATATATGTCTGTGATAATCAAATTTCAATCCACCTGATTGAAAATTTCTGGATTTATCCGTTATGATTTTAGAATCGATTTGTATATCCGTAATCTGATTCCTCAGTTTACCTTTTCAGTTCTGTTTTTCAGAAATCCTATGGATATGTGGAGAATGGCATTCTGCGGACATTTTCCTCAACAAGGAGAAGACAAAAAGAATCTCACTACGGCTGAAGATCCTGCTAAAGATGTTCAATTTCTCGAACCATTGGTGGATGAAGCTCGAGCTCAGAAAGATAGGGAACTTGAAGCTTACAGAAGACAAGAAAAAAATAAATGGACACGAATGTAGAATGACTAACTTATTCGTACCGAAGAGATAGATGACCAAACCTATGCTGTCAGTCGCCCTGTGTCAACCCAGTAGATGCACCTGATAGACGTAGCTCAAAGATATACCTTAATTTGTTTTGGCTACTTTTTCCATGTAAAATTCGAAAAGACAAAACATAGAAAATGACCAGAACAGCATCCAGTATGCTTATAATAATAGACATTCACATATTCCCAGATATGCAGTTTTGGGTTTTTGCATAGCAACCATCAAAGTATCATTTTTAGATTGATTATTACCACTGATTTTGTTGGGAAAACTGTTACCTAATTCATAAACTATGTGTTATTATAGTGAGTGGTTGACACAGTGGAGTGAATAACAGACTAACAGTCTGATTTATAAATTATCAGAAAATTTTTTCAAAACTTTTTTTAGCATGAGGCACTGATGGAACGCATCGATGAGATTTGATCAACTTATGGTCCATGCTTGACATATAAAATCTTTCAAGATATGATTCTATTTGTTAAGTGTATTTTGTCTTTTTACTTATGAAATGATTTATAGGTTAGGTTTCTCGTATAAAACATGCTGTTTTTCCAATATTCATTGCTGTGATGAAGCTTTTCTGAATAGACATTCGAAATGAGGATATTGATAGAACATTGTATTAATACCTTCTGCAATGTTTTCTGCTAACTCAAAACACGATCCTGATTTTTCAACCCAATAACCAGGAATTTCGTTTTTTCGAACAAAGCCTAATTGCTTAAATTAAACATTTTGGTTTTAAGAAGTGGTAGATGATTTTACCATCATGATTTTACAGCAGATACCACTGCACTGTACCGTAGCAGTTCATGTTCTTTTGGAATGTTCTTTGCACATAAGGTGCTGTTACTGGTACTACGTCTTGTAGTAGCTCTTTGTTTTTGGTTACTTTATCAGCCTCGCTTAAAGTTAATTTTGGTGAGAAGTTGTTAGGTGCTGCTTATTTCTCTGTGGATAATTTTCTTTACTGTGCTTATAAATATAGTATGAACTGTCAAGTCTTGTTTTTGTAATTTCACGTAGTATTTTTTATCAGAATTTATATTTATGTGAATAAATATATTTTGCTACCACACCACTCGTAATTGTTACTCCATGTACTGTTATCAGGCGTTACCATTGCCGAACGAAAAAATTGTCAATTCTTCACAGATCAGGGTTTGATAGTCTTATGATATGTTTCACTTTCCATCAAATAGAAATGCTATTTCAGAGCTGTATTTCAAACAGTTTTGTGAATTGCAGTACTAAGAGGGATTAAAAGATTCAGAATTTAAACACCCAACTTTAATATGTTATGATTTAGGCAGTTTTAACAAAAATTTGGTCAGTTGGGATCACTTATGGTAAATTTTTCAACTGTCCATAACTTTCGAAATGGTGAAAATAATGCAAATCCAGTTCTGACACTTCTGAACGTGAGAGCTCAACAAGGCTATTTTTTGTATTTCTTGCGGGGTCGGTCTAAAAAAAATTAGTATGCTGGTCTTCGATCAGGAATACCAACAGAAAACTGAGCGATATTAGCTCTTCTCACATGCCCGGTTCTCCTTATCATCTTGCTAGACGCATTTCATTTTGTACTAAAATAAATTTATTGCAAAAACTACAATCGATAAGTATAAAACTGTTCACTTCTGATATATTCATGGCTAGAACGCAAGAATCAGAACTGACCAACCATTATTAACATTAACAGTGGTGATGACTGAACTGGAGACCAAAATCAATATAAAACATTGCATTGCAGCATGTCAGAATTTTTTCCATTTTAATGAAATATTTGCATTGCCGCCAAAGAATGCGAGTGGAATATTTTTCTAAAATTATGCCCAGTTCTATCTCTTGGTTTTAACATACATGAAGATTGAAATTCCATCCCAATATTTTCCAAATTCAGAGAATTGATTAAAACAGTACAACATTTGGTAAAACAGTACAACACTTGGTTTAGGAAGACCGCTATGATTGCTTGCAATCAACATCTCCATCTTTTGAAACTTTCAATTGTTCAAGCTCTTTTATTATAATTTCATGGTCGTCTAGTATTTGTTTTGGTTTCTTATATTGAATTATAAGAGTGTTATTGGCATGTGCAAATGTCAAATCTGACTCGTTAAGTGGCAGCTTTGCCCTTTTCATATCAGGAACTTCAATTTTCTTGAAATATTTTTTGTTTGTTGTCCGAACAACAATAGTATCTTTATCTTCAACTTTTACACTATATGTTTCAAGTGGGTATGGCAGGTTTCGAATACGCCATTGGAAAGCCTTCTTCGTATCTCGGCGATAAAGCACTGGATTTGATAAAGATTCAACAAGTTCTGCACCAGTTACGAGACTTGTTGCAGAATTTTGCTCCTCTCCAATTTCCATATCCCACTTGGATGGCCCACCAAGTGTCGTTTTTCGTCGCCATTTACGAACGATCAGATCATTTGTTTTGATGTCATATTCCTCGGCAAGTTCATTACCATCTGGAAAAGTGTAATGAACTTTTCGCCTCCCATCTTGTAAAAGAGCAGTTTTACGAGCTCCTCTCAAGGTGTCAACCCAAAATGACATTCCGAGGATAATAGCAAGATTAATAAATTCTGAAACTTAAAAAAGACAAGCTAATAGTAAACTTTAGCTACAGGGGAAGCAAAACACTTACAATTCAATAGGGGAGTTTATCAAAGCTTTGTCCCCGCAAACCATACCTATTTATAACAAAAAAAATGTATGATTGTTATTAATTAGAGTCATGGTTTATTTCAAGTTTTATTTCATGTTTACCGATTTCTGATACCTACACTCTCAGCTCTGCACTGTACAGTGTATAACCTGGTAACGTACCTACATACTTTAACTTCATGGTGATGTGTTCACAGTTTTACCTAGTAAATTTACCTAATTTTCAACTAGGTGCATTGGTACCGATACATAATATAAAAAAAACTAGGTTTGTTATTCTGTATTATAAAAGGGCTTCAAAAATAGAATCTCGACTATTCGAAGATTTTAACTGTCCAGTGTTTAACCTTGTATCTATTGAAAGGCTTTAAATGTCAACTGCCGATTACCTAGTTTTTATACTGAATCTTGGCTACTTTGCAATACTATACATAGTTTTCGCAAAAAATTCGTTTTACTTTTCTCGTGCGGCACCTCCTTACAGCTTAAAAAGACTAGACTACAGCCATTCTGTCAACAGCATTCTACCAGCCCGTTACAGCGACATTTTCTCAAGCATAACAGTAGAGGGTCATTCGTTACCAGAAATGAGTCAGGAAATTTGTTTCGATTTTCAATACCAGTACATCTATCAAAAAATGTAACAGTGAAAAATAATCTTAAATTCGTATATATATTGGATTTTTGTGTTATATAGCGCTCGCTTCAAAGATGAAGTTTTATGACTTTTCTAGATTGAGGTCAGGCAAATTCAGTTGTTCGGTGAAATCTGGCATACCGAAATTATCCATATCTGAAATATCAATATCTGATCACTCCAGAATTGTGTTTTGGGGTCTAGCGAAGTTTAGTACCATATTCCCGAATGTCATTAAAAGGAAAACTGGCAGAATATTCTCATCCTAACTATGCTGCAAGTATCTGGCATTGTCTTCTGGGTTAGGATGAGTCGCTTGCAACATGGGAAATTATTATGATAATCGGATATATGGTACTAAACTTCATGAGACCCTTGTTTTGTTAAGTAGGCTATTGATGGAACGTGCTGACAAGGCACGAAGACGCACAAACCATCAGCACTGAGCAGCTCATGCTTGGCTAAATCAAATGTCTGATAAGGCGTCGTCGTTCAGCGGGTCTCGTGAAGTTTAGTACCAGTACCATATTTCTGATTTTCATCATAGATCCGGTTCTGCCATGATCTGCAGTTTGTGTAAAACTTCTGTGCTGGAGAAGACAGAGTAAATAGTTGGAAAGTTAGCGTGCGCAACACCCGTGGCAGGTCAGAGATCACAAGCGACGTAATTTAGAGAAGAGCGTATCTAACCAAAATTGAATGCATGAGAAAAGTTTTGGACTTTTATCTTCCTGTAATGCAGGATTTCATTGACATTGAAATTATCTAAACTTATGATTCTGAAAGAAACTAGGCTACTACCTTGGCTATCGTATTTCAGACTGGTAGAATCCTATCAAAATACAGAATATCTTCTTCTGAGACCGGACAGCTTATTAGAGAATATTTCAAAGCTTTTTGGTATGATTTAGCATATTAACCATTTTTACATATTTTAGACATTTACCTAGTTAGTTCAACATAATTTTGAGACCCTATCCTTCTAAGATGGCATGGAAGTTACCAAAATCCTCTGGTCCATTTGCAGTCGGCTGTACAGACATTTTGACTAAAACCGGTTTGGATAGCACACTGTGTAGATTTTATTATCCAACTGAGAAATTTGAAACAACAGAAAATATTTGTCCCTTATGGCTGAATGATCCCGAGTACGGAAGTGGTTTTGCAAATTTTCTAAAGTTTGGTTTTGCTGGTGGATTATTAAGGTGGATGTTTGGTTCTGCCAGAGTTCCAGTTCACTGGCATGGATCATTGTCTATGCCTCAAGGAAGGGAAAAGCTGCCTTTGGTGTTATTCTCCCATGGTCTTGGTGCAAATAGGACTGTTTATAGTTACATCGCTTATGAAATTGCTTCTCATGGTTTTTTTGTTGCTGCTGTCGAACATCGTGATCGATCTGCTTCAAATACATTTTATTTGGAACAAACTAACGACAATGAAGGGAAATATGAAAAAATTTGGTTGCCGTATCAGAGGGTTCCACCCGCTACCACTGAGGAAAAAGAACTACGTAACAAACAAGTGCACGAGCGTGCAGCTGAAGTTTCAAAATTAATGGATTGCATGGAAACACTAAATACTGGTAGTTTAACAAATGTATTAGGTGACTTTGATTTGAGCATTTTTAAAGACAAAATTGACACCGATAAGACCGCTGTCATTGGTCACTCATTTGGTGGTGCTACAACTATAACATCACTGACGAAAGATAAAAGGTTTAAGGTCGGTATCACCCTCGATGTTTGGATGTACCCACTTGGACCAGAAATTTACAAATCTGTCATCGACTCACCTTTGCTGTTCATAAATTCAGAGTCCTTCCAATGGCAGGCAAACATTGCCAGCATTCGAAAATTGGACAGGGATGTTACTGGTGTTGAAGCAGAACGTAAAATGGTTACTTTGAATGGGACTGTTCATCACACACAATGCGACTTTGCTTTCTTATTAGGTTCTGAATGGCTTGCGAAGATGATAAAATTTAGGGGGCCTGCTGATCCCAAACAAGCTAATGAGATAAATATGAAACTAATCTTAAGTTTTCTTGGTAAACATCTGAAACTATCTTGTGCCGGAGAAGTAGATGAAATAATTGAGAAAAATTCGAGTCATGTAATACTTGGTTCTAATGTTGAAATTGATGAACAGCGTTTGGAAGAATCAAAAGCAAATCTAAAAGCTGGAATGTAAATTTTGTAATGTTAAACCGACTTTCGATTGCTAATTAAATAACGGTAAAATTTATTTTTCTGTATTTTCAGACTATTAATTTTTCTTTACTACATTCAAGTTCATGCAGAAAAAGTGTCATAACATGTGTCATGCAGTTTATTTTCTAGTGTTTTTACGCATTTTGCAATTTTGGATGAGTTTTTATTTTATATAAGCCTATAATGGAATATGGGGAATCTCATGAATTAAGACTAACAAAACTTACGGTAAATATGCATCTCCATGATAAGCCTTTTTATATTCCGCGCAGTTGATTTTTTTCATTATAATTTTTTTTAATTCATCATTTATTGGGTTTAATTATTTTCAGTGTTTTTGTGGATGAATTGGATCTGAGTTTGAATATTTCAAATGATAATTTACATATCGTTTTGTTTAAATTTTGGGCATTCCACTATTTTTAGAAAATTTGTTGCTGACTAATTCTAGGTTAAAACTATTTTGGTTCAGTAGCCAATTTTTGAGAAAATTGATCTGGATAAAATTGCATACATATCATGTACTTTCAGAGTTGGCGTTTTTAGAACCCTAAAATGGGGGTAAGGTCAATTGTGCTTGAAATAATTCTAAAATAAGATTAAGATGTCATATTTGAAGTCGTTAGGTGCAAAAATTTCTCAAAAAATAACATAAAAAGCAAAAAATAGAAATACGGTAACATAAATATCCCGACACACCCATGCGAAATTTCTTCAACCTCTTAATCTATGCATGATGATCATGTTTTAGCATTCTAATATCAGGATACATACTGCTATGCAACAAAATAAATATTTATCTACTATAATTAATACTTATATTCAAACCTACATTTTATGTTATTCAGAGGCCTAATTTTGTCAAATATGCGTCAGAGATTATATTTTTGTTTAGTGATAAATCCAGTGTCAACTTACCTAATTTTGAGATGCCTTTGTTCAAATACTTCAGTTATATATATTTCTGAACAAAATTAGTTTCATTTTTCAAATATGCTATTGAATTGTTTTGCAAGTACAGTCTAAATATTTGCAAAATTTTTTAAAATTTGGTACAGATACTGGTACACTCCATGATTGGCAAAATAAAGTATCTGACACGTTGAGGAACATGACTTTAAAATTACTGCACAGAGTCTCAAATATCTTTTAAACTATTCTCTGTTAAAATCCTAATTTTATATTTATCTTCATATCTACTGCAATTGTTCTGGTATGATACATTTCACTATTATATTTAATTCAAGTGTATTACTTTTATTTTATAATATAAGAAAGGGGGATAGAAGTTTATTTTATTAGTGGTTCAACAGACATCAAATAATATTTAGAAAAAACACAACTGAATTAGGAACAAGGCGCAAAGTATAGCAACGCTATTTGTTGATAATAGGTTGCAGCTTCCTCTTCAAAAGATTAGGTAGAGTTAAACATTTCCCTATTCTGTGATTTTGAATCAAATCAATTTTATTAATACATAAAAATACTATTTAAAGAACATCAACACTCAACACATATTTTGGGTTGACAAAGGTGTCAAAGTTAACTTATTTCTATACAAATACAGTGGATAACTATGAAAATATAAGTTTGTTCCTCTGCTTATAATTCTGTTGAGCTCGAAGCAGAAATTTTCAGTCACCAAATTGGTAGAAGAACAGATACAAATTTTTTGGTATACTCCAGTATGACCTATTTTTTTCTTTTACAGCCGCTCCTTGGAGTGGATCAGCCTGGCCAAGGCTTTGTACTAGCGACCACCTATAGACAGACAGGGTTAGAATTGCTTGAAAGATATCTATTTTTTCCTGTTTTGGCTCAGCCTACCCAAGTTATTACACCCTGCGTTGAGTGGTGGGTATAGATTAGCAAGCCGGACTCTCCTATTAGTTTAGGCCTTATATATATATATATATATATATTACATTACCTAAAGTAGATATTGCTTATTTTCTTTGTTAAAGTTTAATATAAATCAAATATCTGGAAAATAAGGGAGTTTTTGTATTGTGAGAGAAATAAGTGTGATTTGGATACTTATTAACATTATTAAATTATTTATTAAATACTTGTTCATGGAAAAAAATTCAGGAATTCATCGCTTGAGATATTAAATTCCAATGCCAGTAAATCTTTAAATAAAAAAGTGGTCATATGGAGACTGCATAGGATAGGATATCATTTTTATCATGCGGCAGAGGAAAGGCGAGAATACAGCTCAACCATATGGCGAACTCCAACCATACAGATTACAGCTGTAGTTTGTATGCTCCAACCCTCGTGCAGATACCAGTGCCGAATCGGGTTGAAGGTTTTTGGATTATCGTATTTCTCATTTTTCCTGTGCATGGACCTGGTTAGTGGAGGAAGCAGTAAAGCAATGCTTACGTTAACCACCGTGCACCGGCGACACGTCCATCAGCCGATTACCGATTGAGCTAACTGGGCACAACATTGAGCTAACCGGGCACCCCATAGCACAATGCAGCAGCTAGTCACCCATGCGAATTTTTCGATTTTCTTATTATTTGCTATGGCTTGTCCGTGAACCTACCACGCGGCTTTTTTATAAGATAGGATCACACCATAATTTTTATTTTGTGGAATATCCGGAAGTACAAATAAATTAATAGTACATACTGTGTGGGCGTTAATATTATCGATGGGACAGACACATTTATTTGTAGCGAGAATGGGTAGAAAATATTTAAGATACCCGCACTCCAAATCCCGAAACCTTTCATCGAGTCCACTGTCGGTTGGGTCACCGGAAGCTCGGTCGCATTGAGACTGTACAGTACCGTGCAGCAGCCAGTCACCTATGCGAATGCATTCGCTGCAGCTTTTAAAACCCTCTACTGCCATCTACCACTTGTTCTACATTTCAGATTTGGATATCAAAGGACGTTTGGGGTTGTCATGTCACATTTCGGTGTGATTCATGTGCTAACTTGCGGTTTACGTTACTAAATACCAAATTTAATGATGCTTGGGAAATAAAACTCAGGTGCTGTGACTGAAATTTCGGATTATCAAAATGTCGTCAGGCGAAAAGTCAACTAATGAAAATGGAATGAATGGTACTTTACCAGCAAGCGAGGAAAAAGGTTAGTTAAGTTATCTGAATATTCTTAACTTCACAGTTTTTTGTCATTGTTTTATGCTACGGTACCAGCAAATGAGATTTCTGTTAAAGATAATAGCTGACATCCTTTTCAAGTACTGTATACCAGGGGCTCTCAACCTCATCAAACAAAAACGAATGTTAGCACAATAACTGACAAAATTGGGTACAAAAATTTCTATGTAGGTCTGTGGTCTATGACTGAAAATTAACTCAATACGAAACTTATTGCGCCGGAAAAGGCAGATTTGGTTGCGGTATGGACATAAAGTAAAGTTTTACTTGCAGTAAAAGTGTGCGGCTGAGGTTCCTGAACGTTTTTTTATAACGTTATCAATCAGTATGTTTATAACACTTGAATAGCACAAATTTAGAGCTAAAATCACAATGATAATGTCTTCTAGTATTACTTAGTTCATCGCCTCATTTAACCTATATTGCAATAGAACAAAGCAAATTCAAAAATTGTTACTGTGTTCTTCATATGACATCATAATTTGATCACATTAATTTTTCAAATTTTGACTATTCACATTTTGACTGAGGGGTATAGGTACTATTGGAAAACGACATTGCTTTACAGTGTCTCCAAGATGTTCTTTTTGGATTGTTGATAAAATCGCAATTAATTTAAAAGTAAATGTCTTTATGTCATTAATATATCAGGTGCCCGTTAGCTCAATTGGTAAAAAAGTTTGATGTCTCATCTCTGATTTTCTTATCGAAGGTTTGAATTTTGTGACTGATCAATATATGCAAGTGAATATTTGCTGGGCACCTCGCTGGCGTAAGGTGGTTCACATTTAGTGCTGCTTACAGCTTCCTCCTCAAACCATGTCGACAGAAAATGAGGAAAACGTTAGGCTAAAGCCGTCACCTCGATTCATAACTGGTGTCTGCTTTAGCTGTCTTGTGTTTCCTGCAAAATAAAAATGAAATTCTATCCTATACAGTAACATATAATTTATAAATATATAATTAAAGCAATATACACAACCATAAATTAGCCCCTCCAGACTTTTTGCATCACGTCTACTGTAATTTTTTAGGGTACGGTAGCTATGAATGTGGTATTTACAGTTACAAATTTGACACACTGAATACTGCTACGAAAATTGACAGTCAACTCGATTCGACTCAAGTATGAAACATAGCTGTGTCTTATTTTGAGTCTAATAAGATTTAGGGGGCAAATAATTTTCAGGTTTAAAATAATAGACCCTTCTTAGCACCACACTATTTTAAACCTGAATGAAATAGCTGAGGGATTATTGGTGTCAAACATGAATAATGACTGACAAATGTCTGATCTTATTGTGACGCTATTAACATTAAATATTTCTCATTTTCCTGGTTGCCAAAATATAGAATTCCACCTTGACCTTTTATTTCTCGCTAGAAGAGCTCGAATATTGTAATGTATTTGAAAGTGGTTTTCTTTATCTTTGTATGCTTCTTTTTCAAGA
Organism: Styela plicata; assembly: GCA_963675895.2. Taxonomy (NCBI): domain Eukaryota; kingdom Metazoa; phylum Chordata; class Ascidiacea; order Stolidobranchia; family Styelidae; genus Styela; species Styela plicata. The sequence continues at coordinate 10,005,185 of OZ023150.1, forward strand.
TACAATACCCATCTCCCCAGCTCAAACGAATGGAGAAAGTACACCATTACGTGGAAGTAAACTTGTCGATAAACTTGTTCTTCCAAGCGACATTGCTTCTCAATTAACACAAAGTCGTCAAAGGGACAGTTACTCAAAATTTAAGGTATCAGTATGACTCGTTTTTTCTATTGTCCATTTCCATCTTCCCCAGCTGATAAAGTTTTAAATCTTAGGTATTAGTTGGTGCTTTCAAAAATGGGTCTGACAAGAATGTTTTATTTTTCTTTTGTTTTCTATGTTGATATGTTTGACGATTTCTCTTCTTCGCGGGACAAGGCCTCATATATAAAGTATTGAGTCTTTAATGGAATAATTATTGTTATGTTGATATGGGGGAAAAAATATTTGTGCCTTTTCCTACATTTCACAATTTTATTTAATCTTTTTGACCGAAGTGCTAGTATTGTGATATTCCCACTATTTTCCCATTTTTCTTGACTGTGAAAACTTGATTTACTGGTAAAAATTTTTGTTTAAAAATGTGTCTGCACCAGACATGTTTATTTGAGTATGAATTAAATGTTCTGAGTAACTATGGGTAACTTTGCCATATTTGCTTATTTGGTTGAAAATTGGTATTCATCTTTATATATCTAGTGTGTCCGTCTATTCGTCATTAACAAATTTCTATCGAGAACTCCTCCGACACATCAAAACCTTTTGTCCTGGAATTTTCAGAAAGTACTCACATGCCAACAAGACACTTTTCAATTTTTGTTTGATTAATGAATTAATTTAGTTGTATTTCTGAATAGTTCCCAAGGCAAAGAAGTACTTGAGTAATAAGTGCAAAAATGATAACTGATATGTGATGAAACATTAAAAAACATGATTATGACACCACAAACATCTTTTTTCAGTTTTAGATAGCCGCGTTAGGCCAGCCAAGATTATGTGGGGTTTTGTTCTGCTATCGAACCTGCCTTAATTCATTTTTGATACTGTAGCAATTCATCGGCATAGATATATACATTTTAAAAGTTTCAAAATGAGACAATTAGTTTTGGGCACTATTGAAACTTAGAACTGTTCCTGTGATAGACCAGTAAAAATATCAATGTTTTGTTTTTCAGTTACCAATGTATAATAAGCAAGCATACTAAGGGTGCTCAGGAATTTGAATCGAGGTTTAAATCATTCTCACCTGACACGAGTTGAGCGCTAAACTCGTGTCAAGTTGAATCGAGTTTCTGCACTCCGCGCTATGTAACTGGAAAAAACAATGAACGCTAACACTGAACAAATTTATTTTCCCGGTATTATCTCCATTTCACATGATTTTTGTGGAAGCGCTCAGGTGTAAGGTAGTTATTTTTTCAATAAAATTTTACAACGAATTCCCGATAGAATTTTCCATTAGCATCTTAAACAGAAAACATTTCATATAGAATCAGGCCAGCTAGTTAACTATATACCAGTAACACAAAATTGCTATGGTACTAGCAAGGAATTAAATTTTCAAATTGGGGTTTATCTTAATTCTTTGAAGCTCTTAATTCGAACCCTCTTTAGGGGTAAGGTCCATGATCCTTTCATTAGTGCTGCATGCTGAGACTACTGCTTTATTATGTCCAGTTGATGAATTCATTGAATGGACTTGGTTGAACAGGGAACTTTGTGTGGTGGGTGATCTTATAAAATAAAATAAAGAATTGTAGGAATATTAGTGAGAATGAAGTTGTGTGTAGTTGAACTATACAGTGCATCAGTGTAGTTTGTAGTGAAACCTAAAAAGACTGTAGCTGCCAAAGGGAATTTGCCATTTCTGTCTCGAATTTCCATACGCATAGAAAAGGGTTAATCCCAACCCACTCAATGGATTCACCAAGAATGTGTATTTCTAGGTCTTAAATTATAAACTATGAATATAATAGTAGTGAGAAATATTCAAAATGGCAGTGTTGTTTACAAAGGGGCAAATTTGGTTTATATAGGAGAAAATAAAAAAGTAAATTTTCCTTAATATTTGTGAATTGCTCATTTTTTGTATGATTTTCGCTTCGAGGTCTTGGGTAGCAAAAGAACATATTTTCGAGCATGGGCTATAAATAAATCATGTCAGATAGTATAGTACATCTATGGTCCACTGCCACACTTGATATCAAAGCTCTCCATTGAAATATCATTGTTTGCTATTAAAAAATACTGCCATTGCTGGCCTCTATTACAAGTTTTATTTCGTCGAGCATGTGCCACTGATGGACCGCGTCTCATCGACGCGATCCATCTGTGGCACATACTCAACAAAAGATGTTTTTGTAATTGGGGCATAGTATATTATTCCATGGTTCTAATTCTATAGCTTATTATTATGTTGTTCACACTGTGGCACAATAATATTACCAACTCTGTTGCCTACACTACTAATTTATATTCTGATTCAAATTCATTGCCTGAGACCTGATTTCTTACAATATTGTATCACGTTTTCAGAGCTTATAATCTAGATTTCATTCAGCAGAAGTGGAGCTCAATGTTTTAAATCAACTTCACTTTTTTTTCAGTGCTGACATTCATTATTGCATTATAGAAATCTATTATTTATTATCGAGTTGATACCAATTCCATTTCAACTATAAGCACAATTAATTTTTAATGAAATTTAATTCATGAATACTACCTGTTAATAGTCTTATAGAATAATGGAATAGTCTTATGTTCTTGGTATTAGGTAGTCATCACTCAGTCTTTAAAATGAGTTTAGTTTTAGAGTTTGGTTTTTTTTTTACTAAATTTTGCTCAGAGCAACACAGGAGACAAATCATCCCTCTTAGATTTTTATCAACGAGAGTTTTGAACCCTTGTAGATCAACACAATCAGGAAAGCAGTGAGAAGGCAAGAAATTCCAAAGTTTAGAGATTCTTGGGAAAAAGCTTGCATAAAACTGTTTGTGACATTGTGGAACCTCCCAGTGAATAGGTGCGAATTGGTAGCCGATTGAGTGGACCGATGAAAAATTTTGTTCAGAGGAACCAGAGTAGAAAGCTTCCTTGAACAAAGACCATTATAATATCTGTAAAGTAAACAGCGTGAGACAACGTTGTGGCGGTGTGGCAAACTTTGCAGACCAGAAGAAAGTTTGGGGCCAATCATATTGATCACACGCAGTTGAATACGGTCGAGCATCGTAAGAACAGTGACAGCAGCACTGCCCCAGATGTGAAATCAATATTCCATGCAGGGTTGAATCAGTGATGTGTGCAAATGGAGAATGATTTTGGGAGAGAGGTGATGGCGAGCTCGATATAGAGAACAGACTTTCATTGAGACTTGTTTAGCAGTACTAGTTACCTATTCAATCCAACTCATGTCCTTAGACAGTGTGAGTCCAACGAGACGAATATTTGAGGATTCCTTCAGTACCAGATAATGAAATTTGAGTTGCATACGTATCAGTGTAACGATTACTTGATGAATCTTTGGTCTTTTCCATGCCAAGTGTTACCCCGATTAGATACTGTGGCCAAATCACACTCAAGCAATTTTGCCAGAGCTAGACGTAATTCCAGGAGGGATTTTTCGTTGAGACAAGTTATATGCTTGAATACAATGGCAGAGCCAGGGCATTTCAAAGACGTATTTCAGACTCTAAATCTGATTTTCTCTCAAATTAGAATAGCCCAATTTTAGAAATATTATTCAAGCTTAAATTCAAACCTGTAATTTTGCTTAAAATTCAAATTTTTGCATCTTCAACTTTTAGATAATATAGGATACATTTATTTTTGCTAAAATCTGTATAATTTCTTTTTATTTTGGTTTTTCCAAATCCAATTCTGTTTAAAAATCTAATGGAAATATCTCAATCAATGGATAAATTTTCAATAAGTTTGGCAAAATGTTACTAAATATCTTGAAATAAAGTTTCAACATTTGACTAAATTGTTGATGAAAGCTTTTTTCGAATCACACCAATTCTAACAGAGTGAATATTCAAATCAACCGATTTGATTTGAATATTTAACCTAAAAGTAGCTTTCCCACCGTAAGCGCATATTTTTTGTGAGGGAGGTTTTATCTGAGACTGATGCTGTGCCTTTATTGATTATTGGGATATTAACATTTACCGGTATTCTTGATGTGTCTTATTAAGTATAAAGTAATTTTAGGACATAGTTTTTTTGTAGAATTCTTAATTGGTTTTTATGTACCGATGTCATGCCGTAATTTTTGGAGAAGGCTTACCATAGATAGATGACAGTGAATGTATTTTAAGTAATCAATTTGCTTGATGAAAGAATATGATTTTCTACCCAGGGTGACCATCAAGCATGGCTCTCATGGTTTAGTCAAATAAAATTGAATATTCAAATCAATAGCAAATAACTATTGCTTCAATTGAATCGAAAGTTTAGTCAATCCAGAGTGACAGAATCTCGTTTTTCCGCAGGTGTCCAAATTATTTGTCATTTTCTTCAGTTGGACAAAAAAGGTTTAAAACCATCAACACTGCTATTTCATAACAGTATTGATGATTTTACCCTCCTTCTACAGTTTGGTTACTACTGGACGCTCAAAAGGAAACATTTTTATCTCCAACCAAGCAATAAAACATTGCCCTTTTGCTAAATTTTCATTGGGTGTATGAGTAGCGAAGCAGCTGCTGACATTCCAGCAGTCTGAGTCAGCCTAAGTCAGTTAGTGGTTATTAAACTTTTCGAGCGTGAATAAAAATTTAGGTGTGGCAAATGTTTGGCGACTCATGCATTTAATTTCATATTCATTTAACCCTTTAAATAATATGGATTGAATAGTACATCATTTTATCTTAGCTGAGAGGGAACGCTTTAAAATACAACTGAAGGCCATGAATACACGTAAATCTTACCTTTGCATTGAATTGTGTTTCAGGTAACAAAATAAAAACAGCAATACATGTCTGCATTGCTTTGCGTTAATTATATTTAAACGCCTACAATGCACAAACAAAAAAACGAGCACATTCCGGTATCTCACATAGCAAATCAGTCAGTCGCATTGGGAAAGATAACGAACGCATGCACACAGCATCAATCGATTTTAAAACCCTTCAATTTTGGGTCGCGATCATACTTTAAGAAACTCTGGCCATGATAGGATTTTTACCGAATCCAAATGTTATAATATTCTTTAAATAATAGTCTTTTATCTGATTTAGATTGATACTTTTTTTGTTAATTGATACAGTACTCGTTAATCGCATGAAATGCTCAACTGGCACAAATACACTTCATGCTGAATAACAATGGTACTTCAAGTTCAGGTTTACTGTGAATTTTATTATCCTTATTGTTTGCACTTCTCTTCATGAGTTGTGGTAAATTTACTCAGCTGTGTTTTCGTATTAAGAGCAATCCTTCTTCATTTATCAAATCATCATTTAAAATATTGGATCAGACATAAAATTTTATAATGTTTTAATACCCACTAGTACATGGCCTTGTCAATGCCCATTCAGGATGAAATTTCTATTTGCTAATTGAGCAGTAAGTAAATTCAGGATGATTTTTGTATTTGCCAATGGAGCAGTAGATCTTCATTTGGGTGTTTGATTTATCATGTGTCGTTATTTTGTTGATATAAATCGGAACAATCAAAAACCCGCTCAAAAAAAGTGTTGATGATTTTTAAGCCTTTTGTATCATTTTTTGCCATTTTTATAAACCCAGTGTAAGTTATATATCTGAGAGTATTGTATTTTGTTGATTCCTTTTAATGGCTGTCCATTTGTCAAAGTAACAGTAAATGACTTGTCAAACTTTTATTTGCTATATAATTCAATTTTTTAATAATGTTGTACTGCTTTGTTATTGTTGATTTTAATAATAACCTTTGCACTAATATAATATTTGTCAAATATCCTCCGAACAGAATTTGCAGTCAATTATACGTCTGCAGTATTAAACGCTATTCTTGTTTATCATTACCTAAATTCCAATATACTTAGGCTCTGGAATTTATGCCTCAGGGTCCAAATATAGCTTGTGAAGTTTCAAATTTCCATGTAAGAACCATTTACTGTTATGAGATTGCAATATAATATTGCACTATTTCCGTATTAATAAGTCTCATAATATTTATAATAAGGCGGAATGTCAGCTATTCTGCTGCTTGAACACCTGGAGAAAATGTCTGCCATCAGAAAATAAAATTACCAAAATGGCAATATGTTTTGAAAACAGAATATAAAAATATATATATGTTTAAAGTTTGTATGACTGGTAAGGATGAATATGAACAAGAGGGATTGAACCATATTTTTTTCCTTTATGGACACCAGAAAGAAAATTTTCTCCCATCCTTTCTTGGGGAAAGTTGAAAAGTTTTTGATATTGGATTTAGGTCATAGAGCTATGCTTCCAAACTTTATATAATCGATACGAATTCACAGTTTATTGTTCCAATTTCTGTGCAACCACAAGCTGGAACCTTTGTTGTTCTTATGTTGTTATTAACGAAGAATAGTCTTGAAGCATAATTAGTACTTACTGCTTCAACTTGAAAATAGTGCTTTAGCTTGGGTGTTATATGATCAGGGGTGCAAATAAGAGGATTCCTCCATGAGAGTACGACATACTCTCGCGATTTTTAACACATGTGTTTCAGAAATAAATCCTTCTGTTTTTCTTTCTATAAAAAAACTTTTAATTCACTTCTACACTTGATATTAAAGATCTTTGTCATTAGTTTAGTGCATTGTAAGTCAACGACATCAAGAATACCTCAAATGATTGTAAAAATGTATTTATGAACATGCAGTTACTGACACCTTTTAAAAAATTTGCAATTTTAAAGTTCTTCCCGTAAAGGTCTTTGCGCAAATACTGATGAGACTAAATCTCTCATGCTCTTGTGTTATTTACAACCCTGTGTGATATCTCATTACATTTTCACTTTCATTGCTGTTGTGCAATTTAAACTCTGATCAATTGTACAACCCTATCATGTGACAGAACTTATTATCCTTTCGACACTAGTATCACTTTGGAACAAAATCATACAAGTTTGATTCATCGCCATGTTTAAATATACTGTGGCGAATATCCTGAATGAATTCGAGCAACAATGCGATATATTTGTGGTTATATTTTGCCAAGCGTTAGCGATAGACAAGCTATATATGAATGGAAATTTCTTTTCTGTAATTCCCTAATACTGTAATTGAAAAAGTGAATGTAAAACCAAATTTCTATTTATGTATGAATCACCACTGTTTGATGAGCCATGGTTCATCTTTGGCTCATGCTTAACAGAATGATTCATCTGAGTAACTCAGATGAATCATTCTGTTGAGCATGTGCCATAGATGGACCGTGACTCATTATTATGTTATTCAGTATATTATTTTATTATCATTTCTGCTAAATGTTTTTGTCGCTTTTGTACTTTTATGGACATATGACGTTATTGTCTCATTTTATTGACAATACAATATATATATTGTATTGAAAGTGTCAATTGACCATTGTTATGATTTTTTATTTACTTCGTGACATCATTTTCTAGAACCCGAATGAAGTCGAGAGCGCGTCTACGAATGATGTAAGAATCGAGTAAGTCTCTTTGTTGTTAATCGTCTTTGAAATTTGTCACCGAGTGAATATTATTAAATTGTGCATTTTTGTACTGTGCGTTAATGTACATTTGAAAAGTTGTTATCGAGTTGTCTGGGCAATATTCACTAAATATGGATTAAGAAACAAGTATACCATATTTATATATATATATATATATATTTTCGTTTAATCAAATGCTATTAAAGCATGACCATAAGCAGTGCTGAAAAAGAACCAATGAAAGGCCACTTTATGGCAAAGAACTACTACAAGATGCTGTAACCAGCAACTGCACTCTAAGCAGAAAACACCTCATGCAAAACTAAACCGCCAAACTATCTACCACTTCTTTATTTCCTTTTAGTCCCAAATAAGTTCCCAAATAAATTATAAATCTTTCCTACCACAGCATCATCTGAATATAATCATATTTGTTTAAAAGTATCATTGAAATATTACGTTAGTTTAACGAGGTTCACCTGATTGAATTTCAAAAGGTTGATTTAGGTCTGATTTACTCATATTACATTGGACAATAGTTTTAGAGCTTGCTTTATTAAAATTAGCAATCGACACTTCCTTCTGGTAAAACCAGGTGTAAAAATGTTTTATCAAGCTTGGATCATTGATGGATCATGCCTTAACAGCATGTTCCATCAATGGTCCAAGCTTGATAAAAAAATCTTCTTTAATATGAAGAATCTGCATCATGATTTTCCATTGGTCTAAGGGACGTGGACTAACTACTTATTCTTCCTCTGTGCCTTTGTGTTTCTTCACACCTACACAAATTTATTTCTGTAACGTCCTCTGATACTTCTTAGCGTCGACTTTTTTTACTTCCTTCTAATCCGTATTGGACTTCCATAATATTGTAAAGAATTGTTTTGTTACTTTTTCACCTTGCCCACCTCCATAATTAAGCTATAAATTTAACATTGAGTGGTGCCAGCTTCGATGATACTTCATTGATATTATTTTATCTGTGCAACAAATATTTAGTGGGATAAAAATTTACATAATGTGCAAGCTTTTATTAAATAATGTTTATGCAAATAAATTTTTAATTTAAAAATATCAAAATGGCTGTTACAATGGTTTATACAATTCAGGTGTACATGACGCTAGTAGAAGAGTATTTTTTCTTCATCGCTAACATTGTGCCAAAATTGTATATCTTTTAATATTAGAATTGAAGCAATAAATTGTCTTAATTCAACCAAATATTCAGGCCAAAAGCCCTTTTTTCAATACTTGATTCTTTGCAATATTAATTTGAAATAACTGTAGACATGAACTGAATATTAATTTTATCCAATTGTCTAAATGAGTTCAAGTATTCTTACACATTGTGTAGTATTGAATAATATTGGTCTATATTATTGAATATCTTCAGAATTACTTTATATAGTTTTTTATTACTTTTTTTAGATTTGCAGATGGAGACAGGGCCGGTAGTAGTTGGTCACTTGATACAAGTAATGCATCCTCGGCAACAACAGATGTGAGGTGTGGATGCCAATTTTACTTTTTCATCATTACTCACTTGAATTTTAGGAACTACATATGTTGCCAATGAGGTTACATAGCGGTCATTGTTTCTAGAGAAATTAGAAAAAAAAAAGCATGTTTGTATAAATTTGCTTTAAATTTGTATGATTCCTTATGAAAGAAAACAAAAAAGTTATATTTCTCCTGAATAAAGTATAAAATTTTCACTTACTCTCACTAATCCGATATTGTAATGAGGCAAAGAGGGGCAAGCTATTCAAGCAAATGAGAATTTTAATTACAAGTCTTCATTAATTCATATGAGATGTTCACTTAGTGGTGATGCACAACGTAGAAAAAAATCTAATTTTGAATTAAAATTGTGATATCTGCACTGGATATGAGTAGTATGAATTGAGTGAACCCATGAGTGAACTCGAGTTTTTGTGTTGTTAAAAAGTACAATGGTACTACCTTCTTTGTATTGGTCATTTAATATGCTGGACAAAGTATTGTTGGCATAATAGACTGGATGTTTAGAGGACAAATATACACTGTCAGCAATATTGTCAGAAATATTCCAATACCAATCATGTTTCGTTAAGCATGGGTCACTGATAAATTGTGCCGCGGCAACATTCGTTATATACAAAGAGTAGATATAGGGCTATTTTGTTTCAAGTTTTAAACCTTTTTCAAAATGACTGAAAATTTTTTAGCATAGCTTCATCATTAAAATTTTTGAGAAATAAATAATTTTTGTTGTCCGTTATTCAATGTTAAAGTAGTATGATTTTAAAGTACTACCTACTAGATTTTGACAAGTCAAGTTCATTGCTTTCGTTGACTTTGGTAGCAAGTGTACAAATATCTATTGCCTAAATTTTCAAATGGGACTTTGAATTAAGATCTTGAGTCTTATATAGCGAGTCTGTAAATAACTTAACCACCAGTCTCGCGATTTTATTTGATAAAATGTGAAAATTTTATAGAAATCCTTTGATCAATTTCTTCTTCGTAAAAAACTGTGTCTGCCAAGCATGTGCCATAGATGGACTGCACTTTCTAAGTGCAGTCCATCTCCGGCATATGCTCAACCAGACATAGATATCTATCTACCAGTTCACGTCTGTCTATAGAAATAGAATATAATTATTCTGCATGGAACAATGTTATGAATAGAATATATTATTGACACAGCGATTGCCGATGTTTTCACAGGCAGTATACTCACACGGTTAAATAGAATAGACATATCAATAATTAAATAAATCATTTTTGCATGACAATTTCTACTGGCGAACTTTAATTCCAAAAGAAATTTATGGATTTTGTAATCTGGGAATTGATACCGGTATCGCTTTTGAACAGACTGGTCGAATGCCTATCTTTCTTGTGCACCAGAGAGAATGGCTTCCATCGGAAGCAAAACATTCACATATTCAAAAATATATTTTTCTTTTTGTATGACTGATATTAGTAAAGAATTTTGTTCGATCTGATAAAATGACAAAGTCTTAGACGCCTGAAAGCGGACCAGCCGAATTTGTCCCGTTTTGACCATCTAGTAACAACATAACTCCTTTTTTTGTCCATTTAAAGAAACTGGCGTCTGCATTTTAGATATCAGAAGAAAAACAATATTCATTCATTCACTATCAACCTAAAATTTAATATACGCTCTTTCTTAATTTTTCTATGAATTTTTCTTGTGACTCTACTCTGAAATATTACATTCGATCAAATTATTAAAACTTATCTTATTTATTATTGCATGGAATACTTGTTGAATATTCTCATTATATTTTTTAGATGGTATCAACATCCTAAAGTTAAAGAACATTGGAAAGTTGTTGTCGCGTCTTTTGTTTTATTTTTTATAGGTCTAGGTAAGTATTTTTTTAATATACTATATAATATTTTAATTTATACGAATCAAGATAAATGCAACTAAAGTCAGCAGGGCAGAGGATCATCTCTTGCATCTATTCATGAACAAAATATGTTTTTTTTAAAGTAGGGATGGGCAGTTCAAAAAAAGCTCTTCAGTGGGATTCTTTATACCAAACCATCTGGATTTAAAATATTCAATTAATAACATTATAGTTCTATTGAACTTTCGTACCTGATTTCAACCCGATATTACATACAAAATTGGTCACGGTTTTAAATCGTTTCATAATGCCCTTAAAGGAAATTAAGAATATGTTTCGATTTTAGTAATCTAAATAATTCCATTAGGGATTTAGCCAAAATCAATCTGACAACGGGGTTCGGATTACGCGGTTGCGGGTTGCCTTTCACAACCCGTTTTCTTAAAACCGCAACTAGTTTACAAATTCTGCAGAAAACAGGAATATGTTTCTTCATGACGTATTTGAGATATTATCAATTTTCCCTCAACATACTAAACGCTAATATCTTAACTTATTCCCCGCTGTGCCTGAGTTTTGTCAAAATATTCCCATACAAGTATAGACACCAGATTGACCACACAAGCATGACCCTATTGATTACAGACCCAAATTTATTTTAAAGCTCTTTAACTGTGCCCTTAACTGTTGAATTGTCAGATATGAATATTTTTGGTAAGATAGTTAACTTTCCCCAATAAAAAAAAATACAGGTCGATTTTCCAAATAATTACCTGTGGTTGATTCCGTTTATTTAAAAATTAAGCGTTATTTTGAGCTGGTGTTCGCATCAGTTATTTATCAAGAAAACCAAATTTAAAAATGTTCAATTGCTTTCAAAAAAAACAATTTAGACAAACAGAAGCAATTTTATACCTATTTATTTGTCATTCAATTCAAGAAACAATGTTTTACAGAAATCATTTATTTTGTTGTTGATATTTTGCAAAATCGTCCTTTATTGAGGTGTCAAGACATAATAAATTAATCTTTTGGTCTGATGTGTCTGAAATTTTATATCTTTCATCACCGACATGTCAAAAAATGTCATTCTTCCGTCGTGTTTTCTTCATTCTTTGATTCAAGTGCTGGCAGAGCAAATCTTCAAAAGTTATTACTTTTTGTAACATTGGAAATTAGAAAACAGAAACTTAATGCAGTCGAAAATCTAAAAAATGCTAAACATTGTTTGAAACCAAAATAAAAATTAGATTTGCTAATAAATCATAAATCTGTTGGTTGATCTTTGTTTCAAGTTACCTACTTAGCATCTTGCAAAAATTGGCATACCGTAAATAATTTCACATTTTGTGTACTGTACCTTTTTTATTTTATGTTAGTAATTTTGTTTTATTTTTTTTAAAACCTAGCCATGTTTGGTATTAAAATGAGTGTAAGAATATCGGTAAATTTAATTAAAAATCAATCATAATCTAAACTTTGATTGTTTTCACTTTAGACAATTGGGTTAGACATTGTTATGGCCATTGTTATTAGAGAATCACATGACTGGGGATCAGTCGCATCTGCATGTACTGTCTACTGTGCACGATTCGCTGATTCTGCAAGTTTGTGTCTTGATTGTTCACGCATGATCAGCGCATCGTAAACTTAAGGCAGGATAAATACCTTGTATGAACTTGCCAGTACTGACAATAAAATTCTTCAAATATTTGTAATGAATAATAGACCAAGTATGGGGAATGATCTATGAAAGTAAGCAAAGTACTGACAATAAAATTGTCCCAATATTTGTAATGAATAATAGACCAAGCATGGGGAATGATCTATGGAAGTAAGCAGCTAATTGTGAAGAAGTGTTAAGACTTGGAAAACACCTTGATACTTGACAATAATTGTGACACAAAGAATAATGTAAAGCTGTGTAGTCCTTGACTTGTTTGTTGTTTTGAAAATACTTGCCGAAGTCGAGCAATCTGCAATTTACCCTCACAAAATCGCTACTGTTTCTTTATCAGATTCTCAGTTTTTTTTCAAAAACGGAACTCATTTTCCAAAACCTAATTCGAACGTCACCTGATGAGATGAGATTCTTTCTCTTTGAGGCGGACATTTTGCATGTACTTCTTGTTCATAGGTTTTGTTACCACCTCATGCTATCACTTTGTAATTGAAGATGTTAACAATACATTCTAGGCATCATTTTTCATTCTTGTATCTCCTATCATTGTCAAGGCGACAGATTTTGTTTGTCTGGTTTCGGATACTTTTTCGTGTCATCTTTATTGGATGAAGAAATGGCTTTAAATTCCTTGACACTGCTATGGAATAGCAGTTTCAATGATTTTGAAGACTTTTGTTTATTATTATACTTGCTCTTAAATACTTTAAAAAAATTCTTATAATTTTGTGGCTAATATTTTTTATTTACTTAATATTGTGAGCAATTAACTTGCTTACTTTGCTCTGAGTATCAGAATGACAGCTGACATTTTCTTATTCTCTGTAATCAGATTACTAAAATCATAATATTATTGGTATATATTTCCTGATAATTGTAGTTTTTTAGGGAAACTGGCCATTTGGCAAAATATTGTACGTTGAATAAAATATTGTCGTTTCCTAGTGTCATTAAAAATTTGTCGTTAGGAAATACATCTAGTCCAAATGTACACTATTCAATATACTGAATCATATATTGAATGTTATTTTAACCAGATGAATTTAAAAAATTGGTTCTGAAGCATTCGTGAATACTCTTTGTCATCATTAGTATTTCATACTTTATTCAGTTCGATTGTTTTGCCTTGTACTTGCCACGCTTTTTATTATTTTTTCCAAAACAACTCTCAAGATCTAAATGCTTATCATAGGCAGTGTCCCAAATTGTTTGTGAGCTTTCCTAAGCTGACGTCAAGACGTTCATACAAATACCTCAAGAACACTTATCTCTTTTGACTTAAGTACATCTATTCTTTTCTGAACACTTCTACTGTAAAATACCTCCTTCTCCACTCTCCATTATTTTGCCTGTGGTCAGGTCACATACACTATAATAAAAAAAAGATATACATAAAATAGAGATCTTTTTGGAACTCTAGTGCTTGTCAAGGGTCTATGTATTACATTCAGGTACTAGAACTTTACTGTTATGCATGATCAAAAATTTTTGGGGTGTAGTCGAAATTGGTGGAAAAATATATTATATTATAATTTGTTACACATTGAATCAACAGAGTGGATATATTAGGCGAGCAGAAGTTCAAATTATAGTATACCTTCATACTTTAAGATTTTTTTTTGATGTGAAATTAATGAACTTCAAAATGCCAGAATATTGAAGGATTTAGACAAAGGCATGTCCAAAAGATTCAATGTCAACTAATCCCAATTTCAGTCACGGTCTCATTACACAAGACAGGCCGACAGAATCTTGATTTTTTTTCGATATCTGAAATAATTTCTGAGCAGCGGGCATTCTGCTAGTCTGGAACCAGGTTTTATGCTTGAAAAAACATGATATTCCCAAACAAAATATTTGTCAAGTACACTCGTCACCCATGGATCGCTATGCAGGGTTGTTCATCTGTGACTCGATGTTGCAAAACATAGCTTTGATGGATAGTTTATTGAAATACATTATCAATTGAACCAAGACGATTCTTCTCCATAATTCGTACGTGCTTTTTGAATAGGTTTATTTTTACTTATTGTATATTGAAATATATTATCAATTGAGCCAAGAATATTTTTCTCTGTAATTTGTACGAACTGTTTGAATAGGTTTATTTTCACTTGAGGTGAATGAATGTATTCTCATTTCTAATTTATTATTTTATTTAATCCTAGGTCTCTGTATCACTGGAATTATTCTCGAAGCTACTAATGCTGATTGTAAGTATTCTCTATTTTATTACAACCAGGAAAAAGCAACCAATAATATAATATCAGGAAACTAAGACTAAGGAATTGTCAGAATCTGGCTCATTTTTTTAAAAATTCAATTTGCGGACTTGAAATGTTTTGTGCTAAAGAGCATTTCAACAAGCATTTTCATAACAGGAATTTACTTAAATTTTGGATTTGGTTGCTGATGACTCAACGAATTGTTCAAAAATAAGGCGCAACAATTCAACAACTAGTGAATGAAATTTGTGACTTAAGGTGCATTTTGTGGATCTGTATGTTTATTCACTTTTTGAAAATTAGTACTTCTGACATTTGTGTGTATTGAGAAATAATTTGAATATACCATGTCATAGTCACAGAATTCCTTTGTTTGTTCAATTTTTTTTATGATTACTCAATGCTTGGCCGAACCAAAGTTGAGTTTTTGGATCCACAAGAATCTAGTGATGGCACTTACAGATTCAAAATGCATATCAACTCAAATACATGACAAATTCAGATGATTCGAATGCGAGTTTTCAAATTTTCAACAATGTAATGGGGCCTATTATTTAGTCCTAATCTTTTCAAATGCGATCAAATTAAATAAGCTTCGATCCAAAACGATGAGATTTAATATGAGTTAATATTTAAGGTGGCAACCATTCTCCATAAAAATTTTCTCGAAGTAGCTATCTCTTGTCGAGCATGTGTCACAGATGGATCTATCGATGAGGCGTGGTCCGTCAGTGGCACATGCCTGACAAAATAAAGTTTTTATTGGGTCATACTCTGTTATTAAATTTTTGTTGAAACCTTCGAAGGGTACTCTCAGTGGGAAAATACAATACTCAATAGTGCGTTTTTATCATTTAAACTGAATTTTTTTTTTTTTTCAGTGAGCGCGATTTATATATTCTTCGTTGTTGGTGCTGTCTGCTTTATACCTGGTGGTAAGTCCTTTTAAATAAGTATGAAGTGTCAAGTTTGTCACAGACTGATAGTATGCCAACTATTTTACTTAGTACTATTAGCTGCACATGCTTTAGAATTGCTCTAACTCATCTTCTGTGGTACTTAAAAACCGGTTGAAATCTGGTGGAAAAGTGGTATTTGGTTTCCTCATGGCCAATAGCAGATACCACAGAATTGCTCTAACTCATCTTCTGTGGTACTTAAAAACCGGTTGAAATCTGGTGGAAAAGTGGTATTTGGTTTCCTCATGGCCAATAGCAGATACCACAGAATTGCTCTAACTCATCTTCTGTGGTACTTAAAAACCGGTTGAAATCTGGTGGAAAAGTGGTATTTGGTTTCCTCATGGCCAATAGCAGATACCACTTGTAGACATAATTTATTTCGTCACCTCTGTCGATGCAAAAGACGTACAAATAAATGGATATCACATTAGAACACACTTTACTATTATTTTTGGTTTAGTGCTTGGTTCAGTGCTTTCTGCTTATGGTGTAGACCCTGGTTTTCTGGATTTCGTAGCTCCTTGAATGTAATTTGCAAATTAGCTTCTCTCCTCTACTCCAATTTGACCATCATTTAAAAATTTCAATAGCGGTATATCAGACAATATGAAAATGAGGAGTTTTGTAACATATTTTTGAGGAGTTATATTATCTATGTAAGATAGATCTTAGCTGAATACTCATTGAATGCCTATCAAGACAGGAAAAAATTGGGTTTAATATCATGGTTGAATGGTTTGAAAAGAGTGACTCTACTCATTTATTTTGTGGTCCCTCATAGGTGGGTCACACTAACTTAACACTCGGTACCCCCTTAAACTATATGAATAGGTTGGTGCTATGAGTAAAGCAGGTTTGACTAAGCCTACCTACCCAAGTAATAGCACCTGGGAGGAGAATAGGGTCTCTAACTTGTGATGATAACCAGTATAATAGTAAAGACAATGTAATGTTTTGCATGAAAATCTTTACCCAAGCTTTGCTAGAGGTCGACAAATCGATCTATTATTAGTTTCCTTACTTGCTTGACAAATTTTTCTGTGCTTTTTCATGACTGGGTACAACTTGTGATATACTGGTGCTGATATCCACTTGCAAACCAGATGTTTGGTTGAGCTATTGATGAAAGCAAATAAAACAGACATTTGGATCTGTAATATATACTGTAAAGAATTTTTGTGATGACCACTCTAAATGTCTTTGGTTTGCATAGTTTGTTTAGAAGTGTGACTGAAGTAACATTTTTTAATATTCCAAGGAGATTGCACAGTAGAGTCATCACGTATATGTGATTTTTTTAATGCAACTCTATTATACTTTATTGCTTGTCTGGAGTGTTAATTTAGGTTATAGAATTAAGTTTTAAAGTTCAAATACTTAAAAGGACTGCTTTTCATATACATTCTAACCATTTCTCAGTCAAATCTTGATTGAAATTTCTCCAGGTAATATTTAACATGCATTAGTCTTTGTTAGGAAGTTAGATGTACAGGTTCTGATGACTGTCAGGACTGGTTGCTCTTTTTTCAACACATTTAGGGCATCAGTTATATACTGGTATTAACATACGATTTTTAGGATTCTAACTGTATTAACATCCCTTAATACAACCAAATGCTTCAATCAGTAAACTTTATAAAACATGGTAAAGAAAGGTCATGAAAGAAATAGTGTATCTCAGTAGTCTTTCAGATGATGATTTTTTATTATTCACGATGCAACTGTTATCATTATTATTCCATTGCAACCGGCATATGTATTTGAGGATATTAAACAAATATAAAGAATAAAATAGTTCATTTCTAGTTAAAAAAAAATAACAGAACACGATTTACATGAAAAAAGTGGTACGTTTGAAACCTTGATATATATTATTTAATATCAATTTAGCTTGACTTACAGATCTTGCTTCAAAAACATACCCACGAAATTGATTTGAAATTGTGCAAAACGTATCACCAGCAATATAGCAGAAATGTTTTTCATCTGTAACAATTTTGCCACAACTCGATATATCTGCAAATTTATGACTGAATATTGAATCAGCTCCGATATCGTCTGATAACAAAGATAATTGGAAGTCATTTGGAACATCGTCTTCATCTAGCGGAATTCTACTCAAAGGTTTACTTTTCTCCCGCCTTTCTTTTTTTGGTCCAGTCATTGCTTGAATATCGTTAAATACCTCTTTGTCTTTGTCAACGTTATGCATATATTCTGTTGTGCTTTTATTCTGTGTCCTGCATTGTCCGTTTGCACTTTTAGTAATCACGCCTATTTCTGTGATCTCTAAAATTACATCCATTATTGTCATTGGGGATCGTTTGCGGAGTGCTGTTTTTATCACACCTTCGATTTGTCCCATGCCACCATGTTCGCCTACTTGAACTTCACCGACATATTTTACAGAGTAACAACCACAACCGGATCTGTCGGCTACTGGTGCATTGCCCTTATCATTTGAAACTGGAGAAAGAGACATTGCTCTTTTCTCTTCTGCTTCTTTCAGTTTTTGCTCAATTTTCTTTTGCCGCTTGTCATAGTATGCTTCCATAATGTCCTGATATTCAGACAGAATACGTCGAATGGGATTAAACACACCTCTTGTTGCAGGACACCTAGGTTTTATGACAGTCAAACAGCAAGGTTTTTCCTTCCTTCTACATTTTTTCCAGATATCCATTATCTCATTTTCCCCGTTTGTCATGGCAGGAAATAATTGGATTCCATTCATAGCAATTAACATATCACCTACGCCAATATCTGGAGCGTCTGCAGCCACACTTCCTTCTTTGGTTTTAGTTATTATTCCATATCCTGAATGAATAAAAATGTTCTGATTATTGGGTTTACACTTAAGGATATCACATCCAATAGTCAGGTAAGGTATTCTTGAAATCTGATGAAAGTAATTTCATTTTTTGATTAATCTCTATTAAATTGAATCAGTTTCAAGTAAACTCATGATATATGCCATATTATATGTTATAAAATTTGAGATATATCGAAACATAAAATATTTTTTAATATCAACGATTTTGTTTACCTGAGATGTTAAAACGTTATTTTATATATACCTGTACTGTAAATTTTAAGTATTGTAAAACTAAGCTGTAAGGAAAACCCTGGTCTCATCCACACTTTCAGAATGTCAGCTATTCTGCTGCTTAAACACCCGAAGAAAATGGATTTCATCTGAAATTAATTCAGAAAATTGGCAATATTTTACTATATATCTGTGAAAGATGTTAATGTCTCTTTTGCGTGTCTGGTTGTAGCCAAACTGTATATGATAGTTCAAAACCATCAATACTGCTATGAAATAGCAGTGTTGATGGTTGTGAAGCTATTTTTGTTCATAAATGCAATGTCATTTGGACACCTGAAAAAGAACAAAGATTATGCCCCACTGGTTTGCTGCATTAAACAGTATTAACATTTAAATTATACCATCAATGTAGATAATTCCTAGTCCGAGTTCATGTGTTGGTACAAATTCAACTGTTCGTAAGTCTGGAATGTTCCACGTATGATCGAGAAAATATGAATTGTTTCGATCGAGTTCAAATGTTAATGATGACGATATTGTTAGAAGCAACGATCTAAAAACAAAAATATAATATGTCTAAAAAATTTCGGTGGTTGTTTATTTGTGATTCTACATTCTAGTTTAGAATTACGCAATTTAATAAAAAATATCTCCCTATAGTTTTATAGTCCATTTACCCAATTCATGGCTTTTCAGGTTGTTTTGGCAGCAAAAGTTTGATATATACCAGATTTTTAATTGTGATAAGTAGTAACTTTGTGCATTGTAACGCTGCCTTGTTTGAGCATAAGTTAGAAAAAGAGAACTGTCGAGTAAGCAGCTGAAACTATGCATTGAATAGAAATAACCATTGGATTCAGTGTCAGTTAGTATGCTCTATATATAGTTTTTAGAAATATATTGAAATAATGAAATACTAAAAGTTGAGGATATCTTTCACAGCTATACGTCTATTTGGAGGCAAACGCTCGCTACTATATTTATTTAAGCTACTATATTTATTTTTATGGTTGAGAAAGATACCTGAATTGTTCGGCTAAAGCTTCATGTGTAATGATTGTTAATCCTATGCCTTGTGGTTTATTCGGATCATCATTCAAGAAATAAAATTGATTTTCAAGATCAAATTTTCTTGTGATAAGAAACTCCACTAAAACATGTAAAGTTTTTCGAATGAGACAGTGTCGTATCAAATGCCTCACTCGTCCATCAGAATGTTTCAACCTGTAAATGTGAAAGAAAAATGTGTGTAAAATTCAATATCAATTCTAGGAGAGTTGTGTTGCCACATGGGCAATAAAAGACTGATTGATCACATGCTTGCTTACAGACTGGTAGACTACCGACTACTCTCCTACTGGGGCACGTGAAGAAAATCTGTTCCATAAGAAGAAATTTTTTAACATAAGTTCAATATTTCATGATATATCTCAGCTAGATGTTTGAAATGTCTGGCATCATCAAACTGCGACACTTGGGACATGCAAGTTTTTGAGCCAATTTCTATTGGTAGTATTCAAGCTGTAGAAAAAGCTTCGTTCATCATTGTTGCTATGAAATTTGAAACATTTCATAGCAGTATTGATGGTTTTGAACCTTTTTCTACCTCTTCTTTTTTTTTTTTTTAAATCCATTCTAAGCAAGGTTGGAAGCAGATCCCAGAGGGAACCAGCAACTGCACTCAAAACAGAAAAGATTCCAAATGGAACTGAATCGTCGGTTTCTACTCGACACTTGTGTATATGCTTTTGTATCTTCCAGTAAGAGGTTAATATAATTCCCATTTGCTGAATTTTCTTCTGATGGAACCTATTTTTTGGGGTTCCTGAGTAGCTGACATGCATAGTTCTTTACCTGTTATTTTGTTGAGCTGATGTTATAGCACTTGATAGACTGAGAGGTGTTGGACCACTTGTTTGAAAATGTTCAAGAACATTCCAAAACTGTTTTCTTCTCATACTTTGTCCATCTGACTTTAGAAAATCCCATGCTCCTGGAACAAAAGGGAATTCTGATAAGATTATCGATATCTGATTTTGTCACAGATATCACATCATTCGACATGATCATTTTTGACGTCTTTCTGATCGCATCTTATTATAAGCAGTATTTCCTATTTATTTTATACGCACAAAAGTTAGCAGATAAGAAGAGAAAAGCGAGTGCCGAAAAGAAATAGCCTGCAAATTTCTTTGCTTCTGATTTGCAGTATTATTCATCAGTTACACTTGGATATCATGGAAATTACAGAGAGCATATTTTTTAGTTTTGATATCTCAAATTCAAAAATACCATCTAGTTCAGGGCCTTGGTCATGGTGACCCACTCCACGAAGTGGCTGTCAAAAGAAAGCATTTTTGTTAGCTAGAGTAGTATTGAGCATGCTGATGACCCAATCTCTAACTATGTCAACAACCCACTAAAATAAAAGCAAGGAATCCAGGTGTTTAACCTCTATACAGAATAATGGATGCCTCATAGTTCTGAGGTCATATCTGCATGAATTTCGAGATGAATAACTAATCAAAATCTCATTCGTCACGATTCAACAATGGCCCATGCTTAACATAAGATGAACTTACATACTTTTTTTGACTGGGTGTATCACATAACGTGTTTTCAAACGAAATTTGTCAATGTTTCACAATTTAAGGCACATATTACTTACACACTCATTTTCACACACTTATAAAGTGCGTTTTTTACATAAACTAAAATAGTTGCTAATCTACATCCATACCAAAAAGCTAAATCCCCACAATGAGTCACTGCTACATACAAAAACGACTATTCATACCAAGTTTTATTCCTTGCGTTAACGAATGTTCAATAGTTTGACAGAATGACGCTAGGTAAGGACTTTCATCAGTTATAACTTCACCAACGGAATGAAATTCTTCGATCAGATATTTCAGGCTTTTAATAAGTGGATCCGTGACAGACATTTGATCTTTATGTTTTTATATAAAATCTAAAAATATATTTATAAAACACGATTATAAATTAATACCACCAATATAAAAAAAATAGGCAGGCTTTCATTTTGCTACTTTTTTTAATCAATCCTAGTAATTATAATGATTGAACCAAAAATTTTTTTTGTCAAGCTTAAATCACAGATGAACCATGCCTAAGGGGTACGATTTATCTGCAACCCTTGCTTGACAAAATAGAGTTTTTGATAATACGTTTATGAATCAGGAAATTTATTTCTAAAATGTCTTCTTTTTCATTATATAACTCGCTTCATTAAATCACTAATCTGTCGCGAGACTCGTGACACTACCATTCTTTTCATTAAAAGATTCAACATTTCTGATACATACCGGTACAAACTCTTATCTCATTTTTTGCTGTTGGTTATTCGATCCATGAAAACTCAAATAAACAAATATATACTATATTGACGAAACATTTCTGATCAAAACTTTAGTTAAAGTGCCCAATCTGTATCATTAAATATTGACTTATTTTTCACGTAGCTAATTTTTAAACCACTTCAGAACCAATACACACAATATAGTAAATGGCTGCCAATGAAAAAATTTCAGCAATCTCCGAATTTTGCCTAATGTAACGCCAAATAAATGATGCAGGTTTAAACCCCGGCAAGGTATGCTCAAGATCTATGAAAGACGGAAGGCTTCAAAAAGCAAAACATGTGGTGTGCCCCTTGGCGAGGCAATGTAACCCATGGTCTTGGGCTATTAGGGATATCTTTACCAGCTAGTTCCTCATTGGTTCCACACTGAATGGAATGACAAGACTCAAGATAAAGATCTTCTGACCAGATAAAATTGTAATCATTGTCAATTGCATCTTATCCTGTTATACGTTACCCTATCGGTGCATGGCTCACACGGGGCAGAACTAATTTTTGTAATCGAGTTTAAGTTCTAAACCTTGGTGTGTAAGTCTTATATAATTGCATTGCCTTTTGTATTACTATACACTTTATTGTTGAAAATTTAAATATAACAAAAAATGTAAATTGACTGCAAATATTTCATTTTTAGCTGAACAAAATTATATTATGTTGAAATATAAATCACAACTAATTTTCTATTTAACTTTCTGTTTTTGACAACCATATATAAATGTCTTCAAAATCTAACTACCACACTTTTATATACATATACTACATATATATATAATACAAATATTGGCTTCCATGCCTCAACTTTTTTCCTATTTTGACACAGAATTTGTTTTGAAATTCAAACCTGAAAGGCAACCTCGCAAAAACGAATAAAAATGAATGTCTTCAACATTTCTATAACACATGCACACATACACCACACATATATAATACAATATTGTCTTCTATGTATAGCACAAGACCATATGCTGAGCTTTACAATGCACAGTGACAACGTGCATTACGTCGTTATAATGATCACTGCACACAGAGCACTTCCTGAGAGGAAGCTTGCTTGATGAGCAGACAAATTTGCCTTTTTCCTTTCCTAACAACAAATTAGTAAGAACAAGGGAAATGTAGGCTCAGGAATCATGTAATCGTGGACAGTAGTGGAATTCTTTGAAAATTCTCAATGGGAATTTGTTTCAGGAAATGTAGTATGATTCTATTCTTTCAAAAATTTTGTTTTGTCAAGCTTGAGCCACAGATGACTGCACTGCTAAGGTGCAGTCCATCTGTTGCTCATGCTTGACAAAACATTGTTCAGTAAAATTGTGAGTGGCAATGACATTGATCACACCACCAATTTATGGTCCATATATGCTTTGTTCTTGACTGAATACAATTTCGGGTTGGATTTTGCTCTTTCTCCCCAATGCCTTTATGCTCTAATACCATTTTGCCCCATTCTTGATAAAACATTATGACAATGATGTGGAGTTAATGAATAGGAGTACCGTTGTATATCAAATAGATTGACGGATTCGTTATTGAAATTCGCACAGAGCAAGAAAGGAAGCATTATCTACAAGAAAACCCATGAACAACCACTTTTATGTCATACAGCTACTTCAAAATGTAGTACCAGCAACTGCACTCCTAGTAGAAAATATCCCAAATTTGAAGTGCAGTGAGGAGTGTCTGCCCTGGGCGACAATAAAATTATGATCGAACCGCTCCTTTTTCCTTTGAATCACCTCTTACCACACTTAAGAAATATGTTGCGTGTTGTGATTAACAAACATGCTAACGTAAAATTTATATTTTTCAAATTGTTTGAGAAAATTGTATTATAATGAATCACACAGGAAATAAATATATATTAAGTTATTATTACTTTGTTGTTTGAAGTTTGTACTTTGATATTGTGTGAAAGGAAATTAAATTGGATGCATTAATTAGTTTTATGATAATTTACACGTAAGGCTACAACAACTGTACACAAATAAATAAATATCGTTGAAACATATTTTATCAGGAAGCTGTAAAAGAGAATCGATGAAATGCAATAGCTGGTTGATCTTCTTTATAATGATACTATCTAAAGCATTTTTTGAGTGCCTAAAACCTATAAAAACTCATAAATGACAAAAAAGCTTCACAACTATTAACACTGCTATGAAATAGCAGTGTTAATAGTTCTGAATCTTTTTGTGAGGTTTTAATTACGACTATACAACCTAAGTGTCAGTTAAGAATTGATGACTAACTATTCGCCGGTTAGTAAATGCCCACTGAAATGGCAGAAAGCTTCTGTCAAATGCATCACGAATAAATACACTTTCCACATGAAACATTCCAAACAGAGCATGAGAGCAGTTACTGGTACTACAACTTTTAGTAGATCTTTGCTATTAAGAAGCCGTAAGTTTGGAAAGTTGGAACTTTCGGCCTTCGAGTGAATTTCAATAAAAAAAACCTTTATACAAGCCCAAGCCTACAGGGAAAGGCCATTCAGACCAAAGAGAGTGCGACAACAAAACTTACCAAAGTCTTGACCAAACCAAAGTGTTTGCATCGATTTGAATTCTGAAAGTCTTGAGTGTGGTATATTGCTTCTATTTTATGCTTGTTATCTCTGAATATAAATGTTAAAAGATTTACAGTCTCCAGCTAATAGTTTTACTTATTTTTCAGTTTATCATCTGATAGCTGTATATTGTGCCGTTAAAGGAAAAAGAGGATTTCGGTTCTACAATTTACCGCTTTTCAACTGAATATAAAAAATGAGGAACAAAAGCACAACAAACCTGCCTAGTTTGAAAAACTGATAAAAACATGCCGATCACTTCAACATGATGTGTTGGCGCTTTCATGGTTCTCGTTTCATTGTTTGAAACAAAGCTGCAAACACTGTGTGCCATTTGCTATGATAAAAACTCAAAAATGAGCGATTTCGCTTAATAAGCATCGTATAATAATATTTTAAATGTTTTTAGTTAAACCTCCAAAGAACTCAATGAAATTTTTTCGATATCGTTTGCAGAAATCATAAGATTGAAAGTATTACTCAGTGCTCAGAGCAGTGGAAGCAAAGTATCTCTATAAATATATGTAGGATTTCTCATACATGAGTATCCCCACTCAAACCGTTTCTTGTTTATTAAATATTCTGTCTCTTACATCCGAGGGGTTGATTCCACTTGGTATTCATAGAGATTCCAATCTGAGCTCGTAACCGGCAGGGCTATCAGAATCACTATAAGTCTCTTGATGTGTTTATACATTGGCGGTACGGCCATCGGAGTATCATGTCCAACAAAATAACTTTCATTGTTTCCTTGCTAGATTAGTTTAGATTATAAAATTTTCACATTTTACTTCCAGTTGTTCTTCCTTATATTCTTGTGTCGTATATTATTTCGACTCATTGTTCAACAAATTCATATATTTTTCTTCAAACATCTCATTATCAAACAATCCCACGTACATCTCAGTTCAACTGGTATTTGAAGCAATGGAATGGTCCTGTATGATTTTTTTGTATTGAAGGTTTAGAATATAGATATATTCTGGAGTTCTGATTCAGAGTATTCTAAAAAAAAACATTTTGCAGTAAAATCGAGAAGTAGGCCAAATTTTACAATTTAAAATTAGGGATACGAATTTCAGGATACCAGGATTCGAATCTTTAAATATCCTAATAGAAAATATACTCTTAAAGTTGCTTGCTAATTCACATTACTAATTCACAGCCTTCCGATGGCAGAAAACATTGTAAATGCTTGAGTTCGAGTGTGTATGTGCTTGCAAGAAAGCAGTTACAAAAGTAACTACTTTAATGTGGCCAACGCACAATGACAACAAATTGATTGCATCTATCGCGTATCATTTTATGTCACTGTCGAGCGGGTCCAGGGGAGCTTAATAATGGTTTTTAGTATTTCAATTTGGAAATGGGTAGATTCCCGATTTGTGAATTGCCTATCCCTTTGTTAAATTGTGACATAAATATGCTCAGCAGGTAACAAATTTGTTAATCATAAATAAATTTTGGATCAACATTCCTTATTACCAGTATCTTATCATTTATATTTAATTTCAATTGCATCCCTAATCAATACTTGCACGAGGCACAAATTCGTCGAGAGATACCAAACTTTCTTTTATACCTTTAGATATTGCACTCAAGTTTATCATTATTATTATTATTATCTTAATGATCTTGCATTCACAAATATGTATGTATATCACATTCCAACATTTAATTGCACTCACGCATGGGTACATTGTCAGAATTATGTTTGGTATTGTGTTCCTACTCTGTTGCACGCATTTCCTAAATAATTTCCAAGTGGTTGAAAAATATGTTTTTATTATATCAGTAGTATGTTTTTTTTACAGAAATACCCGATAAATCGCAAATCTTTTTCTGTGTAAAGTATGGGTCACAGATGGATTGCGTCAAGTGACGCGGTCCATCTGTGGCTCATGCTTAACAAAAAAGTTTCAAAATGGTAATGGTGATTCATTAGGGATTGCAGGGCCACGGCTCAAATCCAATTTTCCCTCAGAGAATCAGTTTTGTTTGATTCCAAGTCACTATGCTTGTAAAATCTGTATGTAAAAAACATTGTATCTCAACTCCACCTATTCTTGTATCATTGTCTAAACTCCATATTATCTCAATTTTAAAAAATATAAAAGTAATGTTTATGAATACAACTAAATCAGTACCTATCAAGATATTTATTCCAAATAATATTGTTATCAGAAAGGGTTTGAGCTGGATAAAACTAGCAATTTTAAGTGTCTAAAACGTAGGAAATCTCACATTATTTCGCTTGAAATACTTATTGTTATACTTATTGATTTTAGGCCTCAAAATCTCATTGTTCAAAAATTTTTCACTTCTCTGGTGTGATTTATCTCCTTTTTATGGTGATATGTTAAAAACCTTATTTTTATGTATTTCCCCCCTGGTGACGCAGATTGTTACGTCATAATTTCACTCTGAAAATTTTTTCAGTATTTAATATATTCAATTATTTCTTATGAAAAATGCATTTGTTCTCGTTTACTGATGTTGATGAACATTTTAATTTGTTTCATTAGAAAAAATTGTCATCTTATTGATATATTCATGTGTCCAGTACTGTCCAGCTACCCAATGCCACTATCTTTTGTTGAGCGTGAGTCACTGATGGATCGCGTCGACAAGACGCGGTCCATCTGGGGCTCATGTTTGACAAAATAAAATTTTAATTGGGTACATACAGAAGACTTGCCGAAGACAATTGCCGAAGCTATTTTCAAATTCATATCGACAATATATGGTGAATATCATCAACATCCCTGAATAATTCTTCAATATCAAAATAATCATCGATTATGTCCATCACCACCATGTTGGTTTGACCATAATCATGATAATATGCTATTTTTACTTAATCTTGTAAATTGTTTAGATTTATACTATTTTCATATATTTTCACTTTCATAAACTGCTTAAATGTTTACGCGATATTATTTTTGTTTTTTCAAGATTATCATATATTGGTGATCACTATTATCAATCCTCTCTTAAAAAAATGAAGTTTTCTGTCAACATGCTACATTTTTTATCGAAAAAATATTTAGATGCTTTCTTAATTAGAGATATTCTGCAGGAGGGCCACTTCTAGATTCAAGATTCGGATTGATTCAGAAATATGATGAACCAGATGATTTCGATACTGCTCAGTCAGCTCAATCGATAAATCGCTGGAATATGCTTCGGGCTATGCATCTCTGATGGTCATGTGAGAGGTCTGTTAGACGCCTCGCTGGCACACAGTGATTCACATAGGCGCTGCTTACAATTTCCTCCCTCAAAAAGGTCCATGTATGGGGGAAAATGTGGAAAATACCGTATGTTAATTAGAATCTTCCCAAACAGGAATTTTATTTTGTTAAGCACGTGCCACAGATGGGTCGAGTCTTGTCGTCTCGATCAATCAGTGACACATACATAACAAATGATGCTTTTATTAATAATTTCTGATCGAGTTCATCCCTGATTCGGAACTGGTGTCTGCGTGAAAGGTAGTAGTTGGTCATATGGTTAAGCCATATTCCCTCTTGTAGGATAAAACTGAAATCCTATCCCCATGTGATTTCATACGATTCGGCAAATGTTTTAAATCAAGATTCCATTCGAAAATGAATGAGTCTGGAAGTGGCAACTTCAGTTGACCTTGTGGACCATACTAGGCAGAATAAAAGTTTTATCGAAGTTATACTATTGGGTATTAAAACGTTCTTGGTTAAATCCCTTCTATTATCTTTGATTAGCGGTATTCAAATTTTGTATTGATTCATTTCTTTCTAAAACTTTGTAAACAACTTTCTAAAAAAATGTGAAAATTGAATTCAT
Source organism: Styela plicata (assembly GCA_963675895.2). Classification (NCBI taxonomy): domain Eukaryota; kingdom Metazoa; phylum Chordata; class Ascidiacea; order Stolidobranchia; family Styelidae; genus Styela; species Styela plicata. The sequence goes on from OZ023150.1 coordinate 10,033,821, forward strand.
TTCATTCAATTCGGTCTCCCGCTTAATCTTTTGTCCACTTTTACTATTTTTTCACCATTTGAGACGTTGTTTGGTTTACCTATAAACAACATGCTATATTGCTGTATTATTTAATCTACCATCTTTGTAATCTTTGTTGAAGAACTTCCTGCCCTGTGAATTTTGTCAAGGGTGGCCCAAGATTGGACGTGTGTTTGTGACTTTACTTAGACATAAGATTTCAGATAGATTTATCTTTCTTTATCAATGCTTTTTAGATAATAGTGGAAATTTATTAAATATTGTTGTTCTTTTATGGTAGGATAGAATAGGATTTCCTTTTTATCCTGCAGAAGTGGAAAACTGATTGTACCATTTAGTAGGCCATGACTTTTCGCAAAGATGCCATCTCCAAGTCAGGAGTGGAGATTTGTCACAGGTCCAGCAAATCTCTGGCATGTATTCACTTCTCACAGGATTTGAACTGGCATCTCGACAATCAAAGATACATAGTTCGAAGCATATTCCAAAAGAGATTTGAGCCAGCCTACACCCAGTCTCTGTCCCGATTGTACTTTTTATTACAAGTTTAGACAACCTTTCGGAAGCTTGACATTTTGTGGTTCAACATGCCAGCATTGCAGGCTGAAGATCTCTCGTTGTTCAAATGTTATTGGTTGGACATTCCTTTAAAATTAAAAAAATCTCACTAGGTACAAGCTTACTACATTATTGATATTAACTTTATACACACCATGTAATTTCTTGTATTTCATTGAGTTATGTCGGAAGGATTCATTTATTGCTTGTGCTTTTGTTTGTGAATGCATTTCTAATGTCATTCTGTATGCTTGTTTAAATATTGCTTCTGACTTCACGAAATCGTTCCCACAGAGGAAATTATGAATATATTGTTAATTATGAAATCTTTCATTTTATTGGAAATATGGGTGACGATGGTTTATCACACGAAATTTGAAAACAGAAGTAGGTATTCTGCCCTGTTATATTTCTCGTAGGAAGCATTTTCGCAATCATGGAACCCATACTGTCCTAATCCTTTCAAGAGTGAGATTGAGTTGGAAAATTTCCGTTTTAAGATATTTTTAATGAAACACCGTAAGTTACCCGTACCCGACGTTGATGGTGATTGTATGTAAGGAAAACGCTGGTCCCAACGTTACATAATAACATTTTTGCGTACATTTGGCGCTCTATTTTTCTTTCACGTTTAAGGCTAAATTATGATGAGAAAATGTTTTCGCCTGAATTTTTTATTTTTTTTTTCAAAATGCGCCAAAAAATTTTGCGTAACTTAGGCATGTCTTTTGTTCATCAATATACTGTGATTTTTATTGCGTCTATGCATTTATTTACGTCCATGCATTGGAAGAAATACAAATGCAGGTTGGATAAAAACAAAAAAACTCTATCACCTACTCGCAGGTGGTGGTTTGACTAATGCCCAAGAAACGATATATTCTCGACTCCCCACTCTGGTAGCAGAAGATTATAACAAAACCAATAATTTTTTTTACTATAAAGCCAAGCCGTAGATTTTCGAAATATACAACATGGCCTATTTGCGCTGGTGGTCACGGAATTGCTCCTGCAGGATCGCTCACACATTCGTTCGTTTCCGACATGTTACCTTGGGCTATCGGAATGATGACAATCGATAGTACGTACGGTCGTGGGGGTCAACATGTTGGACATCGAGCAGCGACACCTTGATACAAATTTACTGAACAAAAATGAGAAAAAAGTACGATTGAATGAAATATACAGGGATACGTACCAGAACCGACCGGCTCCCAAGACCTTCTGCCGTGCACAGGTTCATATAAAGAGATAAAGGCATTGAAGCGGAGGTTTACATTTAAGTTAGTTACATAAGCCTGTAATATCGTTGAAAACAGAATAGCATGTTGTTGGGCGAGTTTTTTTTCTGTTTGATAGCGTCAATCTCAAAATTAACTATCCGGCATGCTATGCTATTGCCCTGACGGTGGCTGGTGGAAATATTTTCGACCTGCGCATATCTCTCCCTCTTAACGCGCGTTCGAGTCCAGCGGGGGGGTGAGTATATTCGAGGGGTTTGACAATATTCCTCCTCGCCGCGCAATGGATCACGGAACCGCTTCCTCTACCAATCATACCCTTGCACAAGAAAATGCGTTATTAAGTTATCCAAACCTATCAACGAAATGAAATAGCCGACTTCGCAATATTTTTATTTAAGAGCGCCAGAACTATGAGAACATCCTTTCACTACACGACAAAAACCTCTCCAAATGCAAGCATATTTCGTGCGTGGCGTAAGAGGCGATTATAAGGAAGCAAAGAAGTGGTATATGGTTCTTCCACCACCCAGGGCAGATACCAATCGCTGCACTTCACCACCATGGTTCAGTTCTGTTTGGGATATTTTCCCGTTTAGAGTAGAGTTGGGAGGGAAGTGCTTTAGACATTGCTTAGAGTGTATTTCCATATAAAAAATCCCAAATCATTATCCTGTTGGACCTAAAACACTTGAGGCGACGCAGAGCTAATTTCGTCCTCGTTGACCAAATTTTGCTTGATGGCTGTTGGCGTCGAATATTTTCGCATCCAAATTGTACATTGAGCAAAGTAACAGCATTTTTTATTTCTTTTCTAGTTATTTGTTTTCAGATTATTATCGAGCGCGATCATTCCAAACAGAACAAATATCTTGTAAAATAGAAACAATTTTGTTATGTTAAGGGCGAAATATTCCTTTTTTTATTATCAAATTTATTTGTACCTTTGTAAATGAAGTTTGGATTGAACGTACATGCCTATAAATTATTTTTTTGCTCATACTTGCCAAAAGACGTTTTTTCATCATTCTTGGGGGTCACAATAGGATGTTTATAATATTTAAATCGTTTGGTAAGTAAATTTCTTGAATTTGATAACGCAGGTGAATTGCAATAGAAAAATTATATCCAAATATTTTATTTATTTGGTCCTATTTGAAAAAATATTCGACTCAGGTTCGTATTCTAGAGCATCCGGCTATGCGCAACCATAATGGATATGAGACCATAGAATAGGAAACATTTGCAATAGTGCAATGCAGCACAATCATGTCGCAATAACTGGGGTCAAATTAGCAAATTAATCACTTGATTTTTAGCTCGAATTCAAACAACTTCTATTACTATATATCTAGACTCATCAAAATATTTTAAAAAAGTACGCAAATGAGCGATTACTCAACGCGGAAATTGTTGTATTATACAGACTGTCACAAGCATTGTGGAGCAGATTTTAACAATTATGTCGTCGTAATCATCGCGTGAAAAACACACAATCTTCATCAAGAAGTCTCAAAATAACACCAAAAATCATGAACGGCAAGCATGCGATATTTCATGGACTGGGCAGTTCAATTTGGTAATTTCATTCGATCCAAAGCAGAAATTAATCGAATCACCCGTAAGTCGGTCAAAACAAGAATTAGTTGTAAAATGAAATATCCTATTTAAACAGTTAAATATTCTCGTTTTTGGTCAATTTTATTTGTACCTTTAGATATGAAGCTTGACTTGAACGCACATGCCGAATAATAAATTTTGTTCTGTCGAGTTTGGGCGAGAGATGAACCATCAGTGACTCATACTTGGCAGAAGATGTTTGGAGAAGTTTTTTTTTATCATTCTTGGTGGTCATAATAGTTTGTTCATAATATTTTGAAAAATTCTTTGCGAAGTAGATTTCTTGATTTTGATAACGCGGGGGAATTACAATAGAAAAATTTATATCTGAATATTTTATTTATTTGGTCCTATTTGAAAAATATTCGACTCAGTTTCGAATTCTAAAGCATCCGGCTTTGCATAGTCATAATGGGCGTAGGACGGTAAAATAGGAAACTTTGTACCACAGCAAACATTTGCAAAAGTGCAATGCTACACAATCATGTTGCAATAGCTGGGTTCAAATTAATCACTTGATTTTTAGCTCAAATTCAAACATTACTATATCGACTCATCAACATATATTGAAAATGTACTAAAATGAGCGATTACTCAACACGGAAATTATTGTGTTATACAGACTGTCACAGGTAGTTTGAAAACAGATTTTTAACAATTACAGCTTCGTAATAACCGCGTGAAAAATTATCACACACAATCTTCATTAAAAAATCTTTGAACAACAACAAATAACATAAAAGGCAAGCATGCGATATTGTTGTCTGCAAGGAGGGCGTGGCAATTCCTTCACCCACTGAATACGCTATTCCCAAACAGAAATCCAGATTTAATATCACGCTGAAAGTAAATACACTTGTGGCGACAAAGAGCTATTTTATACTCGTAAATCAAAATTAGCTCAATGTCTGATGTTGACAAAATAGCCTTCAAAATTGTTCAATAACAAAGAAAACGAAGCCCTTTATTGCTCGATCATAATTTTTACTAAGTGGACATATTAAGATGAATATCTCGTGTTCGAATCCCAGAAGTCCGACTCGCAAACTCCCAGAAGCAACGATGCAAGTCATTCAACTTTAAGGTTTCACCCTGCAAGGTTTCTGTCCATAATGTCTGGGCAAAGCCGGGATTGTTAGAGTTGGAATACAATTCAAATATTTTTTTCCGGATTGGACCAAAAAAATAATTCAACTCAATGTTTCTATTGCATTTCATCTCGCTTATCAAAATCAAGAAATCTACAAAGCTAAGAAATTTCTAAAATATTTTAAACACTCTATTACGACCACCTCCTCTAATGATAAACCAAAAAAAGTTCTCCAAACATCGTTTGTCTTGTAGGTACAGGCTTTAGAATAGTCCTTACGTGTTTCATGCGTGTCGTAAGAGGCAAATAACAGGAAACAAAGAAGTGGTTTTACCATTGTCCGGGCAGATACCCTAACTGCACTTTACATGCATATCGGTTCAATTCTATTTAGGATTTTTTTCGCTTAGGATGCAGTCATGTTGGTACCATATCTCATAGTAGCTCTTTGCTATTAAGTGGCCGTTAGTTGATTCCTTTTAAACTCTGCTTCCAGCCTTGCTCACAAGGGAGTATCAATAAAAAAACGTATGAGTCACTGATGGACCACGCCAATGAGACGAGGAAAATTTAGAATCAACGCAATCGGAAATAAACATGCCTGAACACGCACGAGTGCAGTTTCATTAATGCATTTTTAAAATAGCATTTGGGCTGTTAGTCATAGAACACTCCCAACCCTCAGGATTGACTTCAGTTTGAAAAATACGATATTGTGTACATTTGAGGTTTTTTTTCAATTCGATCTAAAGCAGAAATTATTCGAATCACTCGCGAATCGTCCAAAATAACAACAACTTGTAGAATGAAATAATATTTTCTTATTTAAGCGTCGAAACAATCTCCTTTGATCAAATTTATTTGTATCTTTGGAAATTGATTTCGGATTGAACCTAATAAGAAATTTATTTTGTCGAGCATGAGCCACAGATGGACGTGCCGCGAAGGCGCGCCCCCCAGTGAATCATACTTTACCAAAAAAGTTTGAAAAAACTGTTTCTTGGTGGTGGTAATAGCAGTTTTTTTATAATATTCTTTAAAATTCTTACCAGTAGATTCATTGATTATGATGGGGGAGTTAAATTCCAAAAGAAACATTTGTAATTTTTACCCGGAATTATGTATTTGGTCCGGTTTGAAATTTTTCAAATAAGATTTCAATTCCAATGGATTTGACTTTACCAAGCCATCCACAATGGACAGGAACCTTGTAAATTGGAAGTTTAGCAACAATGCAAGCATTTGCAATAGTGCAATACTACATAATCATGTTGCAATAGCTGGGTTCAAATTAGCAAATTAATCACTTGATTTTTAGCTCAAATTCAAACAATTAATAATAATATCCATATTTATATATATATATATACATCAATAACAAAAATATTTTGCAAAAGTGCGCAAATGAGCGATTACTCAACGAGGAAATTATGGTATCATACCCAGTCAGAAATTTTGCGTTCGAGAAGTTTTGTCACTGATGGAATGCGCCGTCGAGGCGCGGTCCGTCAGTGATCCATGCTTGACTAAAATGAATCAACTCATAGGGACTATCACAGATATTATTAATTCAACGGTTTCAATTTTTGTAAAAAGTAAAAAAGAATCAATCAATTTATTGACATTGCACTTAAGGCTGGGCAACTCGATTCGGTAATTCGAATCGACTCGAAGCACACTTTATTCGAATCACTTTTGAATCGTTGATAGGAAAAAAAAACTTGCTAAAAAATGAACTATCTTTTTCATTTTTTGCAACAAAATGCAACCGATTTTGATCAAGTGTTATTTCGTCGTTAAAATATGAAATTGTTGCTCTTGGACATGGAGTGTTATTTGAAAAACACTATAAACTATGCATTTCTTAATTTTCGCAATCGAATCAAGTAGTAATAGTAAAAATGAGACAATTGGTATTTACGTGGAATTACTGATTCGATTCGAAAAATATATTCGAATCAAAATTGAATGGTAAATGATTCGGTTTTGTCCAGTCATAATTGCACTATAAAAATGAAGATTTAACTTAATTTCGTCCGAAAATAAGTGAAGGTAAATAATAGAAATTCATTTTTCCACCAAAAAATTTTGCAACCAAATACAATCAATCCTTAGTTATTGTTTGGTCTCGCTAACAAAGAGTTTCAATTTGAGAAATAGGGGAAATTTTCTTCTGTCGCCGTTCCACCGAAAAATTATTTCCACCAGAATATGTTTTTTTCCAACTTAAATTTGCGTTTTCACAGTGAATCTAATCTAATTGCTCAACCGGCGATGTGCACACGATCTTTTATTTTTTGGCAGAAAATAAAATATCGTTTGCTCATCACTGGTTGAGCAATTAGATTCACTATGAAATTCCCTGGTGGCAATCACTCAATCTTTTGTTTTCACGTGGAGAGGTCCAAAAATTTTCTGCTAGTTTTTATGGCGAATATTTTCGTTAGTGTAAAACTGCATATTTCCATTCCTGTCAGTAAATCGGACGCCCCTAAATGTTAAATATGTTTTGTCACATCGAATTCGAACTTGTGTTTTCTTCAGCAGATGTAACGTTTTCTACTAAGAGTACAAATGCTCCACTGTGACAAAAGGACAGTAAATTTAACATTCAGTTTTAGTAATTGTATATTTCCAAAGTTCGAATCGCCTTTTTGACAAGATTTATGCCAAGCATGGGCTGTTGATGGATTCACTGCATTTTTCTTACAGTGTATCTTTCTTAAGTTTGTGTATAGCTTTCTGCATTATGTTGGTTATATCTTTAGATGTCACTCCAAACTTGCTTAGAGTGTATTTCAGAAAAAAGTTACAGTATTGTGCTTACTAAATATTTTTCAAATAAACAGACATTAGCCAGATTAACAAAGCCTGGTTGATCTGCTGTCAAGCCAGATCATATATAATTTATCACCAAAATCATGTATATACAAGAATAAATTTTCAAGCGAACGGTAAAATCACGAAGTTGAGATAAAATATAAATTTCCTCTAAGGAAGTAATTTTGCATTTAGTATAAAAAGAGAGATATTTGATTGCAGTGAGTGAACAATTTTGACGGGAAAAAATTTCACAGAACGCAACAAAAAAGTTTACGGTTAAAATAAAAATAGAAAGAAATTTTTATATGATGTGTCCCATATACGTAAGCTACAGTATATTATTGAAGGTTGACGCTATGACTGGTTGATATAACGCCTGTCGCTCTTGCCGAGCGTTAGAAAGTTTTTACCGTTTGCTGAGTTTTTTTTTGCCAGGGTTGTTTAATTTGGCAATGCCCTAATCTTTAAAAGAATGTGTGTCGATCATGTCATCAAGAATCTTGTGTGGATATTCGTACTCATAATAATGGGAGCAATAGGTTAGTTTAATATCCTTCATTTTATCATGTATTTAAATAGTTTTAGCGACACAGCGGTAAGGGAATAAATGGAACCACTTTGCCATGTGTAAGTGGGTTCTTTATGCACTGATTTCATATTGCTCAGGGTGAAGTTTAATAAAAAAAAATGAAAAATAGGAAAGTAAGAGTATACATCTAGATAGATTTTTGACTAAGATTTTAGATCCATAGATCTTGCAGTGTCGGTTCTCAAGCCACATAACATAAGAATGATAATATTAATAATAATGAAGCGTCGAATTTCAATGAAACTTTCGTTTCAGAGCGAAAGGTTTAAAAAATGTCTACTATTTACATATTTCCCCGGAATCTGTAACCAAAATTATCTAATATTTTTCGCATTTTTTTACAGCGGAGGAATGCTGGATTGCGACAATTTGCAACGATCAACTGTCTTGGACCCGTTTGCCGCGGAATTGGGAGACGAATTGGGAGGTAATTTATGATATAAAAATGACAAAAACGATGCGTCTTTTTTAACATGTTCCGTAGGTGTATTGCGCCAGTTATGACATCTTATCAGTGGCTCATGATTGATAAAATTAAAAGTTTGTCAATTTGTCCTTGTCAATCCCCGGACAAAACAAAGTTTATCCAACCATGTTTTTATTAAGTATGAGTCACCGATGGATCGCTCCGCTGAGGCGCGGTCCATCTGTGTCTCATATTTGACAAAATGAATTTTCTGATACGAACGCCGGGAGTCGGAACGCTGTTCGGAAATTATCAAAAATGACTTTTTTTGGGGAGGGGGTTGTTAAAAAAACGAAAAAATTTCCTACCTTAAATTTGCGAACGAAACTTTTGCTTATTTTAAAGACATTTTCGTATAGAATTTTCAGTTCAGAAGTTTTGTTGATCAAAATGTCCTCATCCATCACTATGGATATGTATTGTGCGAACCTTGAATGAAGTATCATTATAAATACATTTCTTTTTTCAGAATGGGATCAGTGAATGTCAAAAACAAATTGTCGAAATTTCAGGTAAAATAAATTTACTCTTTTGCTATTTCGAAGTAAATTAGGCTCGAAATGTACGTTTCGTCGGCTATCGGTCATTGAGATTCCGCCACCAGGGATTTGGATGTTACGTATTATGTTCCAACATAGCTTTCAGTAAATTGAATTTATAAAAAAAAAAAACATTGGAATCCTTGTTCTTCATATTTATATATTTTCCCGATTAAACCAACATAACGTTGTGCAAATGTACAAATAAATGTAAGGCATTTAAAATTTAATCCTTTAAAGACCTTCCTTTGTTAGATTACCTTTCTCGAAAGTTCAGACTTTTATATTCCTTCATTCATTCTCAGAGCGGTTACAGACTTTGAAAAAAGAATATTCTGCTCTGGAAAAAAGAATCGACAATATGGAAGTAAAACAAGCAGAGTCAACTCCAAGTTCGTCGCCGGTTATCCTCGTCGAAAATAATGCGACTGTCTCCGACGATATCATTGCTACAACAAATGACGTCACAACAACCAGTGAAGCTGAAACAACCACTCAAGGTTTGTTCTTTATTATGTTGGAAGCGATTTCTCGTTTTCTATCTCAATTACAATTAAAAAAAAATCGTTCTATTTTTCAGTGGTAGTTAGGAATGTGTAAGTTTTAAAATTCTAATGGATTTGATCGAATCAATGGTAATTCAAGTCGGTTATATGTGTTTCAAGAAGATTAATCGTTATTCTGATGGGTTTTTATTATGTCGTTTATGTTCAGTTACGTCGTGGCCAGACCTTGAAAGTAAACATTCAAATATTGTCTGATCTTTTGCGACATTTTGCTAATCTGCTCGTGTCCAGTAGTGTTGGCAATTCTGGGTAAAAATACCAAATTTACCAAGTATACCTAGTTTACCAAGTTTTTTTTCAAGATACTTTTATCTAGTTTGAAGGATATCTGATTTATCCAGTTTAACTTATACCAAGCTTGTTGTTTGAAGTTTTACCTAGTTAATTTACTGGGTAAAATAGGTAAATTTACCTAATTTTTAACTAGGTACCTAAGTAAAATTACCTAGACACCTGGTATAAAGAAAATAAGAACCTAGAACGAAAACTGAGTAAATCAAATATTCGTTGTAAAATAGACAATTCTGTGATTTCAAGTTTCAAACCCATTAAAAATGTATGAAATGCAGCAAAATCGACGGTTAGCCAGTTTTTTTAATACCAACTTCTTGTAGTGGATCACCCACCCAGGGCTTTGCCTGGTCTTTTAATCTAGTTACTGCCTAGTTTTAAAAGTGAAACTAGGTTACCTAGTGATACTTCACCTACTATTCTGGTAAATTCGTTTTACTTTCCTTATTTTAAGCGAAAACTAGGCTGACATCGCTGGTGACCACTTGTTCAACTAATACACATCTTTTTATTTAGGTTCAGTGACGCTCGAATTGGACAACCTATGTTTAATTTTTTTATCAACTAACATAATATCTTAAAATGATTGGGAGTAAGTTTTCTCAATCATATTCGATTCTGAACTATCTTGTTTGAGATTCCATTCTAAAAAAATCGAAATTTGTATCCCTAGTGAAGGTAATTTTTGCAGCTCGATATTTTCAAAATTAAATTATTAAATGATTTATTTTATTTTTAGATTCACGATTTCCATATGATTGTTCCGGAAATGGAGAAAACGTAACGATTTATCCGTGGAAAAATGAGGGAGATCTACAATCTGTTGATGTGAATTGTGATTTGTATTCTGTGACTGAAGATGGATGGATAGTAAGCTTCCATTTAATATTACGTAATCAGACATTTGATTTCGTTAAGCATGCGCCACAGATGGACTGCGTCTCGTCGACGCGATCCATCAGTGACACATACTTAACAAAGGGTCGTCTGACAAAATTTTATCCGTATCGGATATTAAATACATAGCTATAGGATGCCTCGTCAGCGCACGGTGATTCACATAGACAATGTTTACGGCTTCCTCCACCAATCATGTGCGTGTACAGGAAAAATGAATGAAAACCTAGAACAAAATCTTCACTCCCGATTTTGGACTGGTTTCTATACGAGAGGTTGTGGCTTTGAAGTTAAGCCGAATTCTCAGCTTTCAAGGTTGAAATTCATTTGGGCAATTTAGCCTTTTGAATATAGACTTAACAATTGCGCAAACGTACTTTATAAAAAAATCAAATATATACTCGTTTTTGTGATTTGGCAAATTATTCCCAATCAAGAATTTTTTATTTTGTCGGGAACTAATTTGATCAAATGTTTTTCTTCATTGTGTGTCTTAATACCAACGTTAATTTTGGATGTTGTTTTTGAATATTTATATATGTATGAAGTTTTCTAATATTCTTTGTTCTTCAATTTCTTGTGTTGTTGCTTCAAGTATAATTTCATCCACTATGAGTTTTTTTCTTTGCTATCATTTTTTTTTACAGAGAATTTAACTGAAATTTTTTGGAAAATTTTAACTTCAAGGATGTACTTTGAGCATATCTGAAGGCATTTGTGGCATCGGCAATCGGCCGCTATCGATAATTTGATTGTCTGTGGCATCGGCATCGGTTCATTTTGCTGTATCCGATCGGCAAAAAGTGGTATCGACTCAAAATATTATTAACTATAGTTCACATAATCTTTTTTTTTATAGACAATTCAAAAGAGATTTAATAACAACGTCAGATTTCATGATAGAAACTGGGAAAATTACACCAGAGGTTTCGGAAATAAAAGCGGAGAATTTTGGCTCGGTATGTTTGGTTATATTCTTATGACTTAAATAACTAAATGCAATAGAAGTCGTCATTTCTTTTAGAGACACTCGCTTGAGTGAATAACTCTGAGCAAGGCCCTCTGCTAACACTTTTTTACACACGAACGGGGTTAAAGTTGTTGGGAAAATATGAACTTTCCTGTTTGGCAAAGTCTACCCAATTTCTTATACCCTGGTTCATGGTGGTGAGCATGGTTTAACGAATCCGATAATAATAATAATATTTTTGCAGGGGTAACCGACGACCGAAAAGTTCTGAAAAGAATAATAAAGCAATATTATTGTGTAGTTTTTTTTTTCTCACTGAATTATAACCTTTGATCCAGTGCGTAATTATTCTTATCGCATATGCAGTGCAGATTGAATGTTCAATCATAAAGCTCCATATTGAATTATATACTACTACAACGGGCAGCCTATCGAAAAATTGACCTAGATATGTTTTATCCAGTGTGAGTCACAGATGGATCGCGCCGCCGAGGCGCGGTCCATCTGTGGCTCACGCTTGAAAAAATGAAAATTCTGATTGGGATTTGTGAATAACACTTGACGTAAGCTATAATATTGTGTTTGAAGGTCTTCGAACAATACATCAGCTGACAACTGCAAAGAATTATAAACTCAGAATTGACCTCGATTTTCAAGTGGGTTGGAAAGGGTATGCTGAATACAGGTAAATATTACATATTTTTTCGAAATTTCAATAACTAAAAAATAATATTTTTTTATATAACTACTTCTTGGAGTGGATCACACTTAACAAGGCCCTGTCTCGGTCTCGAACGGATCGATTTAGAAATCTATTTAACGGCCATGAGGAATTAATTTGACACTTCTCTTTTTATAAGTACCCACTGAAAATCATCCTTATTGGGTAGAAGAACACGGAATTCACATATTTTTTTGAAGGTTTTCTTTTTTCTTCTAACCGCAGATTCTGGGTAAATTTTTATCAAGTCCCGAGATAAGCATTTGCTAAGACGACTCGAGTCAAGTGATTAGAAAATAATAAAATGACATATGTATCACTTTTACTACCAGCATATTCAAAGTCGGAAGTGAAAAAGAAAAATTTCGGTTGACGATCTCGGGCTATTCTGGAGATGTTGGTGACGACATGGCATTTTACAATGGCCAATATTTCTCTACCGTTGATGTTGATAATGGTATATATCATGCAAATTGTGCTCAACTTTCGATTGGTGCCTGGTGGTGGTATATTGTGCGGCGAATACATCTTGAATGGACAATACCTTTATTCTTTCGGCTGGGCGGACGTCCCTCATCACATCTAGTGAAATGAAAATTCATCTTGTGTAAATATATGATCAAATCCGACAAAAAACTGCGTCAAATTTATAGGAATCATTAACGGCCTATAATTGGTCGACGATAGGACAGTATCGTTTTAAAAAAATATATTGTCAAATTGTGTAACAAAATTTTTTGCGTAAACCAATATTTGAACTACTTATTATTTTTTTATTCATTTATTTATATTTTCACGTTCTTCGCTAGGACAAAAATGCAATAAAATTACCGTACTTTGACAGTAATTTTACTTTGCGACATTGAAATAAAGCTATAAAAATCCTTAATGGTCAATTATGAAATGTAGCAAGAATGCACCGTCGGCGCGGTCTATTAACAGTCCATATTTGGCATAAATCAAGTAAGCAGCTTGTTCCAATTGTTGGATATATCGAGGGTTTAGAAGCAAGAATCGTATATGCCCATTTTCGCTGTTTCGAGAAAAACGCAATTGATTTTTTTAGACTTTCAACGGCTTGCTGCAACAAAGCAAAACTCTTTCAGACAAAATAAGTTGGACATAAATCATTCTCACATGCGAACATACACTTTTTGCCTCCGTTTTATGTACATTATACCAGCCGAATAGATTTGGATTTAAGTATAATTTTAGTAACTCTGTAAAACTAACTCTTTCAAAGGAATGATAAACAAGATTTCACATCGAAACGCCAAAAAGAAATCAACTAAATATCAAACGAAAAACTACTAGGGTTTAAAATCAAAATGACGTTAACCCCTCGTCGCCATTACCGCAATACCATTTGTGACGTCACAGCGGTAATGGGAAGTAACTGTTTCGTCGAAAAATATGACGCTATGACCATGTTTTTCATGCACGTGGACCTTTCGAAGCATGATATTTATTAGATCAATAAAAAATATGCATGAGAGCAAAAACTCACCAACAAGATTGGCTGTCATTCCGCATTACCGATTTTTGCAAAAGCTAAGCTAGTGAGACTATTTCGACAGTCAATGCTGAACTCACCATGGGCATAATACGGTTTTTACAAACCAGAATTGTGAAAAATTGATATAATCCAAAATTAAAATATCGATCTGAATGAATTCTTATCGTTTCTGAATAACGTCGAATACACCAAAAGAATCTGCTCTCGAAAGCAGGGGGATGATGGCGATGTCTCATTTTCGACAAAAATGGACATAAACCGTTCTTGCACTGAAGCCCCGATATACAGTTACTCCAAACGACCAGTAAATTTGCCGCAATTTTTCATAGTGTTTTTTATATTTGCTGAATAATTTAATTTGCGTTATTAATGGTCAAATCATTTGCTTGAGTATAAAAGTCAAGAATATTGAATAACTAAACTTTTCGGCATATTGCATTACATTGGCGGTAGCTACTTGACGTAAACCTGGCAAATCTTGTTAAGGTGATTTCGAATTTTGAAATATACAATAATTACTGCAAATAATCGATAAATTTACTGGAGCTTTCTCACAGCGTATAAATATGCTCTTTTTGTATATAGTTTTGACAATGTGTTTTAATGTATTTGACAATGTGTTTTAATTTTTTGATTTCTGAACAGAAACATCATTTTGCTGGTACTAGAACTTGCATTAGCTCTTTGCTATGATTAAGTGGCCTTTACTTGGACGCTTTCAGTTACTGCTCCCGGCCTTGCTCTCAGTGAATTTTAATAAAGAAAATGAAAGAATCCTGCAGAATTCGAATCAGATAAAATTTTCAAATCGAATCGAATCACTTTTCACTAATTCTATATTTAATTAAAATCTCCCGTTTTCACCATGACAATTTATCAAAAAATCTATATTTACGATTTTTTTGTAGGTACTCTTTTGAGTGGATCCCCCTTATCAAGGCCCTGTACCTACGGTCACTTAGGCAAACATGGTTGGGTATGCTATTGATCTGGGGGACGTGGACTAACTACTTATCCTTCCCCTGTGCCTTTGTGTTTGCGGATCCGTATGCAGTACATACAAGGATACAGTAGCAAGAGTAATTTTGACTAACTAGAGAGGTTCAAAGTCTTGCTTCACACTTACACAAATTTATTTCTGTACCGTTTCGTTCGACCAAAGTCAGATTTCATCGGATTTTTAAAATGCTTGTCTGAAGAAGTCTGACTTTGGTCAAACGAAACGTTACAGAAATAAATTTGTGTAAGTGTGAAGCAAGACTTTGGACCTCTCCATGGTTGGGTATATTGACAATTTTAGAACTTTCCGTTTCGGCCCAGTACGCTAATAGTTATATAAATGTCAATTTACATTTCATTCCTAATTCACGTTAGAAAATTTCACAAAATTTAAAATTTTATGCTGATAATTCCAGCTCATAATACAAACTTTGGTAAACACATACCAGATTCGGTATTGATTTTAAAAAGCATGAGGCTCTGACGGAGCGCTCCTTGTCAACGCGCGCCTTCAGTGGCACATACTTAACAAAATATGTTCAGGTATAAGCTTTCGAACCGGGAAGGGAAGTATTTTTTTCGTACGAGTGTATAATTATGACGTCATTATGAACGAAATTTTGCAACTTTATTAAATAAAACGGTTTTTTATTTCAGAGAATTATTTATCCTTATATATAGCCTAATGAGCAAAGTAAGGAATCAATTTATTGCACTGTATTATATTATCTATGACGTCATGTATGTGTACGTAACTTACATTATCTTCTCTTAATAAATTGATTAAGTAAATTCGCGAGTTACTTTAGTAAAAAAAGTATGTCGAGATTGAAAGAGCGAAATCTCGTTGCCCAACTTCTGTCTTAAGTACAAATAATATTTAGCCTGCTCGAAACGCGGAATTGATGAAGTGAAGTGGGTTTATGTGTATAAATCCCCTGCGTATCGTTAAAAAGTAAAGAAATGTTGTGGAAATGAATTTATTATAAATATTTTGAGCATTCCGTCCACTTTTGGCATGTGTCTCTATACAAATTAAAATACAAAATTTAATCGAAGAAATCTCACTCAGCAGTCAAATAACAATTTTCGCAAATTTTACATTGAACCATCGATTTCGAAAGTCGTATCGGTAAGACTATTTTCTGGATTTTTATTGCTGCTACTGCACTACCAGTCTGCCACATCTTTAACAAGAGCTGATCGTAATCTTAACTGATCGATCGTAATCTTTTTGGGATGCGAATTGATCGATCGCTTAAAAAAATTCACACTGGTGCGAATTGGCCAGGGTACGAATTGATCGCAGCAGAAAATTTTTCGCCCCCCACCAACTTTCAGCTCTTTGCCACCACCAAGCGTCCGATGCGGTCATTGGGGACAAAGTAGTATATAATATTTTGGTCATCTCTAAGGAAAAACATGAGGAAAGTATAGTTAAATGATCAAAATTTCAGAAATCGAATGTTTCAGTTAGAAGTATTACTTGCCACGCATTTTGGAAGGTAACAAAGTAAGCATGACAAAAAAACGTTTTAATAGCAATTTGCACATTGCTCTGATGAAATTAAGATTTTGCCTTTTTCGCACGTACTCAGTACCGGTACTGTAATTCCGGTTGTAATGATTGGCGTGGAGCGCGTGGGAGGCGTGGCCGAAGCGTTGAGGACTAAGACGAAGCTTGGAGGGTTAAGACGGAGCATAGAGGGTGTAAACGGCGCGGGGCGTAGACGAAGCGTGGATGGCTTAGACGAAGCCTATAGGGTAAAGACGAATACGTGTAGGGCTAAGACGAAGCTTAGAGAGCGTAGACAAAGTATGGAGGGCGTAGACAAAGCGTGGAAGGTGTAGGCGAAGCTTGGAAAGCTAAGACGAAGCGTGGGGCGTATAGACAAGGCGTGTGGGGCTAAGACGGAGCGTGAAGAGCTCAGACGAAGCTTGGAATGCTAAGCGCGGAGGAATCACTGCTTACGGCCTTCTCCATCAACCAGGTCCATGCACTGAAAAATTGAGAAATATGATAAGCCAAAAAACCTTCATCCCGATTTGAAATTGGTATCTGCGCGATAGGTCGTGTTTCGCCATATGTTTAAGTTGTATTCTCGGCTATCGTCTCTTGCAGGATAAAAATGGAAATCCTCGGACGGGAATCGTTGAGGGCTAAGACGAAGCGTGGAAGACTAAGACGAAGCGTGGTAAGCTATTCATGCATCATTATGGGCCCCGGAGATTATAAGATTTTAATGGAATAGGGTATTTATTTTGTATCTCCATAGGCCGTGGAGGCAAACACGAGATCGTCGCAGCGATAACGGGATGATAACCACGATGTCATCACGCCCACACACGTGATATGTTAATTTGTTGATTGATAATATTTTAAAGTCTTTCAATGAGTCGGATCAAATTTAGATTTCGCTTTTTTTTTTTAGTATTTTTCTTCCAGAAATAAAAGCAACGATAGATTTAACTAGATTTATTTAATAATGAGATTCCAGAGCAGAACATTCGGGACTTTCAACTTTTCAAAGCTCTTCGAAGACAATTCTGTTTTTTTTTTCGTCCGTTGAAGGGGATCCTCGCATCGCAGGTATCTGGCAAGGGCGATGGACATACCAAAAATGATGATGATGAAAATTTGTTTCCTCATAGCACACTCCAATCCAAAATACCTATATTGCTTATTACCAATATTTTTTTCCAAATTTTTTTTCGTTAGTACGTATATTTCAATATTCTTTTTATTATATTTTTCATTGAATGTAATTCTTTTTTTCTATGAACAGGCACTTCATTTCATATTAATTTATTTTACACTATTCTTTCTTACTTTTACACTTTCTTCCCTTCATTTAAATACAAATAAACCAATCAAATAGTCTTCTGTACAGAACGCGATGGCCTAGTGGTTAAACATGTTGGCATCGCAGGTTGAAGATCTCGGGTTCGAGCCCCGGCAAGTCCGGCTCGCTTATCCACGCCCACCACTCAACCCAGGGTGTAATAACTTGGGTAGGCTAAGCCGAACAGGGAAAGATCATATCTTTCCAGTAATTGTAAGCCTGTCCGCCTATAAGTGGCCGCTGTTACAGGGCCTTGGACAGGGTGACCCACTCAAAGAAGTGGCTATAAAAAAAAAAAAAAAAGAACCGCCGAGCGAAAATATAAAAAAGCATATTCAAAAAATGCAATACATGCATAAGGTTAGAAATATTCAGATCGCACAAGCTGCGTAAACACCAATTAAAATCCAATTTTGTATCTCTTTATCAAATAATTTTGGTCAATAATCAAGAGATGTTTAAACAAATACCTTCTATTTTTTCAAAATTCCGGACATTACAAACACATTTTCACGTATTTCTCTGTCACTGATTTTATTAATAAATTTTTGGGCATGCTCGGGAAGTCAGGACTTCTGGTGGTTCCATCTTGGATAGGTTTTCATTTTTATCTTGCGGGAGAGAAATGCCGAAAATACGGCTTAATTACATGGTGAACCACGACCTCTCGTGCAGACACCAGTTCCGTGTCCGGTTGAAGGTTTTTACCTCATCATATTCCCATTTTCTGTGCATGGATGTGGTTGGTGGAGTAAGCCGAACGCAGTGCTTACGTGAGCCACCAAGAAACGACCAGGCGTTCAGCAGACCTCTCACATATAAACGACCTCCACACTTAGTCTTAGCTCTCCACACTTCGTCTCAGCCCCCACGCTTCGTCTTGGCTCTCCACGCTTCGTGTTAGCCTTTAGCACTTCTTCTCAGTCCTACACGCTCCAACTACGCCCCCCATGCTTCGTTTAGCTCTCCACGCTTCGTCTACGCCCCCACGACATTTTAGGGCTTCCCCTGTAGTTCATTATACTTCTTTCAGCTCTGTGCCAATATCTCTGCTAGATTTTATCGTATGATAAATCCAGAGTTTTGTTCAATTGTTATAGAAATACAAAGGTTAATTGCTTTCCTCCAAGTACATCATAATGTCACAACACTTTCTGTTATTAGACGTTCGACCTTGTATTCTCTCGCATAGCGATGTCTAGATTCACACAATGTCATTGTTCATTCTATATGGGACTCGCAGGTTATTTGGGCCACTGGTTTTCATGCCCTTGCACACAAATTGTTGCTACAGTGTTGTGATCAACATCGATTGGCCTGATTCACATCACGTTTTTACAATGTTTTATTATTCTTATTTATTTATTCGTTTACTTTTTTCCCGCTACTTTCATCTTGTGTTGATATGGAGGACAACTTTGAATTGTTGGTCTGGAATAAAGAGGTATAAATACCTTATTCTTATCTTTACTATCTAGGACAGCGCAAGTTTTCATTTTTATCCTGCTGAAGAGGAAAGCCGAAAATACGTGAATCTCGCGCAGATACCGGTTCCGAATCAGGAGAGAAGCAGCGCTTCCTTAAACCACGTTGCGCCGGCGAGGCGTCCAGCAGACCTCTCGCCTCAGACCTCTCTAATCAACTTTCGTGTTAGACAGGATAGGATATCACTTTTATCCTGCGAGAGAGGAAAGTCGGTACAGCTTAACCATATGGCGAACCATAACCTCTCGTGCAGATACCAATTCCGAATTGAAGGTGAATTGGTGACATATGGGACTAAACTTCACTAGACACCCTGCACCTGTTTAGCATTTAATGAAACTTAAACACTCATCAGTCTATTTAACGTTATAGTCTAGGCCTATTTAGTGAAAATCAAATACGGTATTCGGGACTGTTATTTGCACGAGAGGTATTGGTTCGCCGGGCCTATCATTAAGCTGTCATAGTTTCAACAACTTTTCTGAAGATGGCAAAAATATCAAAATTTAACTTGTGTTTTGTGAAAATTTGTACAATTTTAATTTTGAAAAAACGAATAATTATGATTTCGTGAATTTGATGATCAATCATAACTGTCTTAACATTTTGACTGAGCTAGTCTGAGAGAAAAGGGGTCTAGTGAAGTTTCATCCTAACTAGGGGGCGCCAATGGTGCAAGCACCTGGCATTGTCTCCCGGGTTAGGATGAGTGCCTGCAACATGGGAAAGTATTATGATAATCGGATATATGGTACTAAACTTCATGAGACCCGAGAAAAGGACATCATGTAAGCTCTGGTTGGTTTATACCGGTAGCCATTGATGTGCATATTGGGCTTGAGCCACTAATGGTTCTCGCCTCCGGATGTAATTTGACAGCTGCCCATACAGCACAGAGCATACGGTATCAAATAGGAAGTTTAAAAAGATTGTGTTAAGTATATAAAAACGATGCATTCGTACCCAAAAAACTGGTTGAATGTATTCTGTAATACTGATTATGAAGCAGTTTTGAAACCTCATTAGAACCAAGTTGTGCCCTGTCTTCTCGCACTAGAAAAAATAATTGATTTACCGGTACTGTTCAGTGTTTGTCGGCTATTTTTTCTCATGATTTGTACTTTTTATATGCCATTCATATGCAGTATGGCTTAGTGTAAGACACTTCAATATACCAAATTACATGTCATGTCCTCTGAAAAATCTCTTCTTATAGAAAATCTTATAGAAAAGAAACCAGCCAATCTGTGGCTTGCAAAAAGTAAGTTAAATTGCTTTTTGTCGTCCAGACAAATGTAAGACAAAATATCTTTTGATGTATGCACGAGTTATTTTAATTCTGCGCTATCACGAAATAATTACAAATTAGGTATGCTGGATGACAGTTTAAACAGATGATTCCATTTCACATTTGTCTTTCACAAATCTTCAGACCTTCGCCTGTTTACTATTGGTTCTGGGTTAGATCTTTATACCATCAGATACAAGACTACAAAGTTATGAGTTTATATTTCCACTTTCATCATTTTGATGATATAAGTTCATAATTTTATCCAGCAGCTTATTCTGTTTTATTTCGGTCAGATAACCATCGTTGGTTACAACTTTGTTGCCTCAGGAGTTAGACTTCCATTATCATCGCTCAAGACTTTAAAAAAAATCAGTAGTTGTTAAGTATTTAGATTGAATAAAGATAAGTAGCACAAACGGTAATAATTTGTTATGAAGTGTTTTAACAGGACATAATTATTTTTGTGGTGTTTGTATAAAAGAAACGTATGATTTTTTGTGATAAAAATAACCTAATACCGGTACTGGGATCCTTAAAAATAGGGTACGTACCTGCTGGAATTCATCAATTGATTCATTAAAAACTGACCTAGATATTCTAGGTTCAAATATCCTTGACCTCTATATTTGAATGGTTCTGTAACATAGTGCAGTACAGACCCATCCCAAACCCCTTTTCGCAACTAAAAATTTCAAACTACTGACTGGCAACCAATTGAGAAGATGTCATTGGCTAATTTTTGTTACATGTCAAGTTATTACCGTTTTCTAATTTCCTGGGCAAATTGAAACTCACGAGATGGGTTATTTTAATTGTTATTGAGAGAAAGTTCCCCTTTTTCTATTTTGTATTAGCAAATTCGAAGCCACTACAAACTGTTGGTCTTTTTTGAGTCTTTTAACTTATTACAGATTTTCGAACTTTTTCCAATCGACATCATCAGATTATTATCAGCCATCAATAAAAAAATGGTCTTATTTAAGCCAAGTTATCAGATAGATAAATTGTGCATTTTTTCTATTGGGAAATTGGCTGATTAGGAGTCACCGGAAGACTTTAATTAGCCACTCTAAATGAGGGAATGCAAACCTTTTTCTATTAGCAAATTTTAAACCGTCTATTTTTAACCTGTCAACATACCCTGATGATAGTCAGCCGCCTGATAGATTATTTTCATCCAGTCTCAGAATTTCATGTGCCATTTTATTTCAACTATCTAAGATTCAGGCATTCAAAATTGTTTGGATCATATATTGCCAAAATAAGTAAATAGGCTTTCAAGTTACCAATTATTTTTTACTGTTCGTGAGCTGTGGGAAGGATCTGTCAATCCTCTCTCAAATGCTGAATGCCCAAACAAATGAAATTCCTGAGGCCTATAGGCTTTGACAACATAAAATATGGTTAATTTTTTCACCTTTGTCACATTCACATGAAATGTCGGCCAATGGAAAAGGTATTGAAACATTTAATTAAAACTGAAAATGCTAAGTTTTCTTCATTCGAGACTTACGATTAGCATGCTAAAATCTGACACAAAATCTCTTCTGTCTGCTCAGATTCTTTGGCATCTGATTTTCAAAAAAATTCTTACATTCGATGATTTTAGTCTAATCAATTGTGATTCTAGCTTCAACAATGTAAATTTATAAACTTCTTCTTCAGAATTTAGTCTTCCTTTAATTTTACTATTTTATATTTTCAGCTAGATAGAAATCAAATTTTTTTTGGATATCAATAATCAAAATGAAAGGAATAGACCCTAATGCCCCAAGTTCTAATTCAGAATCTACTACTGTTGATGTTGAAATCATAAACGGAAATGGTCATGCACCACAACAAACTCAAGAATCTACTCAACAAGAAGAAGAAACTGAAGAACGAGAAATTACACTCACCGATCATTTAAATAAAAGACTTTTGAGTTCTTTTTTGGATCGCATTAATCAGAATCCTTCAATGGTTCCTCAGGATTGCGAAAGGACGGACTCAAATAATGATGATTTTGAAGAAGAATCTCCTCATAATTGAATTGAATTTTTGGTGTCTGAGTAGCAGAGTAGCTGTCATTCTGCCAGCCTGATTTATAATTATGTCACACTGATCTACTCAGAATTTTTAAATATTTTGATTATGTTATTGCAATATCATTTATAACCAGTCTTTTCTATTATAAGTGTAACTTTTATATTTGTCAGATAAGAGGGTAGTGTATGCTACTCAGTTTTATATGGAATTGTTGCTTTTCGTTGACAGATTAGACTTAATGTTTTAAGTTCTGCTGTATGTGTGAATCAGTTATGTATCAACATCAAATTCTGCTAAATTAGGAATATAGATGTTTGTGTCGTTTTTGACACGTATGTTCTTTACACGTCTGATTTTTATCAAGTATGATGTTTGTTAAGTTTTAAATAAAATAAAATTGTGATTGCGTTGCACAATATTTTGAAGACAATTATGAAATGGTTGAAGTTTGATTTTTGGTTGATGGTTGGCTTCCAAGTTTTAGCAAGTCAGTAGTGATGTGCTATTTTTTTCTATAATTACCATGGAATCTTTATTATATTAATTGTACTTTTTCAACAGTAAATTCTAATGTTATAACAATTATGTGAATTTGGGAAAATAAAATTCCAATTACACATGTTATACGTAATACTTCACTGGAGCAAACTTTAATTATGGCCAGCAAACGACACAGTGATACGAAAGATGAGGATGAGCCCGAATCCAAGCGGCAAACAACTATTATACCTCCCGCCAGTATGGGCGCTGTATCTTCACTGGTGAGTTCGATATTATTTTACTTTAAATATCGCACAGTCCGAAATTATTTGCCCAGGTATGTTTTGTTAAGTATTAGCCACCTTGCACGACTAATTCTGCGATTCATCTGTGACTCATGCTTAACAAAATTTTCCAGAATTTTGAAATAAAATTAATTTTTAATAATACCTCAAAAATTATTTGTCCAATTTATGCTTTCTTAAGTTTCAGTCACTGATGAATCATGCCGCCAAATGATCGTGTCTTCAATGTTGAAACATTGTTTTATACCGTTATTAAACCAATAAACTAAAAAAAAAAGAAATACTCAACATCATGCAATAATTTTTATTATTCAATTATTTATCAGGAAGAATTAGATATCAAAGTTCTTCAATTTCAAAATAAACAACTAGCTGGAAGGTTGGATACGAGAAAACAAGAAGAGAGGGAACTACAACAAAGAATCGAATCTTTGGAAGCTAAACAATCAGCAGCTGATGCCACATTGAGTCTTGTCAACCGACACTGGTCCCAGGTAAAGAGGGGATATTATTTAAAAGTTTTCTCTTTTTCAACTCAATAAGATATGTACAGTAAAAGTCCGGTAATTCGCCTCTTTCGATCTCATACCGCCATGATCCTCTCCCCCTTTGTTATCACAATTGTACCAGTGATTTCAATTGTGTTATTTTTTATTTCTGCGTAATTAACATCATTCACATCCTAATAATGAACACCATTTGATAACTGATTTGTTCATTGGCAAACATTAGATTATTCAGAAAGATATTTCGAGCACTAAAGCATTAGCGGTGGGGTAATTAATTTTTAATTGAAAATCTAGTCAATAATTACTCTTTTATATTTTTCGAATTCACAATTCGAGGGTCCCAGGGCAAAAGGGCGAATCTTGAAATTTCGAAAAAAATTTTATTGAAAAAAATTACAGAATTAAGCATGATCTTTCAAATGGTCAATAAATCATTACTGTAGATATGTTATTTCCTGAGATAAATTTTGGAATAAGGGCGAATAGTATACTTTTATACCCGGTGAAAGGGCGAAAATTGAGATTAGCCTTTTTGCCAAAGAGTAAAGTTTACAATTAGATGAAAATTCTCAATATTCGCCTTTTCACTATAACTTGTCAACTGTTCATAAGGAAAATATTATTAAGCTTCCGCAAAATTATAGGGAGACAAGGATTGAATAAGATGTAAATACAGCGATTTTCTTAAATAACCTTGCCATACTGAACTTTCATGTCCAACTGGAGTCAAATATAAAAACGTTTCTGACACTGTTATGATCCTAATGTCAGCGCAACATAATTAGTTTCATTGTCAAACAACAAGTAAAATATTACTAGCATAACTCAACAATAAAAACAATTAGATTGAAACAACTTTCAAAGAAATAAGCCAAGTCAAAAGCCCTCAACTGAATTTCACTTAGTCCATAGCTCAGCCTTCACTCCAATCCTCACTTAAATCTTCAATTTCATTTTCATCATCACTTGCATCATCTCTTTCTCTGCTACATAGGAGGTTTAGGTAAAAATGGTGATGTTGCTTGGGTATTACTCCTTGCTCACACAGTGACATTGTCTTGATATTTCTTTTTTTGGAATTGGTATGGGTGAAGTATATGCCATTGGCAAATCTAGGAGAGTACTTGGTGCTTTTTCAAACCTTTTGATTGCTAATATCTTTTTAAATGGCTCTGCAATTGAATAGGAGTCATGTTTGTAAAAAATAGATTGCATGTGGCTCTTTTCAAATCTCAACCATGTTATCCCAGTCCTGCTTTTGTTAACTGATTTCCAATCTACAATATTTTGTTCAATGTGTGTTACAGCATACGTTTTTTTTGCTTTTTCTAGCCAAAGATGCCACAACCTCCCATTCATAAGGCACATTGATCCCTAAAGGATTAGCCCTGGTTTTGATGACAGCATCCTATCAACTTCCATATGAGAATGAACAGATACCATAAAAATATAATCAATCTGCAATTGAGAGGATTGGAATTTTAGCCACTGCATACATGCATATCTTAGCAACATATTGATTCAAATTTTGGCCACCACACTTGTCTGTAAAAAAAAAACAATGCTCTTAATCTCTGGGTCCGCTTTGTATTTCCTTTGAATTAGCTGAAATAGAAAACTGGTCATTTCGTTTGCCCCTCTTTTAGATGTGGTCTGGTCGCACATATAACAATATCCATTAGTATTTCCTACATCATACATTGTCAAGTTGTAAGTGCTGAACTTTCGCTTAGGTGCTAACCTTGCCACGTGGTGTATACAAAATGTATACAAAACTGATTCTGAATCAAAGTTGAAACAGAAGAGGGAGGAACTATTTTGCGTGTGAGATCTCCCTTTGAAGACAATTGCTCCTTTATTCATTCTGATTTATCTGTTTTGTATTTTGCACAATACATGCATAGTTCATTCCATGAAATTGGCTCGCGTATGTGGTATAGTCGGTAAATTTAGCTTTTCCGAGTCTTCCTTCAGGATTTTTTGTTTGTAGTCATGCAGTACAAGTTGCTTGTATGTAAAGCTTCCATGTACCACGCCTGCAGTAATGACTTTCTGATTTTGAAAAGAATTGAGATGATCTATTACACCTTTCCAAATGACGTCATTATGCTTATTTGAAGGGGAAAGTTTACCTCTGAGGTCAGGTCTTCCAAAGCCACCAAACACATTTTTGGATAGGTCCGTTCTGACCATTTCTTCTCCACATTGCAAAGTGGCAAGAAAAACTTTTCTACACACTTCTACTCTCCTGGTTGATGTGCCAGTCAAAAAAAAAACCTTGACCTCATTATTACTGTGCGAGTTATTAGTCTTCCTTCTTTTTGGTGGTTCATCATCAGATAGCTCGTCTTCAGACGATTCATCAGCACTACATGGATGATACTCTGGCTCCTCATCTGAAATATCTTCAGATGATTCATTAGTGGCATCAACTGCTGAAGGTTTGTCATGAAAAATTGTCAAGAGTTTACACAAGTTCACAAGTTCTATACAGCCATTATCGCATTCAACTTTTACCAGACTATCAATTTGTGACTGTACAGTTCCATAAATACTTGAATTAACTGCACTGTAATGATTTGCTTTCTTTTGATTTGGATTATCGAAAAAAGTTCCATTTATCATAACATGTGCACCAGTTGCAAAGTGTTTCTTGTTGTGTTGTCTTAATTTTATAATATCAGCCGTTATTATGTTTGGTAATAATATTATTATCTTTTTTCAACCTTCTCTAACTTAGGTGTTTGCTAACTAAGCCATGATTGTTAATGCTCTCAGAATAATTTTTCACTAACTTCATTTGTAAGCCTAGATGATCAATAGTCAGTCTGACTGCGATTATTTTCGATGTACATACTCTTAATACTCTTACTCTTAAATAAACTCTTAAAGCTCAAGGTACTTCAGTGCCTACTAAAACTAGCTACTAGGATACAGTTTTATTCTTTTTTTAATAAGGAATATTGAGAATGATTCCATGAACTCATGGTCTCAAGATGCAACCCAAACACTCGCCCTCCCATTCAAAATAAGACTTTGCTTGGCCTACTGAAGCAAAACTTTGTTCAGAAGTCCTGGCCTACACACAATATCAAGGTTGAACTGAAACAAACCAGCAGAAAACATCATTAGCTGTATATTTCCTTTGTGACATCACAATGGAAAAAATAAACAAAATGGCGAAAAGCGCATATCAGACTATCTTGTGTGACAGAAAAAGGGCGAAAATTAAAAATGTCCCATTTTCAGAAAATATGGCTTTCATTGCAAACCAGTTTTTAATCAAAAAATAAGACCTTACTAATATCCATCTTGACCCAGAAGGAATATTTGCTACAATAAACGGAAAAAATGTTAGACAGGTTCAAAATTGAAAAAATACGTTTTGCTTGATTTCTCAAAACAGCTTTTTCAGGATTCGCCCTTTTGGTCTGAGAGTGTCGAATTGTAGAATCTTTAGTTTTTTTGTTTCGTTAATGAAAAGGCATGCCTGGTTAATAATTGGTGACTTGGAAAAATTTCAAGATAATTGCCGCCTAATTTACCATGTTTTAATTCTTTGGAAAGATATTTCAAACAATATTTCATTGCTAATGAAATAATTAATATTTTTTAATTGAAAATCTGGCTAATAAATACAGAAATATATTCTTCCATTTTGAAGTTTCTTTGCACAGTTAATTTGAAGGAATGTGTGGATAAGGATTAAATTTGGAATATTTTTTAATTACTGGACATTCCAAAGCACATCTTGGCACCAATGGAGATGACAGTCATATTACAAAAGTGCTGCATAATTTCGCTTCTTGTGAAAATAGAAATTGTGCCATATTCAATATAAGTACTAATCGAATTATATTTTCTTCATTTGTCGCAAAAGCCAGCCATGTTTGGTATCATAGTGAATGTAACAGTATCAATAAATTCATTAAAAATAAAACCAGAAACTGAATTTCAATCATTTCCAATTTAGACAATTAAGCTCGTGAGGACAATTTTTGATTGAAGGACATTAGTGTTGGCGGAAAACTGAAAATCATGCACTTCCTTGTAGAGGTTTTCTGAATGCTTATGAATTGCATCTTATTCAAAGCATTTTTAAACCCATACCAATTTTGATCTTTTTTATATCCACTTCTAGTGAATCACCTTGCCCAAGGCCCTGTACTAGCTGCCACCTATAGACGTTTAAACACTAGGTCATAGCGCCCACGAACTTGCCATAATTCCGCAATACTCCAACTAATGAAAGATTTGTTTCATGTAACAGCTTGATGACAATATCAAAGTGATATTGCAAAGATTGGGAGCTCACAAATTAAACAAATCAAGTGATAATCAATCTGATGACAGCGATGATGAATCGAAAGGTTCGTATTCCATATATTCGGACGATTACCTACTGGATGTAAGCTACTCTTCTACTCGGATACCCATACAAATCAGTTTCATCAAAATAAAATGTAGCAAATGGCAATATTTCATGATCAATCTCCTGCAAGAAGATTATAAATGTCTTTTTTGAGTGTCTGGTAGCAACCAAATTGTATAAAAAGATTTCTAAGTGCCAATATTGCTGTGAAATACTCAGCCGGTAAAAGTTTACTCAAATGTGTTTTATTAATTGTCAGTGTGAGTCGCTGATGAGCAGTCCTCGGTGACTGATACTCACCAAAATAAAATTTAGGATTAGGCTGCAGTATGGCTATTTTATTCAATTCCAGGAACTGATATCTAAGAAATAGATTATTACTTGTATTCAGAATTCGACTTATGTGAGCATTGAAATAATTTCCCAAATATTATTTTTGAAAAAGCTAAACTTTTCCAATCATTATTGTCGATATTACGAATCTGTTCACATTAAGCTGTAATTTCAGCTTTATTACCATAAACTGTTGCAGAGAAGCACAACTAAAAACCTGAAAACTATTTATATGTTGTATATAATATGATATTACCAACTGCCTTGGGGATGTGTGTTTAAAATGGTCCTAATTTATTTCCTGTGTGCCGATGAGGCAACTTGAAGGAACCAATGAAGTGGTAGACGGTTTTATCATTCCCCGGGCAGATATCTGTACCTTACATGGCAGTTCAGTTTCATTTGGAATATTTTCTGCGCTATCTATACTAGTTTTCTATTTTTGATTGATGTAAATACCTTATATCTAGCGTCGTTCGTACGTATGTTGGCTAAAAGTGATTTCACGCAATTAAAAGAAGAGCTGGGTAAAAGAGCTGATTTCTCTCGAACAGCATTCGGAAAGGTCATTGATGCAATTGAGGAAGGCGAGAAGAATAGAGAAGCTATTCTCAGGTCTGTTTCACCACGACTTCTCATTATTTATATTGTAACTAAGAATGCTTAGTTGTTTTTGTTTGAATAAGATTGTGAAAAACATAAAGAAAATGAGTTCCATTATGAGAGAATTTGCAGTATTTTTTGATAAAATTCGCTAGGAGATTAATATGTTTCTTGTTAAGTATCTGGTAGTGATAAAAATCTATTGTTAGACGGATGGTCTTCTTGATAAAGTTGGCATTTCTTGCACTGCCAAAAATTGAATTTTAACATCTCATGACTGAAATATATACTAGACCAATCAAATTTCTACAAGTGGTGTGGCAGAAGTCGCCCTATGTGGAGTTGCAGAGTATTGGTTTCAGAGCGTCTGAAATGTTTATTTCGTAGCAGTATTGATGATTTTAAACTTTTTTACACAGTTGGTAACAACCAGACACTTAAAAGGAACATTTAAATCTTCTGGTAACTCGTTAAATTTTCTTCTGATGGAGCCCATTATCTTCGGGTGTGTGAATATCAGAGCAACTGACTTTTTGCCAGTCTGGCCTTCTGTGTAACTTGGAATTTTACATGCATCATAGTTTTGTTGCCCATTGTGCTTAAAACAAACTTTGTTAATCTGAAACTTCATTTTCAGTAATCCCTTATTAACATCAGCATGAACAACTCTAAAAATATTATTTTAATCAGTGATGGATGGCCATTACTGAATATTCCACTATTGTGAATGTATTCTGAAAAATAAATTTGGAATATAGAATATCTAATACATTCAAAATTAGGTTGGAATTTGTTGCAGCTATTTTGAGGTAAAATATTTAACAAAAAATTTGGAAATTATCAACATGTAATTATTTAGGTCTGTTTAATAAACTACAAGTAAACTTTATAATCTTTTTCATTGTTGACGTTAAAAATTTGATCGAATTTCGTTGATGAAATTCTACCAATTCCTGTTGTGAAACAGAAACTGCTATCCTGTATCATATCAAAAATCTAAATGATTTCACTTTTATCACAGCGCAATAACTGCCAATGATCAGGTTGATGATCGAATAAAGGAAGAAATGAATACATTGAATGCTGAAAATTCAAGATATCAAGAACTATTGAAGCAGTTACATGTAAGCCTGGAACATCTTTAATGTGAGGAGTCGAAAAAATAAATTCCATGGATTATGACAGCACTATTAAGGGTTTGAATACCAAGAAAAAGTAGGACCATATGAACCCTTGGTAGCAGGGTTGCCAGATCTTGGTTTTCTTCAGGTGTCTGGAAAGTTTGTGTTATTGTCTTTGGGTGACCAAACAGTTTCAAAACCATCAACACTGCTATTTCATAGCAGTATTGATAACTTTAAATCTTTTTTACAGTTTGGTTACCACAAGACATTAGAATAAAGCATAATTATCCCCCCAGCAAGAGGTATATGGTGAACTATTCTTTATTTGCTAAATTGTCTTCTGATGCAACCTATTTTCCTCAGTTGTCTGGAGAACACACTTGCTAGTTTGCCAGGTGGTGTTAAATTTTGTCTTATTCTGAATGTCGCACAGAATAAGCATTTAAGAGTTCTTTAGAAATGAATGTCCGAAGCTTTCATCAGTGTTGTTTGCAATGGGCTGGTAGTGATCATCATTGTCTTCACAGGTTTTGGTGAATGGAAGTTCGAGTACTGGAACTCTCTCAAATTGTTTAGACTTGTCAAATGATACAGTATTAGAAAGATTATTTTATTATCTTTAGGCGAAACATCATAAAATATATATGGACAATAAAGAAGTTGAACAGAAGATGGAATCAATGGAAGATGAAATAGAAGATTTGAAAGAATCGAATGAAAATTTACAATGGGAGTTACAGAAAGCAAAAAAGAGAGAGGATAAGTGAGATAATTTGGGTTTTGATTGAATTTTTATATTAACATGATAAAATTAGCTGAATTCAGTTTCCTGAAATTGTCATGACATTATCATCATCTAAATATAATTTTTCATAGCAGCATTAATGGTTCTGAACCTTTTTATATCGTTTAGTTGCTACCAAACAAACACAAGAAGACATTTTGAACTTCTGGAAGGATATGTACCATGCCCATTATTGCATTTGTCATGTATTATTGTCGATTTACTAAATTTTCTTCTGGTGGAAACCATTTTTCTCAGGTGTCTGAGTAGCAGAATATCATGCATTCTGTCAGTCCTTTTGAAGGCCATTTTAAGGTTTCAGATTTTAGTAGGTAGATTCAGACTTGCAGGTTGTCAGCTACTCTTCTGCTCAGACACCTGAAGAAAATGAATCCTATTCGAAGAAAATTTAGTAAAAGAGCAACATTTGAAGATCTTTTGCTAAAAGGTGTCTAAAAGTAGCCAAACTAGAAAAGGGTTCAAAATCATCAATACTACTATAAAATAGCAGTATTGATGCTTTAGAAGCTTTTTATTGTTTATCTTAAGAAATGAAATGAACATTTTGAACACCCATAAAAAAAACAAGATTGTGTTCAGTTCAAAAAGGATGACATGGATCGTAAAGAGTAGAGCGCAATTTTCATAAGAACAATCGTTTCGAGTGAGTTGCCCTGGATGGAATAGACACAAGCCGGACAGGGTTTGATTTAAGCGATTCAAAGGTTCAGAAATGACCCCAAACACTAATAGTTTAAACTCGTACTTCTTTATCACTGCCATACAATTATTATATTATTATTAAATATTACAATTATTATTATATTAAACCCCTGTGTTACAGAAATTCCTAAATCTCAACACCAACAATTATTGTGAAAAGACCATGCGCCTTTCCTTCTCATTGTTGTTAATTATCCTTCTAGATTGAACAAACATCTTGCTGAGGCATTTGAAAAGGTCAGTAAAGGCAATGGGAGTATGCAAGGTGTATCACCGATGACATCAGGAAATATACAATTGCAAAGGGTATGTATGGGATGAGTATTCTCAGAATCTATGCCAAAGCTGCAGCCCTGTTTCTCAAGTAACTTCAAGAATCATCATATAGATTCGGAATAGGAAACTATTCAAATTCAGAGCTTGACAATTCGATTCGGTGATTTGAGTCTATTCGAAGTACAGGTTATTCGGATCAATCGTGAATTGGTCAAATTTGACCAAAGTCAAAACCATCGCTTTTAAGTCTGTTTAACTTGTAAATATTTGTAATTCGTAACTGCAAACTTCTTAATTATCATAATGGAGATATTATCGGCCATTCTATTGATCTGCCGATAATTTAGTAAACTTCAAAATTAGGCCGATGCAGACAATAATAGTAATAATAAAAATGGAGTATTTGTTGTTTTCATGGAATCAGCAATTTAATTTCTAAAAAAATTATCTGAATCAGATTCGAATTTCAAATGATTCGCTTTTGCCCAGCGAAAAATGTAACCTATTGTTATAGTCGATATACAGCTTCCTTTGTTTTGTGAGCGACTTCTGTGGCCAACTTAATAATGCTTGAATGCTCTATTCTGTATGCCAATTAATTATGGCAATTCAGAATACTTTACTAATTTCGGGATAGTAAAATCTAATCCAGAATAACAAATCATATTCCAAAATGTCATCATTGGATAGCAATAAACAGGCTATCCAGAAAAATCATAATGATGTCTCCTTTTTTGCTCGGTGGTGTATGACATCATACATACGCCATTGGTAAGATTAATTGATTGTCGTTTTTCACAGAACGTAATCTAGTTCCTTTTATGACAAACTGCGTGTTCGCAATAGTCCCAATGTATTTCCTGCGTGTCGCAAGAGGTGGTGAATCGTTTCACCATTGTTCGGGGCTAATATCGTTCACTGCACTTTACCATAACGGTTCAGTTCCGTTTTGGATGTTTTTGTCTCAAGAGTGCGGTTGCTGGTACTAAGTCTTGTAGTAGTTCTTAGCTATTAAGTGGTCGTTTGCTGGTTCCTTTTAGGCACTGCTTCTGGCCTTGCTCAGAGTGAATTCAACAAAAAAAAAAAGAAAACGATATTGCTGATCCATATGCCAAATTACACATTATATCACCAAATATTCCTCGTGCAGTCTGAAATTTAGAGAATTCGATATTGGATATATTGGATTTGAATTAAGTAGTTTGAAATTATTCTGGAATAGAGTGTATTCTGAATTGCTAATTAATTCCTAGTTCCCTACCGGGAGCAGGGAACATTTCATGCCCAACTGTACCTATGTAGTGGAATGAAATGAA
Organism: Styela plicata; assembly: GCA_963675895.2. Taxonomy (NCBI): domain Eukaryota; kingdom Metazoa; phylum Chordata; class Ascidiacea; order Stolidobranchia; family Styelidae; genus Styela; species Styela plicata. The sequence continues at coordinate 10,067,200 of OZ023150.1, forward strand.
TTGAAGGATCGGATTTTCATTTTTATCTCTTGGAAGAGAAAAGTCGATAATGCAGCTTAATAACTATATGGCAAACCATAACCTCTCATGCAGACCACACCGATTCAAAATCAAGAGTCAAGGATTTGCACAGACATGGTTAGTGGTGGAAACCATAAGCAGTGCTTTCATGAACCACTGTACCGCGGTGTACTGTTCAGCAAACCTCTCTCATCTTAAAAATTCGAACCTGCATCAGGACCACCAGAGATGCGTGACCTGAAGTCTTTCCTAGTCCTTTTATTGGTTGAGCTAACCCCTCCCCCAATAGGCGAGGAAGTAATATCTGAAATATATATTCAATAATGAACTGCGCTACAAAAACATCGTCTTCTATTTTGATCCATGCTTGTCAAATGAGTTTTTGATGGCTGATAGTACGGTAAAATTTCTGGCAATAAGGTTTTGTTCATATGGCAAATCAAAATAAATCATTGATATCATCCTGTATAAATTGTTTTCGCAAAAATTCAAAGTAAGGATGCAAGTAAATCATTATCTATACTGAATCCAAATCAAAAATTTTACTTCGTCAAGCATGAGTCGCTAATAGACTGCGTCTTGGCGACGCAGTCTATCAGTTGCTCATGTTGAACAAAACTTATCAGAAAAAAAAGGAAAAAATCATTCTTTTTATAGACGAGCGATACCAACTTACCAGTTGAAGAAAGTCAGATACTTGCTGATACAAGACTCAAAGAATTGGAAGAAATGAAAGGAAAACATGCTGAAGCACTGAAACAATTGGAACAAACTAAATTAAATGTGAGTCGTTTCGCTTACCAATATCTTGCATAGATTCTAGCAGTACTCTGGTATAACAATCATATTACAGAAGAAATTTTATGAATATTCGCTCCAAGCAAGCTCAAAAGCAATGCCAGAAAAACAACTAACGGCATCTTAAGTGACAAAGAGCAAGCATAAAATAGAGAACAGGCAACTGCGCTTTGAGGGAGAAAATTCCCGAAAGGACTGAACCACTACGATGAAGTGCATTGAGTGGAATCTGCTTAGGACGACAGTGAGATCATCCAACATAAACTACTTTTGTCTTTTGTTCTTCTCTTACAACGTGCAGACAACGCTCTGGGGCGATTCTGAAGACTACACCAACAGTGCCAGGGAAGTGTACCAATTTTATTTATTTTATTCACAGCTTCAAAATTTACCAGAAGCAAGAATTGTTGCATCAGCGGAATATCAGACATTAAAATCCCAGTTCTCTCTCCTGTATCACGAATGTGCTCAAGTAAAACAGCAAGCTGACGAGAGTAGAGCTCTTCTGCAACAAACTAGGAATTCTCATTTAAGACAGATTGAGCAAATGGAGGTAACTAAAATCATCATCTTTTTTTTTTCAAATACAATTCCACTCTAAGCTAAGTTGGAATCAGCATCTAAAAACTAACTTCCACCAAGGTTTCATTTTTTTGTGCAGGTGATAAAAGCCTATAATATGGAATCACGCCAACATCTCGTGCAAGTGCCTGTTCTAACAGGTTTTCGCGTAACCATTATACTAGCTTTTTGAATCCGAACATGGCTAAGTTTGGGGATACTAAGTTTGAATCCCAGTATATTCCCAACGCTTCTACTGATTGAGCTAACTGAGCACTCAAAGGCAAAGAGACACAAAGAAATGTAAAGTAGCAGGCACATAATAACATAATATATCAAACAAGATCCGACATCAAACAAAATTTAATCGAAGTTAACTTTATTAAAATGGTGATGTTTCAAACTTACGTGATTTTTCCATGATCACCTCTGTAGATTGCACTGCAAATGACATGGAAAAAAAAATCAGAAATTGAGTAAGTTCTCAAGTCTCTAGTTCAGAGTGGCAGAACTTTGTTTTTCTCCAGTTGAACAAAAAAAGGCTTCGAAGCCATCAATACTGCTATGAAATAGCAGTGTTGATGGCTTTGAAGCCTTTTAGCTACAGCTTGGTTACTACCAGACCAGAGTAGATCACTCTGGCCGAGTATTTATTGAGGAATACCGAGTAAAACAACTCACAAATGTTTTGTTTCATGGGGAAACCAACAGCCGAAAATTTGTGGCTTGATTTGTCCATTATTATAATAATTATTGATATTGGTTTTATCTATCCCCGTTCATTCATTATTTTTGTGTATAAGGTTGATGAACTACAAACCCAGAAGAATTTGCGAAATGAACTCATTCAACTAGAGGACACATTAGCAAAAGTGGGTATATGTGATTTTGACAGCCTCTACAATCAAACTTCTTAATATTAGGGGTGGTCAAAATCGAATATCTTGGGGTTTCAGAATCGAATGTTCGAATAAGAAGAGACAAACGAGGTCTCAAAACAGCCTGTCAATAGGATAGGATATCGTTTTATCCTGTGGGAGAGGAAAGCCGAGAATACAACTTAACTATATGGTGAACCACAACCTCTCGTGCAGATACCAGTTCCGAATCGGGGTGAAGGTTTTTGGATTATCGTACTTCTCATTTTTTCTGTGCATTGACCTGATTGGTGGAAGGAGCCGTAGGTGCCCACGTGAACCACAGTGCACCGGCGAGGCGTTCAGCAGACCTCTCGTGTATAATCATCATCCCTCACAGGATTCGAACCTGCGTCATAACAACCGATTGAGCTAACCGGGAACCTGGTAGACTGTACTTATGCTGACGAATGACTCATTTTCATCTAACCTTCCAAATGTCAGGTCCGTCATGATTACGAAATGTTGCACATGGAATTCGAACAAAACCTCGCGGCCAATGAGCAAGCTGGACCAATCAACCGTGAAATGCGCCATCTTATAAATAGTCTACAAAATCATAACAGACAACTGAAAGGAGAGATACAAAGATACAAACGAAAAGTCAAGGATTTGCAGACTGAAGTGGAAAGGGTAAGTGAGGATTTCCTCTCTCTGTATCGTATTTCGCTTAGCTCCTTATATTCTAAAATTTTGAACAAAATAGATTTTTCATCAACTATTTTTTATCATACTTGTTGATTGCTGCATTTTGCAGTGAAATCAGGACATATGCCAAATTTCACGCTCTAAAATTTAGCACAAATCATGATTTCGCAGTAAAATGGAAAAAGTCTAATGAAAATGTGCAATTTGGATTATATGCAATTTGTTACCAGTGCTGGGTAGGGCTGTCCAAAATATTAGATTGGGAATATTCGATTCATAAATTATTGGATTCAATTTCTGCAAGAATTCGAAATCAGCAAAATGATAATTTAAATTTTTTCAATAAATAATCTTGAATTTTTTACGTTGAATATAAGCTAAGAAAAAGATTTCTTTGTCTGTTTATTATATGACTTCCGATTCGATTCGGTAATATTATTCGATAGGATTCTGAAACCAAAATATATTCATTCGATTTGGGCCAGCCCTAGTGCTCGGTAGAGCTGTTCTGTCCAAAATATTCGATTCGATTTGTGATATTCGAATTTTATACTATTCGATTTCTGCAAGTCTCCGAATTGGATATTTTTTCGAAAACAAGAGTGCACTTCCACGAAAAAGTGTTATTAAGCTTATGAAATGATGTCTTTGTTTGTTTATTATATGACTTTTGATTTGAATATTCGATTTCAGAAAATGAATAGCTTCGATTTTGAAACCTATATTCAGTTTTGGCCAACTCTTGTGCTGGGCAACGACATAACGATGTGCCGTTAAAATATCGGTATTGAGTTTTCCAAATTACTGTATGGTCTTACTCTTTGCAATGCTGGTTTGTCATGATATCGAAATTTCGTGGCGTAGGGCCTAGAAACTGTTACAAATCGATGCGATATCAAACTATACAGTATTGACAAAAGATGGACCTTTGACCACTTGCACTACCGCATTGAACTTTTGCAGTATCATGACGAAACAATAACCAACCCATATTTAGAGAGATATCAGAAAAGAGTTACGTACGCAATAATATCATCATTTTGACGGCCGCATCCCGATACAAAAAAATAACCATTCCCGCTCAGCCTTACTCTCGACCGATAGTTAATATGTGAACTAAATGAATATTAAATGATCTTTCTAGATTAAGGAAGAAGCAATCAAAAAAGAAAACGAATCGCAAGAAATGAAAGTTAAAACGGAATCAGGGGAAATGTCATCTTCAACATCTGGTACGTTTATTCAATAAAGCAATTCGTTAGAATTTTCATTTTTTGTAGAAATTCAATAAGAGTTAACGACATTGCAAATCCATCACACTTGGTGGAATTTATTTTAAGCTTAAAAACGAAATTACCGATTTTAGTTATACTTTGCAATTTGCCCATCGTGCAACAGAATCGGGACATTCGACAAAAATGAAACAAAAATGAAATATTTCCTCATAACTACTTTAGATTAAAAAGTCTCTTTTAGAGTCTCTGGTATTAACGAATTGTAGAAAAAGGTTCAAAATCATCAATACTGCTATGAAATAGCAGTGTTGATGCTTTTGAAGCTTTACATCCAACCAACAATGACTTGAATGTTTTGGACACCCGAAGAAAAACAAATTTCTTTCATCTTCGTAGATCAGTCCATTCGTTATTTATACTTAATAGCTAGAATCTCTTTTACATCTCTCATGTATTTTTGGGCAGAAAAAGTGCTTTTAAATTCTCAGCAGTGCAGGTGTTATTATTTGCCTGAGGTATTTTATTAAGCTCGTTTCGATCATTTTTAGTGAAAAAAGAACCAGAAGATACGATCAAAACTGAAGAAAGTATGTCCCATGAAATTGAAAATAAAACGAAGGAAATCGAAGAAATGAAATCAGAAATTGAGTAAGTTCTCAAGACGAGAGTTCAAAATGACCAAAATCGTGTTTTTTCTTTGGGTGTCTGGAACGTTCATTTCCTCGTCATTTTCCTTCGATCGAAAAAAGGTGCGAAATCATCAACACTGCTATGTCATAGCAGTATTGATGATTTTGTGACTTTTTTTTTCTACAGTTTTGTTGCTGCCAGGCCATCAAGAAGGGACTTTTTAGTCTTCTAGCAAGAGATATATTATGAGATCATTATGGGGAATCATTTGCAAAATTTTATTGTGATGGAACCCATTTTCTACTGGTGTCTAGGTAGTGGAATAGCTAACATTTTATCACTCTGCTGTATTGTTTCATTTATTTGTTTTATTATAACGTATAATGCATTTGGTTTGCGTATCGTTATGGAAAAGTTGATTTTGCAGTAATAATTTATAATCTGTGATTGTAGAGCTGGGTGACATGTTGGTACCTCAGTAAATACAGAGTTTTCTAGAATACGTTATCGCCTTGATCTTTTCAGTGGCGGTTTGCTGTTACACCCCGATTTTGAGGCATTCTGTCGAAAGCGGTTACAACTTGAAACGATATCGCATCTAGTGGCAATAAAAAACGAACTGTTTAGCACACTCACATTGGCTATATGCCTCATTTGACTTTTGCAATTTTATGAAACAGCAACCCACCCACGTTTAGAGAGCTTCTTTTTAATTAGGGTGTGCTTCACGCAGCCTTTTTGAAACAGCGCAACATACTTTTGCTGACAAAAAATAGTGTGACAGTGATGTACCGGTAATTCCAAGAATTTGGTAATGGTATGCCCATAGTTCTTAAAAAACCAATGTCGCCCAGCTCCATGTGACTGGGAGTAATCATGATTACTTACTCTGCTTGCAAATAAGCAAATGTTTTCAAATGATTAGTATCCCGGTAAAATTTCATTCCTGGAAAGAAAGGAAATGTTAGTAAAAAATGTTGTTTGTATCAAAACCCAATAAATCAATAGCTAGGTATTTTACATTTCGCTCAATCCACCGTATTATTATAAATGATGGCGATTGATGTGATCGGATCGTCAGAGTTGCCATGTAGGCCAATTACAATAATTATGTCAAATTTGGGTTTAGCATTTAATTCAAATCTTACAACCTGACATATTTGAAAGTACATGCGTCCTGCAATATACATTTGCAGTGAAAATCCTACATATATACACTATTACTATATTAGGAACCTCAAAAGGCGTGTCATCGAAACCGGAAGTTCACATAAAAATTTAAATCCAATATCATCAAAAGCAATAAAAGAAAAAAAAACAGTCTTTATCGCGTAGATATGTAAAAGTGCTAATTACATAATTCCGCCACCATTGCGTAATTTCATTATGAAGTAAATTTAGCCCAACTCTGGTTGGTGGTTTCAATTGTTTGTTCGTATTATATATTCTTATGAATATATTTTACTTAGATCAATGAATGAGAAGATAACGAGTCAGAATGCTTTGATTGAAACTTATCAAGATACACAAGGGCAGATAACAACTGAGGTATGATATGTTATTGCTTGGTCTGTACTTGTCCCAATCAGAACTTTTATTTTGTCAAACATGGGCCACAGATGAACCGTGCCTTGACGGCACGATTCATCAGTGACCCATGCTTGACAAAAGATGTTTAAACAATTTTTTTTCCTCGTTTTCTCTGGTCTCCTTGTTCAACATTTGAAAAGAGATTTCAATCGTGTCTAAATTCATCTGTTTTTAAGATCTCAGAGAATTAATACCTACTGTTTTTGAGCGTACATAATTCATCCTGCAGCAAAATCATGATCTGTATTATGTTTACAGATAAAAAAATTAAGGATGCCATATTTAGATTCACGATTCATGTTTAATCGAATACATGTTAGATCTGGATAATTCGAAAATACTGCAGTATAATATGAAACGACGATATGTTTTGGCAGATTTGTTGAAATATTACATTTTCAACATTCAACATTCAATTTTTAGTTCATTAAAATTCACTCTGAGCAAGGCCTGAAGCAGAGCCTAAAAGGAATCAACTAATGGCCACTTAATGATAGCAAAGAACCTACTAAAAGATGTACTACCAGCAACTGCACTTCAAATCGAAAACATCCCTTATGAACCGCCATGGTAAAGTGAAGTGAGTGGTATCTGCCCTGAACAATGGAAAAATCCCATCATCTACCACTTCTTACCGCTTGTCGAAAATTTAAATGTGATTAAGCATGAGCAAATGATGGGCAATGGCGCAAACCAGAAGTGACTCACATTTATCAAAAAAAAATGTATTCCGATCGGGAATGAATAAATTCGTGACTTAATAAACTTTGGAAAACAGGTCAATTTGAAATGTTTCCTATCAAAAATAATCTTTGTATCCTGAGGGATCACAAAAAAAATACAGAACTATTTTATATTCTTCATAAACTCTTTATTCCCTGGGTGAGAAGACTTTTATCTCAAACCTTTCTATTCTACTCTAGCAAGCAGATTTTCACATGAAAGAAAAAAAACTTCTTTCCGAGATTCAGCAATTAAAAGAAAAAGTTGAATCGTTGGAAGATGAGAGAGATAAAATAATGAAAGAAGCAATATCGAGAGAGAACGAGCTACTTGCTGCTGTTGCCGCAGCGGAGAAAGGCAAAGGAGATGGAGGGCGTGGAAGTTACTTGAGCAATGAAAGTAGAAGAAAAATGAAGGTACCTGTGAGGTTTTTATTTCTCTATTAATAGATAATTTCAGAAGAATTTTTTTCTTATGAAGATCTAGTCTAAATGATGGTTATTTTACAGCGGATTTTGATGAAAAATTGTCAAAGATCAACAAGGAAATTTTTTCTTCTCCCAACGGTGTTTTCAAATTTTTTAACTGAAATTTCATCAACAGGGTCCACATTCCACAGATTAGACGAAACCTTAACTTGGGATCAATGTTTGGTCAAATATGACAAGTATAAGTTGTACAATGTCGATATGATTATATAGATCCTATCCATAGTATCATCCCATAATCTGGACCAGACTACCAGAATGTCTGCTACCCGGACACTCGAATAAAATAGATTCCATTAGAAATAAATTTAACAAGTTTTATGATATAACTGATTGGATACAGCTATAAAATAGCAGTGTTGATGGTTTTTGAGCTTTTTGTTCATTTGAAGAAAATGACAAGAACATTGCAGACAACCGAAGAAAACAACATTCTTCCACCGTTGATTAGGACAAGACTCGTTAAATTCTTCACCAAAATTGTCCGAATCAACCATCTGATTTTCAACCTATTGCGCAGGTTCTCGAAGAAACGATCGCAGAATTGCGTAAGAACGTTGCATCTACGAAACAAGAGGAAGAAGCACTGTTATCTGAGATGGACGTCACTGGACAAGCATTCGAAGATATGCAGGAGCAAAATATTAGATTGTTACAGCAATTAAGAGAAAAAGACGATGCTAATTTTAAACTCATGTCTGAGGTATATATATATATATAAATTATATATAGATATTTTTTCCAATTGAAATTCACTCTGAGCAAGCCCGACAGCAATGCCAGAAAGAAACTAACTAACATACTTGATAGCAAAGAGCTACTAAAAGATGTAGTACCAGGAACTGCGATCTAAGTAGAAAACATCCTGTATAAGAACTGAACCACTATGGTAAAGTGCAGTGAGTGGTATCTGGCATAGGCAATGATAAAACCATTTTACCATCTCACGGCATGGAGGAAATTGTGCTGATATCTGATAGCAGTATTGAAGATGTTTTTTTGAATCGAGAGAAGAAAACAATTTGAGTGTATCAAACACTTGTAAGGAAGACGGTCTTTTTCCAATTTTTTATTCAAATTTTTTTTTTGTTGCTTTGTTAATGACACAAAAGATGTTCTGTGCTTACAAAACTAATTGCTTGGTTGTGTATTTTTTTTTTTGCTCGTAATTTTTTTGCCTGACATAATCATCGATAATCAGTACATATGCTCATGTTTTGTTTCAGCGAATAAAAGCAAATCAAATTCAGAAACTTTTGCAAGAAGAAAAGGGAGTTCTGCAAGATCAATCATTAACCCTGCACACACAGGTAATATTTGAGTACGTTCGAAATTAATTTGGGTAAGCTCAAGATATGGGTGGCTAAAATCGAGTATCTGTTGATTCGAATAATTTTTCTGAATCGATTATATTTCGATTTGAAGTATTATAATGGAGAAACAAAAACATCTTCTCAGAAAATCGTTGAATCGTTTATATATATTTCCTGAAAATACTCTTTTGAATCGTTCCATTTCACATCAGTGGGAAAATTGAATCGAATAATTTATGATCTGCGAATCACAAGTCAAATCGAAATATTTTGGATAGTCATACTTCAGAATTTATTCTCCTCGGAAAGAAATTGAAATACTCCTCAGCTCTTCAATAATCTGGACACATTATGTTACTTGATTGTTCGATTGTTATCTGCGTCGTTGCTAAATCTCTGATGCAGTATACAGCTAGTCCATATTATTCTTATTCTGTTGAAAAGTACCGTATGTGTTAAAAATGACAGTTTCACATATTATGTGTGAAGTAAATAAAAGTGGAATTTGTTTTTTTATTTTACTGACAAGCGTGTATTTCACAACTGCGAGAGGTCTGCTTGAAACTTCCTTTGCCAACCAGGTCTGTGCACAGATAAAATGAAAAAAAAAATGTTAAGCAAAGATCTTAATCCCATTCGGATCTTGTGTCTGCACGAGAGTCTGTGATTGGCTATATGGTTGAGCAGTATTCTTGGCTTTCCTCTCCCACAGGATGAAAAATGAAATCTTTTCTGTATCTCCCATTTAAATTAGATTTTGTTAATAAGGGATTAACACTCGATGGAACATGATTTTTCAAGCATCCTGTGAATTCATGAATCCTTGTTTTTCTTTCCTTACTAATCACCCCCATTTTGAAAGGTTGAGGCACAAAACCAAGTAGTACGCAGATTGGAAGAAAAAGAGAGAGCGATGCAGACAACTATTATGCAAATGGAAAAAGAAATGTCATTGAGATCACAAGCTCTGGAATTGCATAAACGAAAGGTATGACTGTTTGATATCCTAGGACATGTCTCGCAACAAGTAAGTATAATTTTCTCTGGATATGGAATCTTTAATTTGTAGCTGTTGTGATGTTTCAATGTCAACACAGTAAAAAATTGTTAGTTTTAATATTATCGAGGCACAAGTCGTATGTTACTCGCATTTGGCAAAATAAAATTATAAGAATCTCTGCCTCATACATTATTTTGATATTTCCTTATTTTGTTTTGCCAGGCGTTTGAATTGTCGCAAATGAAAGAAGATCTAGAACGAGATCTTGGTAAAACTCGTGAGCGAGCCAGGCTTGCCGAGGAATCTGTCGATAGAAAAATTGAAACTATCGAAGAAGAACATTTTAAACTTAGCAGAGCACAGGTAAGATAATGAGGGCTGTAGAGTCTGAACTTTTTGGAGCTTGAGAAGACTTTGACTCCTATTGCAATGATTTGCTTCAATATGAATGAAATGCTATTACCTCTACACATATAACTCTGCGGATAATTATTAAGAAAAATCCTAATGAAATAAAGTGCTATTGGGAAAAATGATAACATACTGGTCAGTGCTGGTCTGTCACTAACGACTATAGGTATTACTTGTATTCAGAGCCGAGTTACAGAAATATTGGTTTTAATAGTCAGTTTAACATAAAATCTGTTTAAATTTTACTCCATACTTAAATAGATATTGCGCAATAGAGGAGTCGAAGTTGGTAGTTCCTAAAACTGGGGTATCGAAGTTGGAGTCTAATGTTGTGATACTGACTCCACAGCCCTGCTTTTTAATTTCAAATCAAAATGAGGCTACGTAAAAATATCAACTTATTAGCAGTTGGAGGGACTTCGTCATTTTGAGAATAGAATAAGTTATACTCGTATCAATATTGAATCCTAAATCTCTTTCTGATTTCACTTCCATAGGAAGATTCAGCTCATCTTCGTAGAAAATTAGAAAGACAGAAAAAGAATGATGTGTTTTATAACAGTGATGAAATATTGTTGGAAGAAATTAAAGAGTATAAGGTATACTACGTTCTATTTGTTTTGTAATATAACGGATGTCTTTCCCTTTCCCCACCGATGATGCCCTTCTAAATTTTATCAATTAGAAAAATTAAAGGATATCTTGGTCACAGTAGATGTGACAATATCAATAATTCAAATTATCGGTATATTAGAATAACAACAGGGAAAATACATCATTGTAAAAAGTTAATAAATACTTCCAAGTTGTATTTTTTAGCGTACACCACTTCTGTTTTGCAGACAAGTCACTTCAGATTTGTGGAATGAATTTTGTCCAAAAATGTTATGTTTTAAGCGTAGACCATGGCTTTCACCTTTCAAAGGATAAAAATGTTTTCTGTTATACATGTGCAAATACCATGTGATTCTATGCAATACATTTAAAATGAGAGATATGTTCTAGAACTCATAGCATGGTGTCGTAGACGTGATACCCTTTGCTGGTTTTTTCATGGCACCAGTCGATTTCAGAGAATTTTGACTAATGCCATGTTTACTAATGTTTCTATATCATTTTTTATAAAATTATGGCTATTGCTCGAATTTTTTTTTTTGCTGAATGACGAATAAAACATTGAACATTAAAAACATTGGAAATAACTCAACTAGTGAGTACAATTATGAGGCCAATTTTTATATTTTATAATTTTTGACATCTTTATTGTATATGTGTGATACACCGACACAGTGTGATAAAACAAGCTATCCAGAATCCCTCCACTTATATTCTTATTGTATCTTATTTTAGACCAAACTACGTTGTCCATGTTGCAATGTGAATAACAAAGATGCAGTTTTAACAAAATGTTTCCATGTGTTTTGTCTTAATTGCATAAAGACAAGATACGATACAAGACAAAGAAAATGTCCAAAATGTAATGCTGGATTCGGAGGAAACGATTTCCACAGAATTTACATCGAATGAGAAGTTTTTTTATTGAGAATGAAATTTTGTGCAACATAATGCTCAAGCTATTGAGAGGATATTTATTTGCTAGAGAATGGAAAAACTGTTTGTGCTTTCCGTGTGCTCTATAAAGAAATCAATATGGAACAGAATTTGTCATAGATCGTAAATTTTGATTTGCAGATAAGTTCATCTGCTACTGATCCATGCTTGACAAAAATATTATCATGGAGTGTAATTTTAAAAACTATTTTCAACTTTTGAGGTATTCCATTTTGCTGATTTTACAAAATTTCTTACCCCAATACTAATTACTGGAACTGCAGATCCTTCTTAACCCCTGGCTGGAATGGTCTCAAATGCTGGGCAAGTGAAAAAACAGCATCCTAAAGGAACCCACCAACGGTCACTGAATATGGCAAAAACCTACTAAAAATGTAGTACTAACAACTGGCAAAAATTGCTCAATTGGTAGAATGTTGGGATTCACTGACAGCTATGCATCTCTGATTGCCCTGACGTAGGTTCGAATCTTGTAAGAGGTAACTATATGCAATGGATATCATTGATTCATCTCTGCCTCATGGTAGTTCGCTCAAGTATTGCTTGAAGCTTTCTCTACCAAGCATGTGCATGCACAGGAAAAATTTGAAAAATGTCTAGCCAAAAACCTTCACCCCTGCTTCGGGACTGATGTTGCACCAGAGGTGTCGCTTCGCCCTATTAATTGTCAGCTTTTCTCTCCCGCATTATGAGATGAAATCCTGTTCTATTCTGAAACATCCCAAATAGTAATGAACCTCGATAATAGTAAAATGTAGCGTGTGGTATCTGCCCTGGGCCACAGCAAGACCATTTACCACTTCTTGAAATCGAAGAAAACATTGTGTTTTCACTCCTTAAGTACGGTATGTAGACCATTTTTTGACTATTTCGCACAGTATTGTTCTAATTTATGAATAAGGATTTCTTCGATAAATCAATAAATGTCCCACCTATTAAATGCTTTTTTGTATCAAGACATCCAAATCAGGAATTGTACTGGGGGTGTGCTCTGGATGCCAAAGCGTGTTTAAAATTTTGTCCAACTTAATTTCATTTTATGATTATGCTAAAATTGGAATAATTTTGCATTGGATGAGTTTTTTGCACAAGGGGCATTAAAATGCCTCTATGCGGTTATTTCTGTTTCCCAAAAGTCTGAAACGTAATTATTTGAACCCTACTGACGTTTGAATACCTCTTACCCAAATTCTCTTGACCCTTCCCATCAGCCGCCACATTGGTTTCTGGTCCACCTGAGGTCTAATTGCAAACACTCCAAATCATGACCATTTCAGGAAACAGATTCTTCGCAAACGGTTGATGAGCTGTTTTCTCGGCTTTTCTCTCCCGCAGGATAAAAATGAAATATTATTCGACTAACAACTGTCAACAAAATTGGTCTTCGAAAACTGTTGAAGCAAAATCATTTGGCCCTGTTTCCCCAACTGCCCAGCACGCACTTCTGATGGATAGCGATGCTCCCATTGGACAACTCTCGCTGGGTCCAGGCAACTTGTCTTTCCAAATCAGAAATTTACTTCTGTCATGCATGAACCACGGATGGTCCGCGCCTCGATGGCGCGTTCCATCAGTGACTCATGCATGACAAAAGTTTTATTTTGCCAGGTTATTTTTGACTGTGTTGGAGATAAAAGCAATACTAAATTTGGTCAAATTTTTAACTTTGCTTTATCATGATTAATGTCGTCAATCATAATACTTTTCAATGATAATGGTATTGTTATAAACATGTTCCAAACATGATATCTGTACTTGTGAGACTAGTTTAACCAAGATAATCGGGGCCTGAGACGCGCGAGACTATAGTTTTAACGAGATTATCAGGCCTAAGGTGTCGAACCGAAGATATAAGGCTACTGTCGTAGAAGCCGTGTGTTCCAATTTGACGTGAATCTGGAAGGGAGAAATTACTGTTATTACATCGATGAATAGTAAAAAATACCTTATCGTATAATTTTTGCACTTAAGTCCGATAGCGCGGGAAATTTCCGTTCAAAATGTTCAGGTTGCGTTGAGAATTTCAGGAATCATTTTCCCAAGGACTCTAGCTCTAGCATTTTTCGTGAAAACGAAAACTTGGTCGCCATAGTCGCAGCCGGGGATGAATGGTCAATAACACTTGCAAGAATCTAGAATTTGGAATGCGTTTTAATCACTCGTGGGGTGCTATTGGAATCCATTCGCGTGCATATGACAATATATATAGCCAACTGTAGCCAAAGAATTTTGAATGGGAAAAATATGCAAACTGCCTTGCAAATGTGCGTATTTTCAGGTTTAGGCTATGGAATCAATTTTTTTAAGTATTTATTGCTCCTATAACGCGAATTGTGTGGTACTTTCCCCGTTTATTTATGGAAAGGAAAAGTTTTAACCATTAAGTCTGCGGCTCTCATTATGACGTCGTAATTATGAATTTCACTCCCCCTCTCTTCGAGTTTGTAGATAAGCCACAGGAAACGATTTTCTTTTTAAAGAAAGACCGAAAGCAGTGCCCAAAATGAATCAACTAACGGCCACTTGGTAACAAAGAACTACTTACTACATGATGCAATACCAACAACTGTACGCAAGCGGAAAACATCCCAAAGTAACTTGTTGATAAAAGTTTTTGCCAGAGTTTTAAATTAAGAGTAGACCTATATTGATATCTAATTATGGTAATCAGCTCTAAAGCGCCTGGGTACGACACGTACGAGGTATAATAAAAAGCTCATACTAACACAAAGTAGAAAATAATTAGGCATTTTTTTCAACAGCCTCATTCATTATGATTGACAGTTATAGTTTGAACGGTTTCCAAATAACACAGCCGTTCACAATGTAAATCCATGTTACTTTTGGAGAACAAAAACTAAAAATATTTCATGAAGATCCATTTATAATAAATTAAACAATCATAACATTTTATTATTAAAGTAGCAAAATATAATTGCACAATACGCATCACATTTCTGGATGACATTTAAAACGTCTGTTGACCCACACGCGTCGATTATCTTGTCAGAATTTGCAAAACAAAGGAGAGGATGTCGAAGGTGGCGTTTAATACGTGCCTTCTGCGCACTAAATAGGCTATTTTTCTCCAAATTCCGCAAAATTTTCGTGGAAAATAACAGTTAAAGTATGAAAATTTGAGTTCGGAACATTTATTCGAGGATTTTTTGCATCTGAAATAAAGGAAATGATAAGCTGTGTTGCAGTTAACTATGTATAACGTGCCTGCCTTTCGTTTTTAGCCCATCCTACTTAAGTTTCCAAAACAGTGCTGTGTGACCCGTTTGTGGCCTCTTTGCTAAATTATCTGTTTTAAATGCGATAAATGCCTATACAGGAAAGACAGAACAAAGCAAAACCCATGTTTTGAACACAGGTGTAACGTTTCTAATTCATATCAAATTCCGTGGTATAGATTTCCTTTGACAATAGACATGCGTCGATTAGCTCGCCTACCATATCTTGCAAGAGTACGATTTGGACATACTTGGAAAATGGGTAACGCGCGCCTCCTCGACGAGCTTTGCCCATTTTTTAAGCTTGTACCAACCGCCGAATTGACTCCCTAAACAATTAACCTAAACGGGAAGCTATTATCTGTTTGACCGATTTGAGATATTCAAGGTGCTATTGGCTTGCTCAGCTGTCGAACAAAAGTAAATCGAGATTCCTCATTTGAGTTATAGAAAGGAATAATAACTTTCGTCGAACGTGCAAATAATAGTCAGGAAAGAAAAAAATCGAAATGTGAGAACGTTGAAAATGCATTTTGGGATTTGCAGTTTTTGTTAGCTGAAAGTTGAAAGTCGAAGTTATACATGAAATTAACGAAAAAGGTAGATAATGCATGCGATGATATTCCAACAGTAGGCAATCATTAAGTTTGTAAGGACGTTTTGACTTCATTATCTACATCCGATAAAACTGATTGAGCAGAACACCAGAGCAAACAAAACCCAAAGTTAAGTTGAGTGTAAAAAACAATGATAGGTGTTTCCTATGTCCTTGAAGAAACAACAATATTTGTTTAAAAAGGTCGTGAAAAAGTAATATTTAGCAGCAGCCCATATTCCTCGAACCTGACAAATCCACAATAATAGTACTGAATTGAAATCTTCAGCCTCTTATGACCCTTTTTCCCTGCGAGTGCCTTACCATTGATTTATTTGACATGTGGTTAAAAACACATAATTGTTTTCCGAGGTTTGTTCAATCTACGTCTGACCCGTTTCCAATAAATAATTAATATTCCGGAACGCTATTGGCAATCTTCTCCAATTTAACTAAAACAGTGCCACATCTTATTTTTAGGAAATGTTGCTCATCAAATATATATGGCGTCATAATGGAAACGCATACGCTGATTTTTTACTGGTGTCACCGATTTATTAGTAGTGGCAACAAAAGATATCAAGTCTGAATCAGGCGATAAGCGCATGGGGTCTTTCTTCTGGAATATATACTTTTTAATTGATATTCACCCAAAGCAAGGTTAAAAAAGCAACACTTGTGTATTTAGGGGAAGTGCCATGCCTCTCTCTCAACGACCGAAAAAATGCACAATGGTTCGTATAAACGCATTAAAATGTAGGAAATCCAAAAATTTGCGCTCCTTCGGCGCATATTAGTTATTGATCCAATCCAATTGATCCAATTTTAGGCGCCTAAATCACGTCTTTCGAAATTTAATTGTTTCTCCGGTGCGATTTTTCGCTTGTTTTATCATGAAATACAATACAATAAAAACGCTATATTTTATGTTGATATCGGTTGCCGGTGGTGCATTATAAAGTCATAATTTGACCACGAAAATTTGGGCCCTCCCCCTTTTAACTACCTTGGCGTGTCGATCTGTTCCCCATACCTACCTAACAAAATGCTTTTTTGTAACGCCAGATGATACGAAAATTCTTTTCAAATTTACTAAAATTTCAAATTGATCTAAAGGTTTAGATTTGCTACTCAAATACACTACGCCAAGAGTATCACGTGTTGTTTATTTTTGCTTGCTCAATGACAGTGCTTCGATACCACATCATGCAGTGTTCAATTTTGAGTGCTATGACGTCATCCATCACTGGGGGGGGTCTTTATTATAAACAGATCGGTGTGAAGTTCGCAGTCTACTAAAGAGTTGACACCCCAAGGTGTGGTGGTTGGTTTTCTCTAGAATTCCGATAGAGAATGCATTTGGTCAAGGATGGATCAAAGATCGATTGCACTATATAGATATGCTTAATTTGTGAATCATGCTTGCCAAAATAGAATATAATCAAAATTCAAAATTAGAAATTATAAGTCTGTCAGCTTCAACTGCATTAAAAGAACAGAACACTAATATAGAAATAATATGTCCTAATTGAGTAAATTCTACAATTTTACTGAAAAAAAAAAACAACGAACTTTTTCAGGGAGGGAGGATAAAAATAGACTCAATAAATAAAGAAAATTATTTGTTTCAACAAATTCACCTCGCAGGCACGCGACGATTTCTTTGTCAAAAGCTAAAATTGATTCTATATAAATTGCGCAAAATTTCGACTAGTATTGGTCCGATAGTTAACGGCATAAAATTAGTTTTAAACAAAATCCGAAAAATTTGTACTTTGGGTGCGCCTCTTTCGCCTTTGACCCCTAGGTTGCCCTTGACAACTAGGTAATATACCGTGCCTCATCATCTTTGAACAGCACGATCCATCAATGGCCCATACTTGGCAAGACATGTATTGATGGAAATATATCTATTAGGTTGGAATTTGCTTTACCACACCTGACGCGTTACACACCTGACGCCATACGTGATATTCACGTCGTTCAATAAATAAATTATTAAGTTGTAAAATGAATATGAACTTGACGTGATCTTGTAACTTATAACAGTTATATATTCTCTCTTCTTTTTCTTCATAAATATTGACTTTTGCAGCAATAATCGTAAAAATCACAATAAAAGTTGCATAACCCTGACAAATCAATATTTTAACACGCCTTCGGTTAATCTTTTTTGACTAAATTTCGACTTGATTGATGCATCGCATAGCAAAATCACAATTTGTATTTAAAATACTTTAAAATACATTGGGAGCTGGCAGTGAGCACAAATTTTGTATATTTAGCCTCATCTGAATATGTGACTCAATGAATAACTCGTTGAGTAAATTTAAATAAAGGTAAATTTCTGGTGACTTTTATGCATCACGTCGGAACAAAAATTAAATAATTTAACCTTCTTCAATGTTGATTATATCATATTTTATCTAAAATACAAAATCCGAGTCATATTATTTTGAAATATTCACATCAAAATATTCCGTGCGCCCGAATGTGAATCTGGACACCCCACGCACAGTTGCGCACAAGTGTCTCGCCGCGATAATTTGCCAAAAAGGGCGTCATTAGACTTCATTTTTGTTTGCTTTCATCTTCTACCCTCTTGCTTTAGAGATTTTTTGTAAACAAATCATTTTGATAATAATTTCACACTATGCCAAACATGTGCTATTGATAGACCGTGCATTGATGCGCGGTCTATCCATGGCACATGTTTGTCAGAACTGTTCGGAGTATGTGGGCAATGAGAATATTAATTGAATATCATAATGAACAAGACAAAACCCATTTCAAGTCAATGATTGTCAAATTAGATTTGTTGGTGTCGAGAGACCGGTTCGATGTGGGGTTTTTTCAAAAGGGTTCTGGGAGAATTAGCGGTAAAGAAATAGTATATTTTTATAACATGCTATATTATGACATAATATATCAGACAGACAATATGCTATAGTAAGTGAAAAGTTCTTTAAAAGCGTGGATATCAAACGACAAATACGGAGTAGTCGTTGGGTTTAATACAGTCGTTAGCTAGTTAAGCTAGTATGTTTAAATACGAGGCACAACGAAGGTCTGTTAGATAGTAGTAAAGTTATTGGAATGAGTAAGGCTTTGAAGACTTACTTTATGAATTTTTTATGAAATCTCTTGCTTTAGAGATTTTTTTATAAACAAAGACATTTTGATAATAATTTCACACTATGCCAAACATGTGCTATTGATAGACCGCGCATTGATGCGCGGTCTATCCATGTCACATGTTTGACAGAACTGTTCGGAGTATGTGGGCAATGAATATATTAATTAAATATCATAATGAACAAGACAAAACCCATTTCAAGCCAAGGATTGTCAAATTAGATTTGTTGGTGTCGAGAAACCTGTTCGATGTGGGGGTTTTTCAAAAAGGTTGTGGGAGAATTAGCGGTAAAGAAATAGTATATTTTCATAACATGCTATATAATGACACAATATATCAGACAGACAATATGCTATAGTAAGTACAAAGTTCTTTGAAAGCGCTGATATCAAACGACAAATAAGTAGTATTCTTCAGGTTTAATACAGTCGTCTGCTAGTTAAGCTATTATGTTTAAATATCAGGCACAACGAAGGTCTGTTAGATAGTAGTAAAAGTATTCGAATGGGTAAAGCTCTGAAGACATACTTTAGGAAATTTTGAAACCTAACGAAGCAAAATTCGAAGGAGTTGACCTCTTTGGCAACGGGGTGTAAAGGTTCCCATAAGAATCCATCCAACAGGTCACGGCCATGGTCTATGCTTATTATTGCTTGAAGTGGGCGTAGCATTATCATTATATTGAGCCAGCCTATAAAAAAATTTTCACAGCCAATTTGAGGCAAATGAAATCTTGAAACACATACCTACCTCTCTCTGACAAATATTCCCGCCGGGAATCGTGATTAACTGTTCCCCCGCACTTCCGTTACCTGAAAACCTGAACGATCGACTTTCGTCGGGTCAACGCAGTTGATTTGACGTGCATTATCACCCAGTTTTTAAACTCAAACAAAAAAACACTCTTTAATCAACCGTAAGTCACTCATGGATCGCGCCAAGGCGCGTCCAAGTTTATTAACCTCTTGAACCCAAAAATTTGCATAATATTTGATCATATCAATACCACGAACCACAGTAGTTAAATAGCGACTTTCACGAATATTATTAATATTATGTGAACTATACATGTTTATTTTATATTGTCTCGTCACAAGAAATATTATTGGAAAAAATTACGCAACCTCGCGCACACATAGACAACCAATGTTTAATAATTGATTCTTTTGTAACTAAACAAGAATGTAAAGTTAACTTGATTTTTGTTGAAGTCAATATCTGTTGGTTTTTAATCGAGAACTTGAGTTCAAAGACTCGTAAATCTTATTTTATCATACTTTGTAACATTGTTGCTCACAAGCAACAGATGGACCGCGCCTCGGCGGTGCGATCCATCAGTGGCTTATGAGCAACAATGCATAGACTACAAACGTCGTTAAACAAAATCGTACAGCAATGAGGATTTTAGTTTTTTCGAAGAGGATAAACTAGTTATCAACTCTTAATATTGCATATTTAAGTTTACTAAAAAACTGATGAAAGCCTTATTTCCACTGATTTCTGGAAGATGTATGCATGTTACTGAGTTTTATTTAAATCGCCAGCGTGAATAACTGTAGAGTTTCTGACGATTCCCACGTCCAGTATTCCTAATCGGCCATTATAAGCTTAGGGTCAAGTTAATTCAGAACACTTAAAGCTGTTTTTTTTTCATTAATTTTACGGTCTCAGTTTTAGTGTGGAGTATTCGTTCGCCTGGTTGGATTTGTATGAAATCATGTTTTGAAGTGCCTAGTAGATTAATTCTGTTGAAAGGAAAAAATTCATGCGATAATATTATAAGCCGTTATATAGATGTTCTATAGCATTCCCAGACAACATGGTTAACTGGATTCATTCCAAAAAACTGGTAAAAAAAAATTCTGTCAGCTTGGTGCCTATGCTTATCAAAATAAAATTGTTGCTTTCGGAATTATAAAACCTATTATGACATAACAAAGCCAAATGTATACTAAATCGTCGTTTCAACCAAATCGTTTTATTTGTCTGATAACGCCACTGTCATGGTATAACATGGGGCAGGTATGTACCTAAGTAAACTAGAGATAAGTTTTACGATAACAGTGACGTTGGTGGATGATGACATTCGATTTGCATTTTGCATCTTCAGACACGACTAACAAAACAGAAAATCATAAATATTTTAAAGAGTAAACGCATCGACACAAATTTTGAACTTTTTGGCCGAACCTCGGCTAATAACGAGAAGAAATTGTGGCGGAGAAAAACCACCTGGAAGCTAAAAGGAATCGATTTCGAGGTTTTTTCTTCTGAAATGAGATACTAACCATTGACGCAGTGCAGAGTGTTAAAAAATCAAATTTCCAAATTGGATTTTGTACGGTAAATCGACAAACTGGATTTAAAAAACATCATGAATTCTCTTCCGTCTTTCAAAAGTTCGGACAAAAAGTGAGTAAAAGCTTATTGTTCTTTTTCGTTTAAAAAGTAACTTCCAGCATGTTTTTTTTTAAATATCAGAAGGCCAAGATGAACAAATCATATATTTAATTCCCCTTTGACTAGGCTACTGTAATTTACACATTCATAAAGTGTTGTTAGGAAAAATCGATTCGTACATCCCTAATCGTTGAATATCGGTTGTCTACTGTGTGTTAGCAATTATTCGAATCTGATCAATATACTAATTTTGATCCCTCTAGAATAGTGAAACGGAGTCATATACAACCAATCGATAAAATTCAAAGACAATTTTAGATTGATTCGAATAGCTTCTGCTGACCAAATCGTATCGCCCCACCATGTCATTATTGTAATAACTACATTTTTATGCAAATTTTTCCTATTGTCATATATTGGTCGATGAATTTTGTCCACATATCATAAAGTAACCATACACTTTTCCTTTACCAAGCATGAGCCACACATGGAGCGCGTCAAAATGGCGCGATCCATATGTGACTCATACTTGATAAATATGTATATACGATATAAATTGAATTTATCAGAACCTTTTTCATTTTTTCTTTCATGATTTTCAGTCACAATTACAAACGATCTGACAGAAATAAACGGGAGAAGAGGGGAGTTCTACCCGCATTATCAGACAAGGTAGCTTTTTTATACATCAACATTCTTTGCTTTTTGTACAAAAGGTCTATTTTCATAATAATTATTCGCTTGGTTCCGTAACATTCTTTCGTTAGTGGCCGTATGAGTTAAAGGCCCTGGAAGCAACAGCTTAAGTGACCAATGTCTGCTACATATGTCACGCTGTTGGGCTAGCAACAGAACAAGTGAGTGCCATTTTCTGTAAACATGCCCGAAGTAGCGTTTCTAACAACCTTTTTGACTGCCGCATAATAACCCGTAACCTGTTCAATATTTTCTTCAACATTCGAGCCCAAAAGTAGCAAAAAATATCGTTTCAATTTATCGAGAGCTCGGCATTGGTAATGACTCTAGCTCTTAAATTGAACTTAATTTTCCCGTTGCCAGATCTTATCCCCCAACAATTATCATAGCCTAACACTACGTTAAGAGTATGTTTTATAAACACGAATGACGAGGAATTCCTTTCCCTCCTTCAGCATGGCCCTACAACTTCTCTACTCGTTCACATCCCTGTCGGAAACATTATGTTTTGCCGGCCATGAATCTTTTGTGGATCGCGTCGCTGAGGCGTTGTCAATATTTGGGTCACGTTTGACGAAATGAAAGTGGTATACAAAGATAAAATCGCCATGCTCGAACGGTCCGCGATAACGCGACTCGCAACAAAATTTATCGAAATCCATGAATATAAATACCGTACCAGACGCCTTCATATTAGACCAGCTGCCTTTAACATGAATAGCTTATTAATCGAGCCTTATTCACTTAATCTCTTTCAGCTTAAAATGTTGTTTTGTTAAGCATGAGCCACAAATGGATCGCGTTTACGAGGCGCACTCCATCTGTAGATCATACTTAACAAAACAAAACTTTCGTTTCGAAATTAACAAGGAACATTTTGAGAATCGGGGTTGTCTGTACTTCGAGGGGGTAAAACGGTTTAATTTAATTTACTTGTTCGTTTGCGCAATGCGGTTCGAAAACATTTTCTTGGGTGTGGAATATTGTTTGATGTTTATTTATTTGGTTGGTGACCACCATGCAGGAAGTCTGTAAACGTGTAAAATTATTTTTAGAAAAGTGTCTTGTTTTTGTAACTGTAAGAAAATATGTGTTAAATGTATAGAAAACACGCTTTTGGGGACTTATCCTAAACGAAATATATTTTATATTTTGTATGTTCAATTTCTTTTCAAAATATGTATCATGTTTTATCATATATACACATTGTTTTCGTCTTTTTTTCAATTCCACTTCAATTTCAAAATCACTTTCATTTCGAAATTGCGCACCAACTAAGATAGTAAACAAGTGGCAGATGAGCATTGTCCAGAGCAGATACCGAACATTGCACTTTACTATATTGGTTCAGTTCTGTTTGAGATGTTTTCCGCTCAAGATGCAGATTTTTATTTTACCCTTTACGTAGCCCGTTGCCATATTTTAGACCGTTGGTTGGTTCATTTTTGAAGCTGCTTCTGCTCAGGGTGAAATAACAATGAAATAAAAATTGTTGCACTCGATCTTTAGGCGACAAATTTAAAAGTGGAATGTTCCACTGGTAAGAGTTAACTTTTTATTGTCGTGTATTATTGTCATTATTGTGCCTGTGCCTGTATTTCCATTATTCCAGCATAAAACATAGCTTCCTAATGGGAAAAATTATCAGGATATCTTTTGTTAAGTATGAGTCACTGATGGATCGCGTCGATGAGACGTGGTCCATCTGTGGTTCATGCTTAACAAAATAATTGTTGGGCTATACACGATTAAAAACGTTTTCAGGAAAATCATACAAGACCATGTATGGTATAAGATAATTGTTTGTACATAAACTATTTCTGTAATTTTAAAATTTTAATAAGGAATTCCAATTCCAAAACTATATATAGATAAGTAACAGGATTAAAGTAAATAAACTGTTTCGATCGAAAACTGTACAGAGATAGGTCGTCAGTTTGTAAATGCAGTTGTATATAAGTAAGGTGTATGAATAACATGGTTCAGAGTAGTGCTGTGTCTTTGACAGCATTTTTTTTTTATTGCCATTCAGAAGTATAATCTGAGATATAATCAGGAACTTGAAAAATAGGCAGTGCCCATATTTGCAATCCCGCCATCCGAAATGAGTCCGAAGATTGCATTTGAGGTGTTGAAATTTTTGCGAAGATCTGGTATATTTTTGGGGATATGAATGTCGCTATGTTAATTTTAAAACGCCCTTTAGGAATTTTTCGGTTATTGACAATAGTCAATCGCTCTCTCCTCCCTGATTCCACGCCGACGAGTATTTGTGTTACTATTGTGTTTTCAAAAAGAAAAACTTTTACGCATTTTTGAAAACCATGAAATTTGAGAATTCTCAATTTTATTAGAAGTTACCAGAAACCTATTTTATTTTTGTTTTCTCTTAATTAAAATTCCTGTACCGGTACATATTTCACAATGCAAGCTCGTTAAGTGCCAACAGACGGTCTGTATAGTGTCTAACACGACTTTGAAAAACAACAGAAAATCAAAAGGTGAAATGCCAGAATGTACAGAAGCGAAATGAGCCAGACGGAATACCAATAAGAAATTTTATTTTGTCAAGCAGAGGTCACTGGTGGATCGCGTCGATAAGATATTTCAGAAAACGGATGTTACGACACAGATGGGATAGCCAATTGTTTTGGCCTGAAAGCTATCAAAATCAGAAGTTTTATTTTGCAAAGTATGAGACACAGATGGTTCGTGCCTAATCGGCACGATCCATCAGTGACTCATGCTTAACAAAACATGTTTGATAAGAATATATTTGAGTGTTATTTTCAGACTCTATAACCGAACCCGACAACGCGACTTGTACGCTAGTCAAGAGTCGTATTTTAACAGACTTAAGTTCATATTCAAATGATGAAGATGGCAGATTAAACACAGGTGTTTACGATGTTTAACAGGAAGTAGAGCGTTAAAATAAAGTTCATAAAAATTATATATGAGCATTTGGTTGACTTGTCAAAGGTAGTTATCATAGTTCAGTGCTCATCGCCATGATTCGTTACATGTTCATCTTCAGAATGGTCCTCAGTTTTACAGAAACCATATAGCTCTAATGTATTAATATCAATCATTCGCGTGTTTCATCCTGAGTGAGGCCTTACGCGGATACTAATACTTATGGAACCTACTTATGGAACTACCTACTTATGGAAGATGAGGGTTAGGTCTCTGTTGTTGCGAAGTTTTGGTGCTTTCCTAGTTAGTCGAGCTCACCCAAATATTTAAGCCTGGGTTAATCGATTGGCTTAGATTTACAAACTGGACTTAAAAGGACTCGGACCGCGAGACCTTTAACCACCGAGACCTATAATATTAATACCACTACCGATGATACCATAGCAATAACGTTTTATTGAATCTGCGTCGCAGGAAATTGTGTTTTTTTTGACCTAAATATTTCTGCCTATATTTTTGCAGTCAGTCAAGGTTTAATGTCAGATTATTTTATTTTGTCAAGCATGTGCTATACATAGACCGCGCCTCGATGGCGCGAGCTATCAGTGTCTAAACAAAACATGTTTATAGTCATTGGCAGAACTTGTTGATAAAATCAATCATGACTTATGTATATAACATGACTTATATTTATATAACAAATGATGCCGTGTTACTTTATACACTTATTGTCATTTTCTAAGGATTCCTCTATATTTTATAGTTGATTAACATGACTATCACATTAAATGTATCAGCCATCTCATTTACAAGAATAATCGATCCTCCTTATGCTATTCACTGACGCAATTGGTCAGCCTCCATTTTCAACAAAAAAGCAACGATTAAGCGGATAATATTCTATTTAATTACACAAGCCAAACTTGGGCCTCGTCTTCTTTTCAAATTACCGGCCCAACCCACTGCTATTCTCTATAATAATTTAACACGACTAAGTTGACCTTACAAATTCTTTCGAAGTGTTTGACTATCAAAAGACTAATGTTTGCGGTTTGGCAGTGAAAGTTATTGCTTGTTCGTCCGCAGGAGTTTTATCGGTCGATTTTAACTACCTGGCTATATAGGTTTAGCAGGCTGCAGAATTTTGTGAGAGAGCGAAAGGGGCGAGACCAAAGAAATGTAGAACAAGACATGGAAGGATAGAGAATGTGTATTCTAGACGTGTATATGAGCAGATAGAGGACAGCTTTGTTTTTAGTTTTAGAATAAAAATTGAAGGCTTTATTGTACGAGTGTGAGGACTCATTTTCGTTCAAACATATGTGGTTTGATGAAAACAAAGTGGGTTATTTTTCAAATCGTACGAAAGCTGCAGTTCGTCTTCCCGCCTGATAGTGGCTTTAAACAAACTAATTATAATTGCTATCATTATTTATACTATTACTTGGTTAGCGCAGTTTCAAGCTCTCGATACGGCATTCATTTTGTATTTAATGCAGCCGATTAGTGTGTATTTAGTTATTGCCTGGTTCGTTTATCTAACTTTTCAAAAGGAAGAAACGAATTTTTTTCGCGCAAGTAAATTGCAATATGGCGCTATTTAATTTAGTCAGAGATATCAGTATTTTCAATTCGATCCACGCCATTTAGGTAATATTAATCTCCTACCTGTACACTTCAATTTTTTAATATAAATTCTACAAAATTAAGTTTATTCATCAATCGTCAGCTGTATTGAATTGTGCATTCCTTCCCGCCCTTGAACGCCTACTGAGATAACAATTGTCGAGTGACGTTAATATACAGAATTATGAAAAATAAACAACCGCAAGATTAATTTTTGAAAAGCCTGGGCCATTACTGAATTGCGCTTAAAAGGCGCGGTTCAGATACCTCCCACGTTTGCTCAAACTTTAGGTACAAAGAGGGTAAAGAGGTTGTTTTTCTAGCCTGAGACTTGTTATTACAAGACTGTCTGGTGAATGATGGGGATTTATAGCATTATTGTATATTAGAATTTTAAGTAAATAAATCGTCATTGATTTACGGGGATATGACGGATTAGGTGGTTAATAAAGAGTGATCTCTTACAAGTGTCTGGCTTGTAACCCTATTATTCTGTGGTAAGCTTGAGGTGAGGTTAATGAAAGGTATATGATAGGTTCATTTCATTCATAGCTCTGATTTTGAAATGCAATTCATTCCCTTTCAGTTTGTGGAATGGGGATTTAAAGCAGACCCGACTTCTCAAAACTTCAATGTTTTCGATGACTTGACCCCAGACTAGTATAAAAACAGCCCGCTCTGATTAAAAAAGTGGCATAGTTTATATTATTATGTAAATCTTCAAAACACGATATTTCGTTTAGTTGTCGATAATCACAAGACTCATTTGTGAGGCAACGTCTTTACTCTATGGCCTAAATATCACTATGAGGCTAATACTTAGAGGCTAATACTTAACATTAAGAAACCTAATTTTAGCTTGAGGTTTTGTGTGAGTGGCCAGGATCGGTGTATAAACTGTGCTCACGGAGACTCGGTCTTATGTATATCTTTACTTGTTCATGGCACAATGAAAACCACCAGACTATGGAACTCACAAATTTTTCAATATTATATTATATTTCGGTCGTTTTCAGACTATCTGTTGATGGATTAGCAAAATTATAAATATGACCCCGAAAACGGCGCCTCAGTCGCCACGAAAACCAATGACGCCGCCCCCGATTATAAATTCCGGTCTCAAACGCCATTTAAAAAGGACACACTTGAAAATTGGTTCTGGAAGAATATCATTTGATTCTACACTGAGTGCTTTACCCAAGTTTGAAAGCAGCTGGACGAAGCGTAGCTTCCCGCCAAATCGTGACGTCATAAATACGTCACTGGAACCAAGTTCTGACGTAGAAACTATCACCGTTAAAAGAATCACCCCACTTGGAGCTTCACCGTCTTTACTAAATTTAACTTTTCCACGAGAACACAAAGTATTTCCCAAAATATCGACTCCTAATAGTCGTTCGAGACACTTGGTAAGGGCTGCGACACATTGGAGTCGCCGGATTCGGATATCATCAGCAATAGATACAATAACAGCACCTACAGACTCATTGCACTCCCCGGCTCCGGTAAAGTCAAAAGGAAAAAAACACGTGCATTTTTCACCAGAAGTGATCATAATCCATAGCAACAGGGTAAGAATTGGATTTTATAGGAAAACTGACTTATTAGCACGTATTCCCGAAAAGAATCTTGTCGAGTATTGGGTACTGTGGAACATTAAGCTGTATGCGTTTGATGTCGTGTGGTTGAGCGACTAGATTTGAAAGAGCAGTTTTTATTATCATGTGTGAAATTAGTCCGAAACAAAATATGTATTTCAACATTGCGCATAATAATAACAACAGAAAAATTGGTAAAAATATTATTCCAAAAACTTCAAGTGTATTATTTTAAAATCCATCTATTATTAAATTAAGCTTAAGGTTTTTGAACAAAGCAAAAAAAACGTGATGTTTCTCATAAAGGATAGTGACACAAATAAAAATTTCATGAACCCTGTTAAAAACTGTGTAACTGTAATGTAATTCTTATGTATTAAGTCTGTTTGTCATCCTTTTTATATTATATTTTTATCAAAGTTGAGGTATAAATCAATAATGTACTCAATGGTATAATCCGCCGTTCGTTCATGCTTGTAACATCGTCAAAATCAGAAATTATCGATGTTGAATAACTATAAAATTACGTTGATTTTACGCACAGTTTTAATTTTCTAGTTTCATCACCACTTTTTGTAACAATATTTGTTTACCACTGTTGGGTTATGGTAGTTGGACGCTTGTGCGTTATTTAATAAATCACTTTTTTGTGCAAACTCGCAAGTTGAAAGATTGAAAGTAGTGCGGGGATATTTATTGTAAGGTGTTAAAAACTGTTAAAATCATTTATATTTTTATTCATAAGTTTAAAATGAACATGTCAAATGAATGGATACATATTTTTGATTATCATAATTATGTATTTATAAGGTTTGGTTTTACCTGTTGGAAATGTTGGTTTATCAAACATTAACCACAGATGGACCGCGCTTTGGCGGCGCGATTCATCACTGGTTCATGCTTGGCAAAAGAAAGTTAAACATGTTATTGTTAATTTGGTTCTTTTATGTTTCGAAATATAAATCATCATGCTACCGTACTAATTTCTCTGTGATGATAAATTGAGCAAAAACAATTTGAATGCATGAATCCCTGCATCATATACATGTTTTTATTGTTTCTGTACAACTTTTTCTTAGAAGGTGAAGTATTAGTACCTCGCTCGCAATGAAATATATCACGCTACAATCATAACGACAAGCTTAAGCTGTAAATTCAATCTTGCCACCTAGTCGGCTGATCTTCATCGTGCTACAAAATAATAACATAGGTAGCACTTGGGACGTGGGATCCCACTCCCCAATAATTACTGGAAAAAACTTTTTAAATACTTCCAAAGCAGCAATATAAAACCCGAGCTTTTGGATATTTAAATATGGCATTTTACAATGTGTATTCCTCCTTTCAAGCAAATTCCGCAATGCCTTATCCATTAAAAATTGGCAAAAAAGGTTCTAATATACGATAATAAACCTTTTCTTCAGAATTCCAGAGAACCTGGTGGATTCTCAAAGACTCATCATTTTCCACAATCAGAGAATATTCTTCCACCAACTAAAGGATATCACCATGTAAGTTTTATCCCTCGTAAAGTCTTTTGCTCCGGTTATTGGGAAGTTTCATTTTAATAATTTAATATTGTCGAGTATGGATAGGTCAAATGGAAAACTTCTTACTTAGCATCAGTAAGTAAAGTTGAGATATTTCGAAAAAAAATTCTGAAATGATTTAAAATTTTCAGATTTCTATTTGATCAGATCCTAAGAAGTCGCTCGCTCTTTCTTCCTAACTTTTTGACAAAATTCAACATGAATTACTATATATGAGGATATATATTTAGGACAAATAACATCCTCACTTCACAGTCAGAAATATTTGAGCATCTGTCACCGATCGATCGCTCCGGCAAACTGCGGATAATTTGTGACGCCTACTTGCCAAAAAAATTCCATACTGTGGTTTTCATATCGTGTGCTTGACTGCTTGCCAAC
The DNA here is from genome assembly GCA_963675895.2 of Styela plicata. NCBI lineage: Eukaryota > Metazoa > Chordata > Ascidiacea > Stolidobranchia > Styelidae > Styela > Styela plicata. Next base: position 10,097,241 of record OZ023150.1, read on the forward strand.
AGATATACGCATATTTCTATGATATGCACAACCAGTGAAATGAAAACAATATCGCTTCATCGCTTGTGCATATCCAACAAATTGTCATTCAGAGGTCGTTCGTTCAGAAGTAAATCAAATAATATGCATTATCACATTGATAATTTTTTTTTCGTTTTTTTCGTTTAGAATTATGGGATTGGTGGAAAACAAAAACAACATGGAATCGGACTACATCATAACGAGGTAAGTCATTATGTTCCAATGATCTCATTGTTGTTGAATTTTTTTTTATTTTCTTCCTTTAGTCTCATTGAGCTAACATATGGGTTCATGTTCTATTACAATATGACGTCATGAAACTCCACAGAGCTACCAGCATTTTCAACAAATATTTTTGAAGAAAGAACATTTTAGGAGCTTAGAATAGACTTATAATATATATTATATTATTATTGAAGATACGCAAGAAAATTTTTGAATTGGGCTTTTTATGCTTTTTAAGGTCCTACTATCTTTTTTAATAGCTTTATTTTGGGGCGCGTGGTTTGGTGCACCGCAGCAGGTCAGTGATCTGTTTTTTTTATTGAAATTCACTTTGAGCAAGACCAGAAACAACGCCTGAATAGTCACTTGCAAAAAGCAAAAAGAAAGTGAAATCAGAACCTTCTAACAATTTTTATTCTTCCCCTACGAAAACCAGGAAATATCTTGTTCATTATTGTCATTTACTTGACTAAATAGTTTTTTTTTCTCTTGTCCACTTCAGGGTTTCACACATCTACCTCAACTTACTGACCCCCACCACTCCCACGTACACACCCAGCAACCCACCGGAAGTGGGGCTCTCCCCCACAAATCATCTAACACAATGTCCTTCCGGAGCATCAACGCAGGGGCAGGTACGGGCGGACACCAACATCAATATGGGTCTCACCATCAATACGGCGGACAGAATAAAACTAATCAAACGTCAGGAGGATTTTTAGATTCAAATACGAGGAACAATGCATTTGTAGGTGAGTTATGATGAGTATGGAGGAGTGTTTTTATGGTCACCCGTTTGAGGGGATTACTTTGAGTGGAATATTAGAATACTCCCTAATTTCATAATTGAATATATCTCAATCGAAAATTTTTATTTTGTTAAAGCCTGAGCGGCACGATCCATCAGTAAGTAGCCCATACTTAACAAAACATATTTCGTCATATATTTTCTGATACGGATTGACGAAATCAAATTGCATATCGAAATTTTGTAGAACAGCAGTGCGAACAACAGTCGGTTTTTACTTTTTTGTCTTGTGTGCGAAAAAGGTGGTAATGGTTTTTGGAAAGATGTGCTTTAAGCTGGCGTTACTACCTATTTCTAAGTCTTCGATACGTAGATGCAAGGTCTTACATTAGACATAATGCTGTAACTAAAATTATTTTTTGCTAAAATGCTAATATCATTGGGCTTGGTTTTACGGCTTTTTAAATTATTTCATTCAGGACATTATAATATTTTCAACAAGGGAAGACAAAAGAATAGAAACGTTGGTGGTGGAGACTTGTCTTCATCGAGAGAAAATAAAGTGGGGAGGAGTTTTGAAGGTTATAAACTTCCTCTTTCACCAGAAGGTAAGTTAAACTTGTTGACGCCATCGTTAATGGCGTCATTCAAGTTACGCAATGGGTTTTTAATGATAAATTGTCATTGCTGGGTCACGCTTTTGCAGCAACCCCATTAAGGGCGCGTGCTCGACAACATTTTTACGCGATCCCTGATTGTTACGTCATAAGTTTTCAAATCGCATTTACAGGATGTATAAAAGGTTTTGGGTCTCGTTTAACAACATACGAGCAAAATGAAATCTTAGATTATCAAGATATTTGGTTCTTGGGATTGGAGGGGAAGAAAATACACGGAGTGCAAGGCGCCCAGCAAAATGGCGGATATGATGACGATAATGGCTCATATGTAAAGGTAAAAGTCTTGTCCTTTGATTCTTTTTTTCATTTTTAGTTTTTAATATCCTGTCCCGCTCATAATAAATCACTGCCAATAATCCTATTGTCATATGTATTATTGCTGCATATAATATTGGTTGCCTGCATGAACATCTGCTTGATATTTTCATTAAAGTAGGGGTGACTGACTTTTTGTAGCCATAAGTGCATGAAAAGTATTTTACAGTCAATTTTAACATTAAATTTCAAAGAAAGCGTTGCTTTATTATATAAATCGAGGACATACACCTTCATTGAATATCAGCTTTCTTAGTGATATTGTAAAGGTCGTCGATACACAAGTACAGATATTCCCCATTGCCTATTAACGTGGATTCAATCGTACATTAACGTAAGTAACTTACATGATGGTTGCAAATACAGGCATGGCAATACTTTTAAGCAGATATCCCTAAATATTGGCGCACACCGAAGGCTAGTTTTATAACTTTAAGTTTAAGTATATAAAAGTTGTAGCAAGTGAAAAACGTACCTATGTTAAGGTAGAATATTTGTATGAGGTTATAATGCGAACGGAATTACCGTGAGTGAAAGATGTTAAATTTATTTGGGAACAAATTCATTCAAAGTAAAATTTTAGCAGCAAAGATATCATTTCCAGAGCCTATTTCGATCAGAAAAATTTGGCACGCTAAATTTTGTTAAGTATGGTTCAATGATGGATCGCGCCACCTAGGTGTGGTCCATCAGTGGCTCATGCTTGAAAAAAATAATTCTGATGATGAATAATCTTATCTATATTTTAACGGCGTGTTCTGTAACATGCAACAACACCTCAAGATAAAAGCCTGTTTATAGTTCATTGCAGACTTTATGGCTCTCCACTATTTTAAACGAATACGCAAACATTATTGATGACGCAAATTGTTTCATTAAATTTTGATTAAATTGTTTGATTTTCTCATCCTTCATGGTCATAAATCACACCGTTAATTGAGGCCGACACTCTCATTCATTGGTGTCGCGATTTATTACAGGGCCATGGTTGATGAAAAATTTGTCCTGTCTCTTGTGCGAGTAAATTAGTATCTTTAAATGAACGAAAATAGGCAAATTCAGACAGAGAAGTCACTCTCAATAAGCATTTTCATCTATCATGTACCACGCGTATTGATCGCTTATTTTATAGTCACTGCAGAGAAAAAAAATTGTGGCTTTATAGTTGGACTTTGTTGTGATCGCTCATTTCATGTTGTGGTTTACTTTAAGCAAGGTCATGACCCCGATATCCACTTATTAGCGACCAGCGCTGGTGTTGTTTGAAAGTCGGTTTTTCTCCGCTCGGTCGATCCTACTTGTTATTTAACCGTGGGTTGTTGAGTGGTGGACGCAGGTTTACAAGCTACTCTGACAGGGATTCAAATCGAGATTTTCAAATGAAGATCTGTAGACCAATTATAGGCAATCAGGAGTCTCGCACGACTTAAAAAAGCCACATTGTAAATTAAGTGGTCTTACCGATGCATTTATTGCGTCGCGTTTCAGGTGACAAAACAGAAACGGCAATACACATATGCATTGCTTTGCGTTTAATTGTGTCCACGCTCCTTCAAAGCACAAACTTACGCAACGAAACGAGTACTCTTCTTTGGCTTGCATAGTAAACCCTTCGGTTTCGTTGAAAAAGTTAGACAAACGCATGAAACTTAGAAAAAACGAATGAAACCGACAGAAAAAACGTAACCAACGCAAACGTGTATTGCGCCCCTTAAAGTGATATATGTGGGCTCAACCCCAAAATGATTTTAATTGTTGTTTCAATACAAATTATCTATGTTTGAAAATTTCGAGAAGAGGTCCTGACCCTAATATTTTTCTAATAAGGCACAGGTTATTTGTGGTCGATGAATGACAAGATAAAACGTAGTAGTGTTGCACCATACGAGCGAGACGTATTTCATAAATTCCGAATTCCTCGTCAATTCTCCTTTTTTTAAAAATGATTATGATAATTATATTTCATAAATTTGTCGTAAATTTCCAACTATATTACTGCGTTTTATTTTTTCAATAACCCAGTGTCCATTGAATTCCATCTGATTTATAGTTATCTACCGGTATAGTGTGATTAACGACCGGACAAAAGATAATTTGCTCATTTGGATCTCATAAAACGTGAACACACAATCACACACAACAGAATTCCTATTTTGTCAAGTATGAACCACAGATGAACCTCTCTTCGACGGCGCGATCCACCTGTACATCGCGTGTTTCTATAATTTGTTTCTGATTGGTTAAGTCGTATAACAAGTCCACTCTATATTACTTTTATTGATTTGTTAATTCATCCAACAAATTAGGTTTATATGTTATTTGGCCGTGATGCAGCCCAGGCTCAAAAGGAAGATTAGTGTCTGGTCAAATATAGATTTCATTAAGATATTAAGAGTTATCATGAAGTTCAGAGATGGTCCAAGTGTATTATGTTATACGAGTAATCAATCAAAAACTTTGACTCAACTTCTTCCACGCCCAGGGTCGGTCCAATCGCGGTCATATTTGATATAATGACATTTGTTGTTTGGTAATAACACAACCCTGTCTTTAACTTAAAAGTGTCCTGAAATGAAAAGAACTATCAAGTGTGAAATATGTATGGACCATACTATAATTAAGCATGGTCATGCTTGTACAAGGTTCATATCATGAATAAATAGAATAAAGCACAAACATTCTGGTCAAACAGACTAACCTTTTGTACAATCATGTTTACCGTATTTGTTTATGTCGTCTGAGTATTTGGTTGTATTAATCAACTCTTTAGCGGATTATTCCCGTCCGCGACTTTGAGTCGAAATCGGAGTTATTGCAAAACAGTTGGAATGATGCTTTATTGAAGTAAACTTTATACAAATAAAAACTTATTTATTTATCTTAAGGACAATAAATAAAATGTGTGCAAGAAACAATGCGGTATTAAATTAAATAATGAAAATATATAAAATTTATGCTTTGAAAAAAGAAATATTTGTATATGGCTTGATCTTTCTCCCGCGACTAATAAAAAATAGAACAAACAAACAGCCCACTCTGACATTGTTCAATTAAAATGGCGTATCTTGTGCCTTTGGACTAGAACTATAGGTCATTTGACTTTTGATCAAAATGAAAGACTAATGAAGACTAGGCCCAACTGAAGTTGTGAAAAGAAAACAATATGTTTATTTATTTCTTGTGGTAGTCTACTCAATTTTTTTGATGAGCCGAGAACACGAATTTTCAACGATTCTTCATTTATGCGTGGATCACTTTGACTTATAGGCAGTATTCTAATTTATAACTTAAAATATACTTCGTGAAGATCGAGCCACAGATGGACTGCACCACCGAAACATAATACTATGATTCGAATATTCGATTCGATTTCGAAATCATGAGATATTTGATTTCGAAATCATGAGATATTCGATTTTTAGCCTCTGTTACAGCTGACTCAGCTAAGGTATATAAACGTGAAATTTTTGACTTGTCCCGTATGTTTATTCATTCTTCTTTCGTTCTAGGTTCTCCATGACCATCTTATGTACCGTTATGAAGTATTAGAAGTCATCGGGAAAGGATCGTTTGGGCAAGTTGTCAAAGCATTGGATCATAAAACAAATTCCCTGGTTGCAGTAAAAATCATAAGAAATAAGAAAAGGTAAAATGTAGATTCTCTTCGAAAAATCAAGTTTTCGAAAAGGTCTAACACGAAATTATGATATAGGACCATTTTGATTATTAGAACATAGTCTAACTTCTTCAGACAAGATTAAAATGCAATGAATCTCAAAATTACCAGATTTATACTCTAGTTTATACGAATGCTATATAACATGGACAAACCATGAAAAACCATCTACTTCTCCGCGAGTGACTAGTATTCGACAAATGAACCCGTGGCTATGGACGACTTTATCTGCATAGTTCAGTATTCAGGGATTTTAATTGAACGTTTTTTTCGTTTTTCGAATATTCTTCAATTGATTCATTTTGTAGTGAAATCATGATATATGTCAAACACTGCATTATTAAATTTGAAATGAAACATTACTGACTTTACTGCAAAATATGATTAAATATGAACAATTACGTTCATCTGAAATGTTGAAAAATTATTTTATTTTTATAGCGAATTTCGAATACAGTTTAACTAAACTATAAGAACAACCCTACCGATAACAGATGCGACAAAAATCTATTAAACACAAAAAAAAACGGAGTCCACACTTTTTACTACCATCATGTAGAGGTGATCCGAACCACGGGCCTAGCCCTAGCAGGGCTGGTTTGGACCTGCTTCAAATATCGTTACGTGTCTTTTGTCTGCGCGATGGAGACAAAAGATGTCTAGTTGTTTGGTCTAACCTTCCTCAAATTTAAAGTTTGTAATTTAACAATTCACTACACCAGACTAACGTTTACTATCATGTTAAACATCGAATTTCGAAGTTCCCAAGTACACAATATAAATGTTGATCGAAGAGGAGAAAGTTGTTTCATAGAAATTGACGGTTTTAATTAATTTTTTCAATAGATTTAACAATATTAATTTAATAAACCGTATTGGAATAACAGAGATGAATATGAATTGAATTGATTTTATCCGCATGAATATTCGATACACTGAAGTTGAATTTTGTAAGGAAGTTAGTATATAGCTGAAAATAATTTTTTTCACCCAAGCAATATTAGCCTGAATTTGTTGGGCTCAGTTTTTAAAATATGCGAGTTGGCGCTAATGTCGCTTATTTATATTTTTTGTTATTTCATTTATATTTTCATATAAGCATTTATATATTTAAATATGTATTTTTATTATTGAGCAAATGTTTTGTTTTATATACAGCACATTTGGCGCAATCATTTTTTATATAAATTCCACACACGTCCGAAAATCTCTTCAATATCCATACTGCTAGTAATTTTAAGTAAAAATATAGATTCGACAATCTTAGCATATTTTTTAACATGTATACATATTCTCTGATCGTTACGTCATTGACCTTGACTGACGTCATCTAGGTCAATAGATCAATTTTGTAATCTTCATTCTTTCTTAATTGAGAAAGGATCCAAATCATGTAATCGAACATAATTTAAAACCGCCATATCGAAATAAACATATTTTTTATTTCCGGTTTAAATTTTTGTCATCTTGTTCACCAATCACACATGGGACCAGTATATTCCGAGCTTGAAGAACTCGAAACATCTTAGAACATGTGTGATTGAGTGTAGAAGAATTCCCGATCCCCTATTGACTCTTATTACGGTATATTCTTTGTTCGCGTTGTTATTAGATCCGATAAGGGGGTGTTGACACCTCGCAATATTTATTCATTCGATTGTCTTAATAATTTATTGCAAATATTAGGAATATGTCCGCTTCGTTTGGTTTAGGTTATGGAGATAAAGATCGATGAGCGGTAGTGGTCACTGGTCAGTGTATATTTATCAAAAAAAGGCAACAAAAATATTGATATAGACAAAATTGTAACTTCAACCTGAAATTTTTTTATAAAGTTGCTTTTCACACTTGAGTACAAAAGTGAGAAATATTCGGTAAAGTTCGTGCGTCCCCTGACATCGTTAATCGTTATAACTTAATGAAGCGTTCCTCAGGATTAAAATACCCGATAAATTGTCGCAAAATGAAGAACAACACGTCATAATTTATAGAGCTTTTTGAAACAACTTGTTTTAAATAAAAGTTAACTAATTTGAATAGAATTTAAAAAAAATTAAATGAAATTCAGTCATCAAACGATGGGCATAATCGTATAGTCTGCAGGTTAAAAAGCCGTTGTTAGCGCTGCACTGGAATCGATGAACTATTCCATGTCTACTGCCACCATTTAAGTGGTACCATTACCTATTGATCTCGCAAAAAACGACTAAACCATAAAACCATAAAACTTAACAGCAGTAAATTTGTGCATAACTGATGGTGAATGGTGCACGAGAGGTCGTTATACGCCATATAGTTTAACGCTTTTCACTCGCACTACCAAAACAGAATTTTATTCCTACCTTATCCTAAAAGACCTTGTAGAGTTTGGCACACTCAAATGACTGATAAACTCTGAAAATTATTTTCCAGGTTTCATCATCAAGCAATGGTAGAAGTGAAAATACTCGATGCATTGCGTAAGAAAGATAAAGACGGGTCGTTAAATGTAATTCATATGTTGGAATATTTCAACTTCAGGAATCATCTTTGCATAACCTTTGAACTATTAGGGTAAGTAACTTCAGAGAATCGAAGATAGGTCGATTTGATGAGTTTACCATCATATTTTCTCGGGAAGGAAATATCAGTTTTAGGACGATACCAAAACAGTCAATAAAAATGCTATGGAATTGGTGGCCTGTTGACTCATTTGCTTAAGCGTTTAGTATACAATATAAAGTTTGTCTACGCATAATGGGAGATGAATATTGGCTATAAGCGTCGACAATTAAAGAAATTAAAGAATAAATTAAAGAAATACATGGAGTATATGGTGAACTATACCACGTTTATGCACATTCTATAAAATGTATATGGGATATAAGCGGTGAATAAAGGGGCCACATTTACTGACTTGAAATACTACCGGTATTTCGAGCGACGACGCCAAACTTATTCAAACGCTGCGGCCTTGGACCATTGTCTCATACCAGACAACATATATCGCTTCGGCAATTTTTTTTCTCGAAATGAATCTTTATTTAAACATGTTTAAATGATATATTCCGAATAAACATTTCTTTTCGTCAAGTATGTGCTCATACTTGACAAAATAGGCACTGACTGAATAGATTGTTATTTTCAGGATGAACTTATACGAACTCATCAAGAAAAACAATTTCCAGGGATTTAGTTTACCATTAATAAGACGAATCGCTCATGCTTTATTGAAATGCCTTGTTGTTTTACATAAAGAGAGGATCATCCACTGTGACATGAAACCGGTAGGAAAAGAACATGTTTAGTAAAACTAATACCAAACGAGTCTCGCGAATTTTGTTCCATATTTCCGAGCATCATAAAACTTTTGGCGCCTTCTGGTTAGAATGAAAATATTCTACCAGCTTTAATTTTGATTGCATTTTGGAATATGGTACTTAAGTTTATGTGCCTGTTTCAAACCTTTTACTGGGCCCGTTTTAGCAATCATGCATTTGTTATTGATTCATTACAATACTGCTAAAATTTGAATATCTTGAGCACGGTAGTTCACCTAAATACTGCCTATATTAATACCTAAAATTGCCTTGTAACCTTATTATATATGTGTCATAAGAAGCGACTAAGTGGAAACAAAGAAGTGGCAGGGGTTTTGTCATCGCATAGGGCAGATATCACTCACTGTACTTTACTATAGCGGTTCAGTTCTGTTTGGGGCGTTCCCCGCTTAAATTGCAGTTGCTGGTTATGTATTTCTTATTAGCTCGTTGCCATATTAGTGACGGCGGTTGGTTTGTTCTACTGCTTCCGGCCTAATAAGAGTAAATTGCAATGAAAGATTTGAATTGTAAAATGATTCTCTTTACATTACGGATATATATAATAAGTTATAACATTTATTACTTTCCTGTTATTTCAGGAAAATATTTTGATCCGACAAAAAGGTCAAAGTTCAATAAAGGTCATCGATTTTGGTTCAAGTTGTTACGAACATCAGCGAGGTATATTTGTTTGATAATGCATGATCCTTACTCAATTTGAATACGTTTTTACCAATTACGTTTGGCCGGATATAAACGGCTCGTAAAAAACATATCAAATGGAATATTGACTTTAAATAGTTTTGACGTCACCAGAAATCTAGAAATACTTCGGCGTTTGATTTACAATGTGTATATTACGTTTTATAACATCTAATAACTATATATTATTGTTTGCGTAAAATATGAATTGGTTTTCTTGAGCCATCATTACAATATTGCCTTTTAGGCAAGGTTTATCCATACCCCGTGCTTGACTGACTATGGAACTATCTATTTTATATTCTTCTTAACAGTATACACGTACATCCAAAGTCGATTTTATCGTTCACCGGAGGTTATACTTGGACACCAATATAGTATGGCAATAGATATGTGGAGTTTTGGTTGTATTTTATCGGAATTATATACTGGTTATCCTCTATTTCCTGGAGAAAATGAAGTGGAGCAACTCGCCTGTATTATGGAGGTAAAACTTAATTTTAGTTATGTTCAGTTGCGAAAAAAGTACATTATGACATCACAAAGTGTTTGCTGTTCGTACTTATATTTTATAACGTAAATTGTTGAAATTTTGTTCGAAAGCCCGATTTTTATGTTTGAAACGTGATTAATGCGAAAACTCGAAAGTTTTCGAATTTTGTCTTCAGTTGGTTTCTTTTGGACGATTTCCAACCTTGATGCTTGGAGTGAATTTTTAATGAAAAAGTACGATACTCGCATAGTTCGCACTTGATCTGAATAAGGTTCCTTCGAATCATTCCAAATCACTTGTTGATAAATAAAGTAGGTAGAGTGAGAGAGTAACATTATTTGGAATTAATGGATTTAGTTAGAAATATTAAAGTTATTTCAGATCAAGGTATACAGAGGCCGCCCCATGAATTCAGAAAATTATTTTCAAATCATGTATGGGCTTACTAGCTTTTACTCTGATTAATATATGTAATTTCAGGTCAATGGTCTTCCGCCTAATGATTTCATTGATACAGCGCACAGAAGGCGTTTGTTTTTTGGTGAGTTATCTTCTTTTTACAAGAATAAATTACAAATTGGCTATTAACGCCGAGTATAAAATAAAAAAATTCAGACGTTCTTGAGAGATTTCTGGTTTCATCAGATTTTTTGTTTGTTTTGTTTTGCATGATTGGATAAAAAGGACCGTGATTTTTATGAAACATATCCAACATGTTTTTTTTGTTATTCTCACTCGGCTCTGATTACCGACAACTGTTTTTTTTTTGTTACCCAGCTAGCATAATTCACATACCTCTAATTTATTCTAACTCTACCTCTAACTCTAGATTCAAAAAGAAATCCGCGATGTATAACGAACAGCAAAGGAAGAAAGCGAAAACCAAACACAAAAGATCTCAGCACTGCCGTTAGATGCAATGATCCTGTCTTCCTAGATTTCCTGAGGAAATGTTTGGAGTGAGTATTTATAATGTAGGCTAATATTGGACGATCATCAACGTGTTGATGTTTTGTTTTAAAGTTGTCACAGCTATATAATATATACTCTATATAATACCTAACTTTGGCCTTTGGATTTTTTCATAATCTCACTTTGAAGAAAAAGCCTTGTAGGAGCGGTCACATGCGTGTTATTTCTAACGCTCATCGGCTGGGAACCCTGTGTTAAGTGTTGAATTGCCGGACCGGACACGCCAGTATACCAACCAGGCCATCGCGCCCAATGGTTATACGAAAAGGAATCCAGATTATAGCATTTGTTGTTTTAATTTCGGTTTATGGCCCGGGATGCTCTTGAAGTTTCTTACGCAAATGGCCCAACAAAGTTTTGCGCCCAAATATATGTATGGAGAATGCAAATATGAGGAAACCGCACAAAAAATCCGAAGCAAAACTTTGAGAAACTACAATTTTGGGGCAGAAAATGAAATTTGGATGTGCGACCAAACATTAATACATGGATAAATCTATATGATCGATATTTATTATACGCAGGATTGCCGGGAATTGTTATATGACGATTTTTCAGAATAATGATTTAGCGCATCTAGGACCTTCACATTAGATTAGGATTACGTTAGGTTGTTTTGGATAATCTTAGCCAAATGGACTCGTAGATTTTGGTTCGTGGAGCCGCGTAATTCACAGCACTATCCCATCCAATAGTTTCCTAAAATGTAATAGGAGAATACCATTCTTTGAAAACGTATAATGATAATATATAACTACATCGTCCGCTGTGATTTTAACCATCATACTTCTGTAGATGGGATCCAACTATGCGTATGACGCCCGATGAAGCTATGAATCATGAATGGATAGTAGAAGGAAGGTTCCATAAAACTCGTGGACAGACAAAGGTGACCACAAGACAAGAAGTAATTCAACAACCTGTCAATATCAACGCCAGCAACAATATGACGTCATCAGACGACCAGGGAACAGAAGGACCGTTTTCGAAAAAGATCCACATGAAAGTTAGGCCAGGTAACTCAATCAAACATTAAATTTTGTCAAATATAAGTCAGAGATGAACCGCGCTTTAGCGGCGCGATATGTAAAATCTACTTTCTGATGGGACGTAAATTATCGGAGTTCTTGAAATATTTCAATATATCGACCAATTCCTACTATCAAACAACCAAAATCCTCACAGGCATATAAAAATTATATTGATATTAACATATTCCTATTTCTAGACAAAACTGCAGCCCCTGCGGATGACTCCACAAACACAGGCACCGGAGGCAAACTCCATAAGACGTCACAAGAAGGGAAACAAAAACTTTCGACCAAGAAATCAGAAGACGATAATGTAAATGAAAGCAATAAATTATCAAACGACAAACCGGACGGGGAGGAGGCGATAAAAAATCACACTTATGCGCCTCCAGCGGAAGGTTCATCCGACACCGGCGACGTTACATCAGGAGTGAGCACTGACGATCAGGCGCCTGGAACGATCGAGAGATTGCAACCAATAGGAGCGTCGGATGCGAGTATGGTCATCGAAGACCAAGACTTGAGTAAGTAACTAATTGGTCCTTTTTTAGTTTTGTTTATTCCCTTGCGAAAATTTGGTAACAACTATGAAGCGTGTGGGTCGCTTTGTGCTTCCCCACTAGATACTTGTCAAATATTTTAAACGCATGAGGAATACTCTGTCGCTACCTAAGATAGAAAGCCTAAGATACCTAAATCTCTATGAAAAAGGATGGCGATGTCAAGTAATTAAGCCTACAAAGGGTTTCTTCCTGAACAACTCAATAGTTGCAAAGCACAGCGAAGAATAATTGCTAGATTTTCATAAAGGATGTTGTTCAATGTGTGAATTTTTGTATAAATTGAAAATATGCTGTAATGTCAAGGTATTTTGTTGTTGACCAGTGTCAGTTTATAAGAAAATTTAATGAGAGTATAGAATACTTTACTCCGACTCATTTTTAGTTGTTTTTCACATTTCATTTTAGTGGAAAAGAAACTACAAAATATGAAAGCTCAACAAGCCGAAAAAACGCCTCGAGTAAAACAACGAGGATCAGAAAAGAGCACTATCAAGTCTGCAAAAAACACTTTCCCTCCAGCAACAATCGCTCCACCTGCAACTAAAGACGAACGACTCCCAAAAATACACGATACAACAACGACCAAACTACCACCGATTGCTTAAAAGTAAATTTTGCATTAATAAAATAAGCACGAGCCAATGCCAAGAGATTTGTTCAAATACTTAGAGTGTGAAAAAGTGAAATTCCAACAAAACTGCCGATAATAATTTACCCCAGTGCACTCATGTTTTTGTCAAGCTTGAGGTACGGATGGATCGCGCCATCTAGGCGCGGTCCATCTGTGCCTCATGTTTGGCAATATCGAATTTCCGATTCTGACATGAAAAAATCAGCTTAATGCTACACTGCAAACTATTAGTGGATGATATTCTGACGGTTAAAAATATTTTGAACATTTTGTCAAGAACTAGTTAATACTTATTAAAAAGTATTTCGAATCTGTAAAGTATCCGTTGTGTTGATTATTGGTGCAAACGGTTCATTTTAGAGTAATAGGTATCCGTATGTGCGCAATTATTGTAGCTGTTCAAGCCTATTTTGCCTCCTATGAGCATATGTGTATTGTACCTGCCCTACCGTTGGCTATTAATCGAGATATGTAATATAGAAAAAAAATGGTTTGATTCAACGTTCCCTATCTAAAAAATAACCAATTAACCGAGTTCAGTTGGTAAATCATAGTTCAAAATAAAATTAGTTAAAAAATATCACACCATTGTTGTCGATAGCATTATGACCGTGACTGTTAGATCTGGATGTAACAAGATTTTTGCTTGATTTTTATTTTTTTCTCATGAAAAAAATGAGTTTATTTTTGTTCCCATGACACAGCGCACTTATTTTTTTGTTTTTCAACTCTTTATTTTTCGTAGAAATATACGTGATTTTTAAATCAAGTCTAATGCTTGTATATAACGTTTCACTGCTTTATGTTTATTTATATTCTTCTCACGATCATTTTAGATAAATTAGAAAATTATTTTTCAAGTATGGTTCAATGATCACTCAGCAGCGCACTCCGACGGAGGAGGCAACGAAAAAACAACCCCATTACCAAACTATTGGATTTTCATCATTCAAAACTCGCTATCAGTAACCTTTTCGAATACGATTTTCTTTTACTAATAAAAAGACAGAAAATGGTTTTGTTCTCTTTTGAAGTTCTGGTAATCTCGATCGCAGAGCTCATTTTTAATAAAAATGTGAATTTTTCCACTTGAGTAGTCTAGTAAATTTATTGCAAAATAAATTTTTCCGCCGAAACTTCTGTAAACGAAATTATTCTGAACGAATGCCATTTTAATTTTTGCTTGATTAATTTATTTAATTACCATTTACTTATTTGTATTATATTCGATTTTCTAGATTTTATTTTATTTTTCTTCATCTCTCCAGTCAGGAAACAGTGGTGATACATGTCTTGCTGAGCGTGCATCCTTGATGTATTGCGCTGCTGAAGCATGGTCAATCTGTGGCTCATACTTGACAAAATAAAATATCCGATTGAGGATTTAAATAACGGTTTTTGGGGTAAAAACTTTTCGGTTTTTCATTGTGCCACCCTGAAGAAAAATTTCCAATCACCATATTATAAGTTTTTATATTTCAGAATATTTTATCTGCGGGTTTAGCTGTCGTAAAACAAAAAATTATTCTTTCCAAAATTGTAAAAATGAAATTGTTTATTTTAGATGGGGTTACGCGCATATTCGTAATTTTAAATGCATTTACTTGCGTTCTTGGATATTTATTTATTTAGTGTATAGGCTATATTTTTAAAATTATTGCTATATTGAATGCCATGTCTCTTCTCTTTTTTCAATCTCAAAAACTGAATAGACTGTTTATTCTTGTTGATGGATTTCAGACACAGTGAACTATTTTCGCATATTTCTACGACATATATTGTTGATGTCGAAATGAATTCGCATATTCATATTCCATCCATGTTTTTATTTTTCAAAATTACATTTCATCGGATGTCTCGTACGGGTAAAGTTACGCGGTTGCATGATTTAATGCAAAATTATCACAATTATTTTATAAAACCGTCACACTAATTATTCCTAATGCTTTCTCAGATAGAAAAACGTCGTCCAAACATTTTTTTGTCGAGTGTGAGTCAATGATGAATCGAGCCGTCTCGTGCGGTCTATTTGTGGCTCATTCTTGACAAAATATAATTCCTGATTGGGCTGATTACTATGATAATTTGACGCTTCTTCAAAATTAATTCCTCTGGAAAATTTTTGGTGCCATAAGCCAACTATTCTCTACAGACTAACGAAATTTTCCACGGCCTTTCATAGTAAATGAGTGTCTGCCTAATAAATTGTACGGTTATATTTTTTCTGGGTTTGATATGATTGGCCATATTTTATATTTATTTTCAGAATTTATAAATTGATAATATACGGCAAATTGTCATATTACGCTTGTTTTTTGTTGTCAGTTAACTTGTCAAATCGTATCGTGTAGCAAAACGCCAAATTGTCCGACTGTTAGTATCCACAGCGAGGAACTCGTCCAAGGTCGCGGCACTAACGGCCAGTCAGTCGGCGCGATTGTTTTACGCTAGTTCTAAACAGAACGTGAGTGAAACACAACTATTTTCCCAAATGATATATAGTTTGGGGTTCTGTTGACATGCTCTGTCCTTGGGTTAAAAGGCTTGACCAAATACAAATTGGATAGAGTGCGGTGACACATATGCTTCCGGTGCCATTGCTAAGCGTCGACACAAATTACATTTTGTTAAAATTTCAGTATTAAAAACACGTTTTCGCGTTTTCAGTGGCGCGTCTATATCGACTAGGAATCTATATCACAACAAGTGCAACAAATAATATGGACACTTCTGAGTGAAGCAAGTGGAACAGGAAAATAGTATGTCAAAACAAAACCAAGTGTTGGATTACGCAGCAAAAATATATGAGTATATTTAAACTAAGGCTAAAAAGAACGTTTTCCGAACGGGATACAGACACAACAAGTGTCTACCAGGGAACATATAAAATAAAATGAATGATTGGTACAATAAAAAGTGAATAAATGAGTGAATGAATGCAAAAATGAAACACGGGAACAATAGGATGCGCCCTACTAAACTAACTAAAATAATCCCAACTGGAAGGAAACGGAAATGATATCAGACAACTCATACATATGTTGGTAAGGCCAGTCGGCTGCGTAGACGTAATATAAACGTTATGGATAGTGTCTTCAGAAATCCAATACATGAGAATAAATAAAAAATACCTGACCTTGCAAAACAAGACGTGGTGTATCAGCACCCCAATGCTTTAAAAGTCTAAATGGCGTTTTCGGTGGTTCCCAATCAGAACATTTTTATTGTTCAAACACTTTTGTCAAGTATACGTTACTGATGAAGTGGGTCGACTAGGCTGTGGCTCATTTTCGACAAAAAGAAAATTTCTGGTTGGGTTTTATATTGCTGATTATATAGTTGTATATATTTCTAAACATTTTATTTATGTTCGAATTATTACGGACCTTTGTAGGCGATTCCCTGCGAAGTGCCTTGGTGAAGGAGACGCTCGGCGGTGAGACGGTGAAGCATCGAACCACCGACTGTTAGTACAATATGCTCGCGCTTATAATCGACTGAGCCACCAAGCGGGGTAAACATCATTAAATGCGTACTGTGAATTTTTTTTCGGTTTTAGAAAAAATGTTATCAGATATTACACGGCAAACAAATCAAAGTTAGCAACGGAGAAAAATATATTGTATCACTTTTGTTTTAAATCGGAGATAGTAAATGGCGCAAGGCCGCACGAAATGCTCTGTAAATGCACGTTCCGCCCGGCGGCCGCCTTGACATATGCAAGATATTTGTTTGGGTATGTATATACTATACTAGGTAGAATTCACAAATACTGATACCGGTTGGAAGCGGATTAAATGACGTGCCTGTTAATCTAAATAACGTGTACGTGAGGAAAAGTGTATGTTAAACTAGTGTTTTATCCGAAAAGTCGTTCTCCAGAGCCGTAAATGGCACATAAGTCAGTGATGGGCTCCGTCGACAGCTCATCACGATCAAAATAAATTAACAAAGTATGTATATATAAAACATTTAATGTTGTATTTAATGTAATGGCAGAAGCGATTTAACACAATCGGGAATTTCATTTCGTCAAGCACGCGCCACAGGTGGAGCACTTCTCATCGACGCGATCCATCAGTGATACAAACCTAGCATAAGCTGTTTTGACAAAAATTCCGATTGGGGGAACGGGTGAGAAAGCAAGGATAAAGATTTATATCAAACTATAGATTAAAATACGGTGAAATAACAATTTCATTTCTTTACTGAACGATAGTACCCTCTCGTGGATAAATTAAATCGACGTCATCAAAGTAAGTCATGTGTGAAATGTCTGTAGGGAAATCCCCACTTCTTATCTCTGCTTTTATTCTGTATTCAGTATTCTTCCATGAATTTTGACAGTCTTGCAGGAGGAAAAATGCAGAATATGTTCAATTCCGTTAAAAGTGGTGCTCTTGGGGTGGCTGAAATGCTGACTCCTGTTTTGAAGGCATCAAAGTTCAAAGATACTGGTGTGATCACTCCAGAAGAATTCGTTGCAGCTGGCGATTTTTTGGTCCATCATTGCCCAACTTGGCAGTGGGCAAAAGGAGATAAATCAAAAGTAAAGCAGTATTTACCCGAAGAGAAGCAATATTTAATAACAAGAAATGTTCCTTGTTATAAAAGATGCAAGGAAATAGAATATGATGAAAAAAATGAAGCAGTTATTGAAGAGCAAGATGATGATGGAGGTTGGGTGGATACTCATCATCATTTCACAGGTGAGTTGGAGAAAGCGCAGGAGGAGGTTCAAGAAATGACCATGTCTGACAATAAAAAAGATTCTGAGGAAAACAGAGGTGACGACAGCGATGATGATGAGGACGATGAAGCTTTAGACATGGAAGATTTTGCAGAGAAATTAGAAGCAGATGAAGATGATGCAAGATTGGATGTTGTTGCTGAAGTTAAAGAATCTTCCAAAGATTCTGGAGAAGAAGGAATAGTTCGCACCAGAACCTATGATCTCCACATCACTTATGATAAATATTATCAAACTCCAAGATTATGGCTTTCTGGTTACAACGAACAACGAAGTCCGCTAAAAATGGCAGAAATGTATGAAGATATAAGTCAAGATCATGTCAATAAAACCGTAACAATTGAACCGCATCCGCACCTGCCTCCTCCAAACATGTGTTCTGTTCATCCTTGTCGACATGCGGAGGTTATGAAAAAAATCATGCAAGCTGTTGAAGATGGTGGAGGAGAATTGCAAGTTGACATGTACTTGCTTGTGTTTCTGAAACTGGTTCAAGCCGTTATTCCAACGATCGAATATGATTACACCAGACATTTTTCTTTGTGAATACCCCAACTTCAATGAAATTAATCGTAAGCCGTTATTATCTTATGTGATTAGAGCCAGGCGCTTCGAATCATGATTTAAATATTCAGATCACAAAATATTTGCTGTTTAAAAAAAGTGTGTGCGTTTCATTGATTGAGTAATCAAAGCACATTGATATGGTTCGTACTCGAGGATGGGATCCTGGATTGTAACAGGGAAAGTTTTTTCCATATTGTGTATTTTGCATCATAAATTACCTAGCCTTAGTGAAACAGATTTGGCTAATTGAAAAATGAATTTATCATATTCCCTCAATCAACAAAGCCAATTATTGATGTTTATCAACATTTTTAGTGCACAAAGATTATCAAAGTATTGTTTTAATTCCCTGATGCCAAATCTTCACAAATGCCCGACCCTAATATTGAAGTGTATAGAAATTATATCGCCTCAATACTACTGAATATATTTTCAGTGGTTTTCAATTGAGCTTGACCTATATTCAAATACCGATTTGTTAATCATTTCAAGTTGGTATGTTGGGAATTCCCACATATTGAGTCAGGATGGCAGAATCTTGTTTTTTCTTCAGGTGTCCGAAACTTGTGTTATCTTTTTTTTGAGAAAAAGCTTAAAAATCATCAACCCTGCTATTTCATAGCAGTATTGATCATTTTGAACCTTTTCTACAGTTTGGTTTCTACCAATTGCTCAAAAAAGATGGTTAATTAAATCCTCTAACTAGTTATATCGTTAAATATTTCCAAATTGCTAAATTTTCTTCTGGTGGACCCCATCTTCTTCAGGTGTCTGAGTAGCAGGACCGTCAGAGCTGTCATTCTGTAATGAGTATCATTTCCCATTTACAAATCCAATTTGTTTTATGATAAATGGTGATTCGTGTATGATAGAAAAATATTACAATACTGGCCGGTACCAATATAATAGCGAAAAGGTAATATCGTTCCGACATATCGACGAGTCTATAATTTTTATGCACCAATTGTTTGATGTTATTTATAAAAAGAAGACTTGAATGTATTAAAAGTCTCTTATTCTTGAAATTACTTGTGCTTATCCTTTAAGCAACAACTAGTCCGGCTAAACCACCAACTTCAGAATGCAAAAATATGCCATAATGTAATCTAATTTTGATTCAAAGTTAACTGAAACAATAAATTCTTCTAAAATCTAGATGGAAAGTGTAAACACAATGCTGAATGATTCAATGACTCTGGATGTTTCATATAAATGTTAATTAGGGACTCCCAAAAATCAAATGCTGAACATCCTGTTTTTCTCAATATTATTTAGTTTTATATCAGAAAATTTTATACGTCTTCAATACGTATGTCCTCAATTATCTGAATGTTAAAGGTTAAAGTTCAAAACCTTAGTGTCTGGATTTGTCAGAATCAAAACTTCAATAAGCCTGGTTGTTGTTCCCTTTTTCATGAACTGAAATTTCTTATTTGTTGGCAACAGAATGGCAGATACTATGTGTATTGTAATATTTTTTCATCTTTGTTTTGAGTTTTTGACAAGTTTATAGTAACGCTAAACAAAAGGCATCAAAATCATTACCACTGCTATGTAATAGCAAGTGTTGATGGTTGTGAAGCCTATTGTGTAACCCAACGAAAATTGACAAAGCTACAGAAAACCTGCAAAAAACAAGATTCCGTCATGACTTACCAGTGGCTTATTCCAAGCATTCCTATATAGTTCTAAGTTTTGCTTTGGTATGTAAATTGTAACAAATTTGTATTTTGTTTTCCTACATTAATATATAGGTTATTAAGAGTAAAATGATAGAATCAAAATTATGGAAGTACTTACATCGAAAAAGATTGTTCCATTATTTCATATCCAGAAAATATAGCAACCAACCTCCGTCAAAAATTCGGAACATTGGAATTATTGCGCATATCGATGCAGGAAAAACCACAACAACAGAAAGCATGTTATTTCATGCTGGCGCAATAAAACGAATGGGAAAAGTAGATTTCGGCAACACGGTGACAGATTTTTTACCATCTGAACGTGCAAGAGGAATAACAGTGCAAAGCGCAGCTGTGAGCTTCGACTGGAAAGATACATGTATTAATCTTATTGATACTCCAGGACATGTGGATTTTACAGTAGAGGTTGAAAGAGCCCTTCATGTTTTAGACGGAGCTGTAGCGATCCTCGATGGATCCCGTGGAGTTGAAGCCCAAACGCGAACAGTATGGCGTCAAGCTGATAATCTCAATATACCTCGACTTGCGTTTGTCAACAAGCTGGATAAAACTGGGGCTGATTTTCCAGCCACTGTGCGTTCACTACAGGAAAGTTTGTTAGCAAAAACTTTTATATTGCAGTATCCTGTAATAGAAGGTCAGTTTACCGGCATTGTGGATATTATCAATGGTACATTGGAAAAGTGGGATGTGATTGAAGATTCGAATAATTTTACAACTGTGAAATTGACCAAAAACGATGGAATATTGTGGGAAAATTTCATCGGATTGAGACAAAAACTCATTGAACAACTAGCGGATTTATATGATAATATTGCTGATTTATATTTGACAGAATATAGTGAGAATGTATCCCACTTTCCCAATGATCTTCTTGTAGAATCATTGAGTGATGCAGTTAAGAATCACAATGCAGTCCCTGTGTTATGTGGAAGTGCGGTCAAAGACGTTGGAGTGACTTCTTTACTAGACTCGATAATTCAATATTTGCCATCACCGGACAAATCAAACACAAAACTGTTAATAAAAAAGGAAACTCTGGTTGGTTATGCATTTAAAGTCGTTCATCATAAGAGATTCGGTCCTATCGTGTTTGTCAGAATTTTGTCTGGCAGTATAGCGACTGGGAGTAAAATATTCAATGGTTCAAAAGATCATTCTGAAACTGTCACACAATTATACACAGTTTTTGCCGATGAATATAAACCTGTTCAAAAAGTTACTGAGGGGCATATTGTTGCTATGGCTGGTTTAAAAACAACCAGTACAGGGGACACATTATTTGACAGAAAACGGGAGAGTAATAAAAACCTCGCACCAGTAACAATACCACAACCAGTGTTTTTCTGTACTGTGGAGACAGATACTCCAACAGGATTGAAGGCTTTGAACCGATGCCTTTCTATTATCATCAGGGAAGATCCATCTATTAAAATTAAAGTAGATTCAGACTCTGGTCAAACGATATTATGTGGAATGGGTGAACTACACATGGAGGTTTTGATAGAGAGAATAAAGAATGAATTCAAAACCAATTGTTACATTGGCCCAATACAGGTGGCATATCGGGAGACACTTTCAGAGAAAGCAAACAAACTTGTATTATCTTACAGTCGAACCATTTTAGACAAAACATATAATATAGAAATGCAGTTGTCTGCTGAGCCGAGTATATCTGATGAAGTTTCAATTTCAACCACAGCTTTACATATAAGTCCAGATGTTCGAATGGCCATTAAAGATGGAATATTACAAGCTTGCCAGTCTGGACCTCTCATGGGCTTCCCTCTCATGAGAACAAAAATTGTAATCCATAAGTTTGACATGGCTTCAAATTCCCCATCAACTGTGATCACAGCCGCCGTGGTAAATATGGTCAATGACTTTTTCTCTCAAGCCAATTTCTGCGTTTTAGAACCAATGATGGATATAGAAATTGTTACTAATCCTGACAAACTTGAACTTGTTTTAAAAAGTCTTTCGCAAAAACATGCGACAATATCAGAAGTCAAAAGCTATGAGGTTGAACGATATGTGTCAGCTCGAGCACCGGTCTCAGAAATGCTCGGTTTTGCATCTCGTTTGAGAAGCATATCATCTGGAAATGCTGACTTGACCCTGGAAATTTCTGGTTATGAGGAAATTTCACATGAAAATATTGAGACCTTGCGTAAAAGATTGATGGGAGGTGTTCCATAGAAATATATATACAATAAAACCTACCAATTTAATTATGATATTCTTTTTTTATTAGTTCGCTAGTGGTAGGATTTCTTATACAGCGTTGGAATATTCCGGAAACGACTGAGGCAGCGAAGCTACTAAAATTAATATGTATGCTTAAAATTTTCAAAAATATTCATTCACATCCCGACCAGAAGATAGCGCGTTCCATCAGTGAACAACACTTAATAAAACATGTTTAAAGTCTGGATAAGTCTGAAAGCAGACATTTATATATTCTATATATTGGGAATGGTACATGAAAATATTTTTCATGTTCTTGAGTATTAGCAGAAAAAAGGCTGCAAGTCTGTTGGTAGATAGATTGCCGGAAGATATTTTGAGTAGGACAGAAGAGCTTGTGACTAGGAATAATATTCACTGTGAAAGATTTCCCACTATCTGAACGTGCAAGAGGAATAACAGTGGAAAGCACAGTTGGGAGCTTCGACTGGGACGACGCTTGGAGGTTGAAAGAGTCCTTCAAGTTTTGAATCGATGAATCTTGCCGAGTTGAAGCCCAAACACTAACAATATGGTGTCAAAAGGGTGAAAATCAACTAATCAGAAAGAGAAAACCATAACGTCAACATATTTTGAGGGTACGATGTGACAAAATATGATTGGTCATAACTTATCCTATACTAGTGCGAATAAAAACAACTGTAGCGACCATGATGGCCTAGTGATTGATTATCATTGCAAGTTGAATATCTCAAGTTAGAGTGCCAGTGAGTCCAGCTTGTTAATCTATGTCCACTACTCATCTATGGTTATAACAACTTGTGTAGGTTAAACCCGAGATGGGAAGATTATATCTTTCCAACAACACTAACTAATACCTAACCCTGTCCGTCCAGACGTGCCCGCTAGTATTTAGAATTGGTTGATCCACCCAAATGGGTGACTAAAAAAAAAATGATAACACAGGCTCAATGCCCAGACCTGACAAAATAAAACTATTGAGTAGGCAAGACCGTTATTTAATAAATGCTGACAGTTCTATGCAAAAGTTCAGATATTTGAAAAAAACTGGATTATGCTACTCTGCAAGCTACACAGATTTAGCAGAGTACCCATTTTTTTCTGCTCAAAGCAATAGTTCATGTGTAAAATAATAAAGAAATTTTAAAGTAAGATATTTATTACCTAGCACAAAAATACGTATGGAATATAAATGTAAAGTTAGATTGCTTAGGTGTACATATAAAAAGCATATAAACATATATACATATAGAAGCTGATTGCATATTTAGCGTTTTGAACTATAAGGCTGTCGGACAACTAACATGACATAAAAAAGTTGCATTCGGTAAAAGTAATTTCACTTTCAAAATGATTCATTTCACAGCAAAATCATGATATACACAAATTTTATGTTTTAAAATTTGACATAAGTCATGATTGCATATTTAGCGTTTTGAACTATAAGGCTGTCGGACAACTAACATGACATAAAAAAGTTGCATTCGGTAAAAGTAATTTCACTTTCAAAATGATTCATTTCACAGCAAAATCATGATATATACAAATTTTATGTTTTAAAATTTGACATAAGTCATGATTTTGCTGCAAAATGAACAAAATATGGTCAAATAGCAATTATAAAAATTTCTGGTAACGTCGTTGAAAAAGTACTTCTTATATTGTAACATTACTTTAACGTGGTAATCTCCGAAAGATATCAATTTGAATATATTTGGTACAACTGTATATATGAAAAGTTTGGGAATTCTTTGAAAAAATTGTACAAAAATAGCATTGAAATTGCATATTTAGCGGTAAGTACTATATGGCGGATAATCAATATGAAAAATAAATGAGCACCAAATTACTTAAAACGGAAGTTGCTTCCATTAAAGCGAATTAATTACATTGAAGAGATTTAATATTGAAAATGCAAAACAATTTGAAGATAATAAAAGTGATATCGTAGGTAGAGGTGTCCAAACTATTAGATTTATGATTCGATGATGAATGATTTCCGAATCGGTAAAATAAGAAAATAGGCGTGACTTCTGAAAAGATGTTTTTGTTTGTTTATTATAACACTTATGATGCAATTCACAAAAGTATAATATTCAATTCTGAAATCAAAGGATGTTTTACAAAGATTCCTTCCAAGTCGTTTTAATTTTCTAAGCGGTAGGGCCTAGTGGTTATCATAGTGGCATCACAAATTAGAAAATCTCAAGTTCAATCCATGCCCACCGCTCAGCCTAGAGTTTGATAACTTTGTTAGTATCACCCACACTGGAGAGTTCATATCTTTCCAACAACAATACCTCACCTATAAGTGGTTGCCAGTGCAAGCAATCCACTCAAATTAGTGGCTATAAAAAATCAAACAAAATCAAAATTCAAATATAGAAGCAAAAAATTTTCAAGGTATGGAGTAATTGGTCAAAATGAAAATATTTATAAAAAATAATTTCAGAAAGTCATTCAACACTTACGGGTAGTTGCTAATCGAACATTTTTCACAATCGGTGAACATTTTTTTTCAAATGAAAAGCAATTAATGTTACCCTTTGTTCATGGTTGAGGTCAGATCATGATTAACTTGGTTACAGAGTGACAAAATGTCAGCTACTAGAAAAACTGGTTGCAATCAGAAAAAACTTGACCAAAACACCATATTTCAAGCTATTCAATACTGGATATAAGCAGCAATTGATATCCGTCAGTAGCTCATACTCAAAAAATGCATTACTATAAAATTTTTTGAATAGGCATAACCAACCGGTAGAATGTCAGAATCACAGGCACCTCAGAAAATGGATTCCACTTGAAGAAAATGGGCAATATTTCATGATACATCTCTTGCTAACCGATGTTTCTTATAGGTATGGTAATGACTAAACTATGGAGTAACAGTCTTGATGGTTATGAAACTTTTTTTTTCAATTGGTTGAAAACGACATGAACATTTCGGACACACAGAGAGAAACAAGATTCTGTTACCCTGGGGTCTTACATCCATCCATTCCTTTATTTCCCACATGTTACATTAAGTATAATGAAAACCAATAATATGTTGGTCATTCAGCAATGACACAATACAGGTTTACTATGCAAAATGAAAAAAGTCTTTAAGGAAGTAGAAAATAAGTTTTTTTTTTGAATGCTACAGATCAGGGTCTTCATTAGGCACACGGTTAGGTGCATCTCTATTCAAGCGTCTCTCCCAGTAAAATCCAGCTGCAATTGCTAGAAAGTATAGTATTGGCACGACGATGAATGTGATGCGAGTTGATTTGCATGGTGAATTCGCAGCTAAAAATTAAAAGTTGTAAGTTTTGTATGTTCATTCATATTAGACATTGGAATAACGATGAATTAAAATTATCTTCTCCAAACAATAATATAGAATCTATCCGAATTCAGAATCTCTGTGGTGAACTGATTTAGGATTTCATTTTGATTCTGCAGGAGTGAGAAGAGCTCAGAATATGGTTTAAAAATATGATAAATATATGACCTCTCATGCATACACCAGTCCTGAATCGGGTGAAGGTTTTTGGCTTATCATTTTTCTCATTCTTTCCATACACAGACCTGGTTGGTGTAGGACGCCATAAGCAATGCTTACGTAAACCACCGTGCACCGACAAGATATACGGCAGAACTCTTGTCTATGGACATCATCCCTCACAGGATTTGAACCCAACCCAGGATGATCAGATATTCGTAGTTCAAAGCATATTACCAGAGCTTTACCAATTAGGCTCCCGCTCATTTCAAATATTTTTTGCATATTGAGTGTTGCGGAAATAAAGGTGATAAACATTCCAAACCTTCTAGCGTATCATTGAAATGCCGCAATGAACATCTATCTCTATCTTACTGTGTCAGTGAACTTAAAGCCATAGACTAATCAAACAATATTGAGCATACACATGAAAATATCAGCATTTTATTCCGCACGCATACTTACAAGTTTTTTAAAAGCTTTGCTTTGTTTACTCATACGGTAAAGGCATTAGGAATACGCTTCAAGCTACAAATCACTAAAGTCCTGGAATCCTGTGTGGTATGACTATATGCGAGAGGATTGCTGGACACCTCGCTGGCGCAGAGCGGTTTATGTTCATGGTTACAGCTGACTCCACCAACCATCATGGTTAAGCAAAAAATCTCAACCCGAAACTCGGACTCGAAACTGGCATTGCCCTATCTTTTTCTTTCTGACAGAATAACAATGAAATACCATCACAGTTTCAGGTTGTGTATAATAATTTCAGTACCAGTAAAAATGTCTGTTGTATTTTTATCCAATATTGAAAGAACATACCTATACTTGAAGGTGATACATCGGTAGTTTGTTCTTCACGATCATCACTTTCAGCAGGTGATATATGATCATTTGTTTCATGGGAAAGAGTTGTAGACTTAGTGATCCTCGTTGTACTAGGAACCATTGTAGAAATTATTGTTGATGTTGTTGAACTAATTAGTTCTGTAGATAACTTCGTTGTGGATTCAGATGTTCCCGTTACCGGTTGTGTGGTTGATCTAAACAAGGCAAATCAAATTAATGAAAATAATATAATGCAGACTCGCCTAGAGGGGTAAATTCTTGTTTTTGTCATTTTTTCTGGGTGGACAAAAAAGCTTCAAAACCATCAACACCGCTATTTCATACCAGTATTGATGATTTTGAACCTTTTTATACAGTTTGGTTATTACCAGAGACCCAGAAAAAGACATTTTAATCTTTCAGCAAGAAACATATCATGAGATATTGGCAATTTGGTAAATTTTTTTCTGACGAGGCCTATTTTATTCGGATAGCAGATGTCAGTCTGAACACACCTATACAAAAATGAAGTACCGTATTGTGCGGCGTATAAGCACCTCAGTGGTAATGGTCGCAAAGGGTTAATTTAAAGGCTGGCGTCGATTGCGTCATCGTCAAAACGTCAAAGTAATTCTCGTCGAACTTGCTAAGTTTAAATTCCTTGTTTCGGTAATTTAGAGGCTGAGTCGACTGCGTCATTGTCAAAGTAATTCTGTCGAACTTGCTAAGTTTAAATTTCTTGTTTCGTCAATTTAGAGGCTGGCGTCGATTACAAACTGCATACGGTACATTCCCTATTGCGCCGTTTTGCAATGAATGATATAATACTGGCCGTTCCAATTGATGATCACACATGATCGGATCGTCATCAAATTAAATCGCATGTATGACATGTATGTACCAATGAAAATTCACTAATGTTTGCAAGCAAAAAGATGAGCATGTGCTAGGTACAGGTAAATTTTGGTGCAGTCTATTATCAATTTAATTCAAATCTCTCTACAATTTGACGTATCTTGAAAGTACATGCGCTCGCCGCGTCATCTATATATAACTTTTATATATCGTAATGTAAAACGCTTCACAATTCGCTGTGGGCCGCGAAAAAAACAATACACAGGTCGCAGCAACCTATAAGTCTCAGAAACAAAAGCTTTGGAAAAAAGTAGAGACTTATCGGCCGCAAAATACGGTAACTGTAAATTATCATCTTTCGAGCGATCATCATTTGACAATCGACAGAAAAGACTTACTTCGTACAATCATCATCCGGAATGCAACTTGTCCAAACATTATTTTGCTCTCTTCCACTACATTCAGCACATTTCTCACATTGCTCATCACTCTTTGACCAATAGTGATCCTCACAACATTGTGAACAAGTGTATTCTCCTTTCTCATTGAACATATGTCGATATTCTCCACTGCGGCAAACATCTCCCTTGAAAAAATCGAGCTAGTTAGAAAAAGCCTTTTGTCGTTTCTTCAAGTAGAATCCACGTCTGGCTCACGCTTGACTGCATCCTTTTTCACACTTTGAAGCCAATCTCATGCCCAAAGAATCAGAGTTCAAATGTCATCATATTCATGCTTAATCAAGCTTCAAAAACTGAAATTTCCATTTGAGACTTGAATTTCGGCATAGAAAATCATGTTTTATGTATTAAAACATTCAGATCACACATGTTATTACAAACTTTCAAGAACATAGTAATGTATCCAAACAATGCTTCTATTATGAATTAGGTTCATTCCCTTTACTGCGTCATTTCAAAGCAGTTTTTTATGGATTTTGAATCCTCTTCGTCCATCCAGGGAAAATGCTCTACAGTTCTGGACACCTGAATACGCTTCGAGATACACATATTCAATCCTCCAGCATGTAACAGTAGTATCATATCAGGTGCTGGATAATTTTATGCAAGACGATTGCTGGTCATCTTTCTAGAACACGGAGACCGAACCTCTGGTTACAGCTTCCTCCACCAACCTTGTCCATGCACACCACACAGAGAAAAAATCAACAAGCAAATAGGTAGGCAAAACTCTACACCCCAATTTGGAACTGATATTGACATGAAAGGTCAAATTCCGCTACGTCTCTAAGCTTTATTCTTGATATTGAAACCCTATTCTATAACATGTACAAATACAATAAATCAAATAATTACTATCAAATTTGCTTGTCCTGTTTTATTCCCATATTTCACACAAACCTCTGTGTTGATACCTGTTGTCATTAGCATACCAGATAGATCTCTATTGAGCATTCTTAGGCCTGGAATAAACATAGATTAGTTTTGGCACATACAGTAACATACAGTAATAAATCAAAGTGTTTAAAATCGAAAATGTGTAAAAAATCAGTCATATGCAGGGTGACGGAGTCTTGTTTTTCTTAGATTGTCAAAAATATTATTTTTTATTATCATCATATGGATAAAAAAGCTTTAAAACAGAAATGTCTGAAACGAATAAAATATTCGAATAAATTCGAAAAGGTACATACATATCCGATACATTAAAATTCTGGATTTCAGTCTAATTCTGGATAATATGCCCTTTTCAATGTTAAATTCCAGACAGAAGCAACAGAAAAATTTGTTTTTGCTTTTCAAATTGACATACCGGTAGTTTCACGAAATAAAGAAATGTACTTTAATCAGAATTTCGCAATTTATATTTTGCTTTAAAAAAAGTTAAATGTTAACAGCTTTCATCAAAACATGACTGAATTTAGAATATATTCGATATTTCATAACTAAAATTATTTTTCAGAATGTATCCATGATGGAAAAGTATTTAGTTTTGGCCATTCCTGCTTCAAAGTCTTTGAACCTTTTTCAACTTGGTTGCTTCCGGACAATCAAAAAAGGACGTTTTCACCTGCAAGCTAGTGATACATAATAAAAATATCATCCATTTGATAAATTTTGTTTTGATAGAGTCCATTTACTTCAGGTGTCTGAGTAGCAGTGGAAAAGAGAAGCTGACATCCTGCCAGTTTAGTCGAACGTATGCTTTGTTTTGTCTCACAATATGTACTTTCAGATATTAATTACGGTAAGCATAAATATAAACAATATGAGGCAGGTAGAGTAGTAAAATACTTTGGATCCAAGACATATCATCCACAAATTTATCTTGGTTCTTTATTGACATGAAACACCGTTTTCGAATGGCTCAAGAACTGTGGAAGACATATACCAATCAATTATACATCTGTACAGCGGACTATTCAAAAGGCTAAATGCCAAATTATGTGTTTCTCAGGACATGATGTTGAAACTGCAAAAATAGAGATTTACCTGATCAAAAACATGTTTCGAATCAAAAGCATTTTTATCAAGTATATGTGACTGATGGGTCAGGCCATCGATGAGACACTGTCCATCTATGGCACATGCATGACAATTTAAACTTTCTGAAGGGGTATCAAAAACTCAAACTGATCAAAAACTTATAGCTAAAGTAAAAGAAAAAACTTACCTTTAAGAATGACCTGAAATTCTGAACAATTGTACTTAACATCCCCCGTTGTATTCGAAAAAATTGAATTTTCAAATTCATCACTAGGAAGCCAATTCTTTTTATCGCTGCATACAGAGCAGAGAGTGATTACCATCTTATATTATTAATCCACAGCATTAAACATGATACCCATCATAACCATAAAAAGAAATATCCCTCTTGTATATGGGCTTGCAAATTCGGTATGGCTTGCAAAATTTCAAATTTTTTTTTATGTTTTATGGATAAATATTATCCTTTTGTCTGTTATTTTTTTTATATCTGGACGAAAAAATTTCAAAACCATCAACACTACTATTTCGTAGCAGTATTGGTGTTTTTGAAGCTGGTCGCAACAAAACTGTAAAAAAAAGGTTCAAAATCATCAACGCTGCCATTTTTGATGATTTTGAAACTTTTTTACAGTTTCTTACTGAGTGACGTCTGAGTAGTGGTGGCAGACATTCTGCCACTCAGTGACTGAACATGCCATCCCGTTGAAGTGCAGTCTTGAAGTTAAGTAAGCTTGTGCTTACCATAAGAATTCCTCGTATTTTCTTCTAAACTAAATTAAAAAACCATTCAAGATTTTGAATACCAATCTTATATTTTTATTCTATATACCGGTAAGCATTCTAGCAGTATATCAGCCATTCCATTATTCACACTATCAGTGACAAAATCCTTTGAGTGCAATTACTGATACTACATTCAGGCACAACTACCAGATTTGCTAAAAGCGAATTTACAGTAAAAAAAATATATACATACATGTCCAAAGTATCACAGATTAGAGTCGCACCTTGTAATTGTGTAATGATATCACTCTTGCTCTCCATCGACAAATATTTAGGTGGTTCACCAACGATTACTGAAACAAAATTTATTATTGATTAGATAATTTAATTCGATATTTATTTCATTAATTTATCACACATGTATTTTATTGTTCACTGCCTAGATCATTTGTGACATAAGCTGAAAAAACTGAAATCATAGAATAAAAGCAGGTTCTCTATGGTGCCAGGAGAGAAGAAGAGCTTAACCAGTAAAAAGCAGGGTGACAGAAGCTTTTTTTCTTCTGGTGTTCAAAATATCATGTCATTTTCTTCGTGTAACCAACAAGATTGAAAACCATCAACACTGCTATTTCATGATGATTTTGGAACTTGATGTACCAGACACTCAAAAAATGCATTTTAATCTCCTAGCTATAGGTATAAGCATAGAATAATGCCCAGTTGTTAAATTTTCTCCTAACAGAACTCATTTTCTCTATTCTGTCAGTCTGGTCAGAAGAGTGATAAAATTGTCAGATTTGACATAAACACTGGGAATTTGTAGAAAAATCGACTAAATAGGATCAAAATACAATAATCTTGAATTTCTATTATTGTACAAACTAAATTTTCTAGCTGTGACACATGTTACAATAATAACTTTCAAGTCCCTTTAGATGTTCTAAATTCACGGCACCATGATTTTTTTTCTGCGACTCAAGTTCAACAAAATGAAAATTTCTGGCAGAGTCAGAATGAGTGGAAATTAATGATTGTAAGTTTTCTAATCATAAATTCTTAATCTTTCCTAATATTATTCCAATTTTCAGCAAATGCCTAATTTTACAGTTTCTAAATCATTTTTCCACACATGGAATTCCATTCCATACATGCAAAAATAGCATTTTCTGAATTGTTTCTCAAACTTCTAGGCAGCTCTCATCAAACACTGCATATACAAATTTTGTTTAGTCTTGACTATTCTAAACTCCTAATCTATACTAGAAATGTATGACACAAAAAATGCGGAAATCTTGAAAAAATACTAATGTCAACCTACTCCACTCAGTTTCAACATTGGCATCCTTGCCTTGTATTTTGCATGATGTTGTAGCAGCATCATCATAGTTAATATTACTTGTTGATCCAGATATCTCATAAATTTGACCTAATGATTAAATTTTTAAAATATTCATAGAACAATAGCAGATTGATATCATGTCAGCAACTCTATTACGAAAACATCCAAATCAATTGGCTACCTTAATAAGTGAAAACGATTAGAATGAGCATTTCAGAAAGACTTGAAATACTGAAGTGTTCCAATCCACCTCAAAATCATTCTTCTTTGATTGAAATTTTATTCTTTGCAGTGAAATATGATTATTTTTAATCTCTGGTATATGTGCTGTCAGGATTATGATAATAGTTACAATTAACTATTTGGGGATGCCTATCATAACTTTTCAATTCTTAGTAATAGTAATAAAAATTCAAACTCAATTCTCAATTCGAAAAATTTTGTCAAACTTGAGTGGCCGATGGATCGCGTCATTGAGACATGGTCCATCTGTGGCTCATGTTAGACAAAATAAATATTCTAACTGGGTTTGAAGTTGCAAAAAGACTGAAATGTTGAACCCAACTGTCTGACAACTATGAAATTGTAGAAAAGGTTTTACAATATTACCACGGATATAATATATTGATGATAATAGACAAAAAAATATAGTTACATGATTCAAATATTTTTAATTCGTACTAGAAAAAAAAATTTCATTCTGATCCAGGACTCAAAAAATGATCGTTATTGGCCAATCATACTCATAGCGTCATCAACAGTACAGGAGTTGGCCTTATATAAATATAATATTAGTTAGGTCTCGAATCATGCACGACACTGATAACATTGCTAATTAGTGCATTTTAAGAGCTACAGATGCCACTTTTAGAAATTATGTATCAAATTGCCTCAGATGATGATCTGAGTACCCAATTCTGTGACTGATTGAGCCTGAAAGTGCTGGCAAAACTACTCCCGTATACAGTAAAAAAAGTTTGCTCAAACATCTTTTGATTGAGTACAGTCACTGATGGATCATGCCGCTAAGACGTTGTAAAACTTGTTTGAATCATACATTGTATAAAAAGGGTTGTGAATAGTTCTGTGTGCTGCTTGACTGAACCTATTGGTGATAAAAAATATTTGCGTACCATAAGAAGGTTTGTTAGATCTAAAGGTTGATGAAACAGCAGGGTCACATGTTATTGCAATGTTGCTGCTTTCCGCATTTTGACCTAAAAAAAACAAACAACTCTCGTTATACAACTATTTTTCAACCACTCATCCCTGAGTCATGAGTGGATTACTCAGAGTAAGGCCTCATACTAGTGACCACTTTTAAATGTAATGACTTGAGACCCTAAATTCAAATTCTGGTAAAACTTGGACTAAACTCGCAACTGCGTGTTATTTGATTCAACTTGATTTTGGATTCAAAATGAAGTGACTCATTCCTAACACTGATTAGGAATAACTAATTATTTTTCATGTTATGACTAGATTATGATTTTATCCATTTTTCATTCTATCCATTCCAGGAAAATGTATCGAAATGACCGTTAGCTAGTACTGGCAGATAGAATATCATGCTGAAATCACAGAGTTTTAAGGCAACTCCAACATACATCCCTCCCCAACCTGGTAGTTTACAAGGTTACAGAGGCCAGATTATTAATTATAGAAAATGACATAAAAGGTGATTCAAAGAAAGATATCATTAGAGTTATCAGGGAAGCAAACAAATATTTGAAATATGTCAGAGAAAGAGTTTTAAGAAAAGATTTGAAGAGAGCAACACATGTTTGTGTTGAAATAAGATGTCACTGTGGAATTTAAAGTACTAAAACCATACACATTAATTTTCTTTCAAAATCAACAAATGTTTAAATATTTGTTCAAAACAAATCAACAATATTATCTAAACTGTGGGAAGAAAATAATAAATCTAATATCAACTAAAAGGAATGAACCGTACCTATGAAAAAAATTACTGAAATATATAAAAGTGCAAGTTTTATATCCCCCATTTTTTTCACTTCTGTGTTTTATTCTGCAGCTCCCAGTCTATATGGTTCTTCTTTGATCCTGGGCCTAGTGTAGCACTGCAGACTGAGCAGGGCACTGGTCTAAACAACGCTTGGTAGCCCAGTAATATATTCTGATCCCCTTTTCTTCAAACTCAATTTTTCTTGGTCCCAATATTCAAATTTCACCCGTTAACGTAAAATATTGGGTTCCCACACTCTTTTTATTGCGAAATAAAATTCATTTCCAAATGGATTTTTATTAATTTAGATCAAGCCAATTATAATTGTCCAAACTCGGATCACATGATGTCAATAGTTCAAACATTTTTGTTTTCCCCAAATAGATATAGAAGTTCAGAGATATTCAAAATAAATTTGGATTTCGGATCAAGATGAACAACATCAAAAATTGCATAGAAAAAAACAAGGAGTAAATCGAAAACAGTACATAAATCCATATTACCCGTACAGTATGTTTACACAAACCAATACAGAATATCGATGATGATGAGTGTGATGTTCATGAATGTTGAATATTCCATAAGATTCCGATATTACCATAATGATTATATATTTTGTATTTAATTACACATCGATACAAGGTACCGGTATAGACAGATGTAGCATGAAAAAGAAATTTTCACAAATTAGACGGATTGCCACTCTCAGAACCTCTCTGCTCTTAGTACCCTAGAGTTTTATACTGGTATGAGTATATCACAATAAAAAATAGATTTTTCCCCTCTTAATATAGAATAAATCACCAGTACGTATTTGATACATTAACAAAGCTGTAATTTTGATTGACCAAAATTGCATAACAGTAACCCTGAACCTGTAAACTCAGGAACTAAATCTGAAACTGAACTTATTATATTTCCAATTCCCTCTACTTCCACAGTACTGAGTAGCAGCATTGTATTCTTAGAATGATCCTTGTATGAAAAATTATTATGAATTTTGAGAATGCCCTTCTGCCCTGTGTCCATCAGCGACCTGAGCGGGGTCCGAACCTCCCCAATCTGCACTGTGGAATGTCAAATATTGAGGGGTCTGGCCTCCTACAGATCAAATTAACTTTGAATAAGCCGTGAAAACGTTTCTGAATGCCCATTGAACTTAAAATTGATTATTCGTTCATTAATCAAACCATATTTCACGCAATATATTCAACTATAAAAAGTAATTCCTATTTATACGAGCATGACCACATCCCACCGTGGTCCCGGTAGTACTAAATTGTCGTCGGGCGCGTAGAGGGCTAAGGGAAAGCGTCGAGGGCCAAGGGAAAGCGTCGGCGGCTGAGGGGAAGCGTCGAGGACTAAGGGAAAGCGTTGGAGGCTAAGGGGAAGAGTCGGAGGCTAAGGGGGAAGCGTAGAGGGCTAAGGGAAAGCGTTGGGGGCTAAGGGAAAGCGTCGGCGGCTGAGGGGAAGCGTCGAGGACTAAGGGAAAACGTTGGAGGCTAAGGGGAAGCGTCGGAGGCTAAGGGGAAGCGTAGAGGGCTAAGGGAAAGCGTCGGGGGCTAATGGAAAACGTTAGGGGCTAAGGATAAGCGTCGGGGGCTAGGGGGAAGCGTCGAGGGATAAGAGAAAGCGTCGGGGACTAGGGGGAAGCGTCGAGGGCTAAGGGAAAGCGTCGGAGGCTAAGGGAAAACGTTGGGGGCTAAGGGGAAGCGCCGGGGGCTAGGGGGAAGTGCCGGGAGATAAGGGGAAGCGTCGGGGGCTGAAGGGAAGCGTCGGAGGCTAAGGGAAAGCGTCGGAGGCTAGGGGGAAGCGTTGAGGGCTAAGGATAAGCGTCGGGGGCTAGGGGGAAAGCGTCGGGGGATAAGGGAAAGCGTCGGGGGCTAGGGGGAAGAGTCGAGGGCTAAGGGAAAGCGTCGGAGGCTAAGGGAAAGCGTCGGAGGCTAAGGGTAAGTGTCGGGGGCTGGAGGGAAGCGTCGAGGATAAGGGGAAGCGTCGGGGACTAAGGGGAAGCGTCTACTAAATACCATTGATTATGCTACGAACCACTAAAAATGAAAAATAAGCAATTGTAGCATAGGCGAAAGCATCCCGTCCTTCCCAATTGAAAAGCTATAATTAGCTCAGAAGTCAAAAAGAGTTCGAGTTCATGCATTTTTTCATAGTTTTAAATTAAAATAAAACAAACGTCACATCTTTTTTGACACTTATGCAAATAAACCTCGAGAAATATAAATCTATAACGGGGTAAATGTGTGGCATACTTATGTTCACTGTCATGGATTAATTCACTAATCCTTTGTATTCATATTCTATACTGGTGGCATATACATAGTGTCAATTTTATTACGGTTTTTATTTAGCGTAAATTGGAATTAATTTTTTGATATGAGAATTGTGACGGTAAGCTTTGCAGTGTGTTAGCTATGGATGGATTATTCAAATATAACGCGCATTCGTAACTGCAACCTGGTGGTAACTCTGTTTGGGATACATCCAGTCACCCCGATATATAGGATATCATTTTTATCCTGCGGGAGAGAAAAGCCGATAATACGGTGAATAATGCGAATAATTTCAGAATCTCAATACAATCCAATCTTCTCTTATTAATGGATAAAAATGTACTTGCTTTTATACACTTTCTGTGACCATCCAAGATAGCCTTAGGCGGGAAATTTTGATTTTTTTTCTGTCAGACATGATCACAACATAAACATTACAACTTGTTTTCGAACTATCATAGCGGGTGTTGATTGCTCATAGGAAAACTTTTTTCTAATTTTGTTGATCATGCGTTGGACGCATGGTGCTCGAAACTAATTAACCTGATACATTGAATGCCAAATTCTCCTAGTGGTCAGGATTTTGACCGTGGTTGCTACATATATGTCGCCCCCCTAAACACGGAGTGACTTTGATTAGGGAACATGAATGGACAACTTCTGGAAATATATAACGATATAAAAAGGAAACAACAATAAAATGAGCATACATACGTAAAATTCACATCCAAAACAAAAATTTATACCACCAAGAGAGAATGTAGGTTTAAGGGATGTAGAGTTGGCGTTTTATTCAATTAAAAAATTGTTTTTGACAGATTGAGCAATGTTTGAATTCAATATATTTCGTTACAAAATAAATAGCTTTTGCGTCTGATAAGTAAAAAAATGTGGCATCGTTTGCCTTTGTAGCTGTGTTAGTCTTTTCCATCTTTGGGCTTTTTATAGAAAAGGAGTTTTTGGATTGATACTCGATTTTTGCGAATACATCCTGGCGCAATCTTCCACTTTAAATCAGAAGGCACTATTCTTCCAAGGGTTTACCAGCTAAAGGGCTTATATAATATCTCAACCCTGAAGGGTCAAGATAGAAGAACGAGAAATAGAGGTAACATGGCAACTTTATGATATTCTAAATTATATTACATTGTCACGATTATAACGCGTGGCTAATTAAAAACAAGTACGAACGAAAATCCTTCTGCGCAAAGTTTTGGCCAATTCAAAATGACCGTATAACTTGTTTTGTGAGGGCATAGAGGACAGAGCTACGAACGGGCGTGCAGTAAGAATTAACAGGCCC
This sequence comes from Styela plicata, assembly GCA_963675895.2. Classification (NCBI taxonomy): domain Eukaryota; kingdom Metazoa; phylum Chordata; class Ascidiacea; order Stolidobranchia; family Styelidae; genus Styela; species Styela plicata. The sequence goes on from OZ023150.1 coordinate 10,135,070, forward strand.
TTGGCAGGCGATTTTACTTTCATATTGGATTCGTATCAACTATAATCTACTTTTTACCCTACATCTTGCGCCTTCTTGAATTGGAATGGCTAAAAAAATTCAAAAGCACAGCGCTTTTCAAGAAAGATACACATTCTGTGTAACACGAAAATACAAAGCTAGCCTTAGCATGGACAATAGAAAGACGAATGATGAATAAAATTTCTTTAGACGAATGGAAGATAGAAAAAAAGAAGAAACGAAGGGAGAAACGACAAGAAGATATATAAACGAAAGATCAAAGAAACCAAAGGAATAGGATACAGAGAGAAACGAGCGGAATGAATTCACGAACAATCAAAGCGTCGTTAGACTGTTATAGAATGAACTGTGCGTGGAAATATTAAACTTATTTTTTGCGAAAAACTGCAAAAATTTCATATATTAAAAAAACGCGATAAGCTGAGCGACTTGACGTTGCCAAGTATGACACAAAGAAGAAACGCTCTCAAAGAAGAATAGTGATATACAAAAACCCGATGTTTTATTATTGTTATTATTATTTTTGCCAATACGCCATGGACACACACTCTTGAACTAGCATATTTTCATTCTTTCTCTTTTCCTTTTTACTTTCCCGACCCCCGAATTGGCTCCGAGCAATTTGTTTTCATTAAATAGATTATCGTTGATATTGTTAAACTTAAGAAGATGATTTCTATAAAAATCACACTTCAAGCAAACGTCAACTTTCCCTTTCGTCAAATGCGAGTGTCGTCGAGGTCATATACTTTACCCCAAGCCCTTTATACGCGCAAAAGACGCGCTTCCGCAACAAGCGAATATTTTTTTTTTATTTTATGCCCATATAAGTTATATCAATGTAAAACGAAATATATGAAATTAAAACATTTGCAAATATCCCAATATTATTTAGCCCGCATTAATTTCTTTAAAATCTTCCGAAACATTCATCTTTCCCACATCTTTTGAAATTTCTTCTCTATCTATTTTCAGACTCTAATATTGCTTATATTTACCCTTAGCCCTTCTTTACCCCCGACTTCTTCTCCCATATATATTATATTAAATGCACTTAGCCTTCAACGCTGGTAACCCTTTAGCCCTAAATTATATTACATTGTCACGATTATAACGCGTGGCTAATTAAAAACAAGTACGAACGAAAATCCTTCTGCGCAAGTTTTGGCCAATTAGCCCTTGTTTTGATGCTTTCCTTTCATATTGGATTCGTATCAACTATAATTTTATCTCAATAAATATGTCAAAATACTTTTTACCCTACAGGTCAAGATAGAAGAACGAGATAGACCCCAACTTTGATATTCTTTATTATATTTCAACAAAAAAAATAATTTCAGAATCTCAATACAATCTAATCTTCTCTTATTAATGGCTAAAAATGCAATCGCTTTTATACACATTCTGTGACCATCCAAGCTAGCCTTAGGCGGGATATTTTAATTTCTTTTCCTGATCACAACATAAACATTAAAAACCCTTCACGTTAAAAGCCCTTAGTCCTCGACGCTTCCCCCTAGCCTCCGAGGCTTTCCCGTAGCCCTCGACACTTCCCCTTAGCCCCCGATGCTTTCCCTTAGCCCCCAACACTTTCCCTTAGCCCTCGACGCTTCTCCTTAGCCCTCGACGCTCCCCCTTAGCCCTCGACGTTCCTCCTCAGCCCTGAAGCTTCCCCTTAGCCCTCGACGCTTCCCCTTAGCCTTCGACGCTTCCTTTTAGCCTCCGACGCTTATCCTTAGCCCCCAACGCTTTCGTTTAGCCCCCGACGCTTCCCCCCAGCCCTCGACGCTTCCCCTTACCCTCGACGCTTTCCCTTAGCCCTCGACGCTTCCCCTTAGCAGCCGACGCTCTCCCTTAGCCTCCGACGCTTCCCCTTAGCCCGCGGCGACATTTTAGTACGTACTTCCCGAAAATAACTTGGTATCCTAAGTGGTTTTTCTACCACCCAAGGCAGGTACCGGTACTCCTAGGCAGCTAAACAACTCGTTGGACCAGTAACACCCCTACCCGGTGTTTTCAGAAAAGGTCCTAGTTAGCAATATACCGCTAGTTCTGTTGTTTCTAAGATTTCCCTTTTGTCAATATAAAAACTCATGTATACAATTGCAAAAAGATGTAATATAATATTTTCGGCATTTAAAAGCAAAATAGTAGACCGAATGTATTAAAGTGCAATATGTAGGCTAAACAAGATATTATAACTTGCATAAATAAAATTGTTGACTTTGCTCTTTTTAGACACATTTGCTATCCTTGGCTTTTGATGACCATTGCATATATAGATTTTTCTTCAAAATGAATAAAAATTTACCATTAAAGTGTGCAAAAATCGGGTGGAAATTTCCAATACTAAAATGTCGATCAACGGTTGATAGAGATTCACTCCATACCATGACCTGTGGGGGCAAAAGATCTCAAATCTTGAGGAAGACATGAAAAATCCATGTCAAGATGTTTTTTTTTGCTCTTCCAGCAAACCAAAATATTTTGCCCCTCTTTTGTTAAAAAGTGTCTATTATAGGACGAAAAAACACAATCAACTTTTTCTCAGTGGGATGGGAAAGTTTTCCGCTTGTTATACTGTTGGAGTTTCCACCTCTATTTACTAGCTCAGTTCTTCAATTCAAAAAGATTCTTTAGCACTTACGCTGATCAAGCTTTTGTAAGACAGTAAGTGCTTTGAATTCAAAATTTATATTGAAAATTTTTTAGCACTTACGCAAGACATCTAACCATGTTTCATTTATACCTTACACAGATCAAACCAGTCAAATCGACAAGTTAATTTTGGTCAACATCGCTCCATCAATGCATTAAATTATGCTTGACACAACAAAGCACCAGTAAACGAAGTGCAATTTCTTATAACCATTTAAAAAAATTGTATAAAGTGCAACAAAATGCTGAGAGGCATTAATCATGGTGGTATCCGATTGCTATGTAACATCTAACACTGTCTCAGGTAAAAACACATTCTCTGACTGTTTTTAACAGAAAATTAAAAATGGATACATTTACTTGGGTTGAATACTGAAACATTTTGGATTGAATACTTCAAATCTAAATCGATCACAAAAAATTATCTCAAAATTTGAGTGTGCTATTTCTTCCCGATTAGAATTCTTTTATTATGCACAGGCCACTGTTGGATCATGCCCAGGGGGAATAGTCCATTAATCAATTAATTGCACATGTGTGAAACAATAAATAAAATTCCGGATTATTAGGCAACATTATTCGAAAAATTTCCAAAATCTCAAAGAAAAATAACAATCACAGAAATATATATTGCAACTACCGAAGTAAGCTATAATATTATTCGAGTAGGAAATTCACAGTAACTGTAGTCACAGTAACCCACGATCTAATGAATATCGACCAAAAGAAATTTGAATTTGAATGAAACCAGGCCATATATAAAAAACTTTTCAGTGCAACAAGGTATGATGAAAAAAAAAATTATAAAAATATTGAAGCTGTAATATTTTTGTGCATAATATTTTATCCCTGCCTTGAAAATGTGTTTAATTCATCTAAAACTAGGTGACGAACAAGTGCAAAAGCCAACAAAAAAACAACAACAGCATTTATATTCCATTTATCATAATTTGCTTCATAACGATGCAGAACGACAGAACTACTACTCAACTACTACTGTCAACTACTCAAGACACCTGTAAGAAATGGGTTCCATCAGAAGGAAATTTAGAAATGGGTACCTATTTTTCATGACATATCTAATAAAATTGTATTTTTGGGTGTAAAAAAAATAAAATCATCAGTACTGGCATGGAATAGCAATATAGATGGTTTTGAAGCTAGAAAAAAAAGATTCAGTCATCCTGTAGTCATTCAAGTATGTCGGTAAACTATATCACGTTTTCATGAAAGTAAATTATAGCCAACAGATCCAATTCCAAACTGCATTTTATGGCACTTCAGATATAATCAGTGAAGATTTTTTTTAATCGTATATAAATTTCTTCAATATTTTTTTAAAGTTAATGATAGAGGAAGAGGAATATGTTTTTTTTTAATAGCCACTTGGAGTGGATCATCCTGTCAAAGGCCCTGTAACAGCAGCCACTTATAGATGCGCAGGGTTACAATTGTTGGAAAGATATGGTCTTTTCCAATTCGGCTTAGCCTACCCAAGTTATTACACCCTGGGTTGAGTGGTGAGCATAGATAAGCAAACCGGACTCGAACCCGAGATCTTCAACTTGCGATGCCAATTTGTTTAACTACTAGGCCATCGCGCCCACTAATTATTAATAATTAGGCATCAATAATTGGGAACAAAAAGTTCATGATGAGAAATGAAAAGAACTTATTGATATTTCATATGGAACATTAACAATTGAAAAAGTAAAAGACAACAATTAAACAATCTAAGCCAGCAGTTCTCAAGCTGCGGTTAAGAACTTTGCCAAGTTGGCGAAGATAACCTCTACTACTGAACTACTGCAGCCGTCACATTCAACATAGGTGGTATGTAGAGATAGAAAATTGATCAGGTAGTGCACAGTAAGAAAGAGGTTGCGAACCACCGGTCTATTTTGTATTTGAGATAAGTTTTACCATCAAGATATGAGATATCTGAGCAAATGCCTCAACTTTGATATCAGCATTCTTTTATTCTATGTAACTAATATGACTAAACTATGTAACTTCTACGTAAAAAGAACTTCTATGTAACTAATATGGACTTTAAAAACATGAAATATTTACTAAGGTTTTTTAAGTACTTCATGTTTTCAAGTGTTCAAGTTCACTTTCATTGGGTATGTTAAAGCACTAAAATTTCGAAAAAATGTTTTTACAAAAATGTCAATTTGTAGGAGGTATCAAGGCAATTATCAGCATAACAACCAATACAACAACCAATACAACAACCAATCCAACCACGAGTACTAAGTTTTGGTTTGTTTTTTCTCCATCATGGTATAAACCTGTAAAGAATACATAAATTCAATTACTGCATTCATTGATGTGTTAAAACATTTGTCAATCTGGTGAATGGTGTGTAACGTCAAAAACTTTTAACCAAAGGATAGACTGGCAGAATCCCAGCTGCTCCGCTACTATGAAACCTGAAGAACAAGATACTGTTATCCTGCCATAGGATACATATAGTTCTCTTTTTGTGTGTTGTACTACATAATTTAATTCTTGTCAATCAACTTCAGATTTTGGTAAAACAAAATTATAACCTGCAAATATAAATAATCAAAAGAATCCCCGCCTCGATAAGGGATGGTCAAAGCCGAATATTTTACTATTTTGAATATATTCTGAAAAAATAATTTTGAAAACAAAATATCAAACACATTCTAAATTAAAGAATGAAAATCAATTACCGTAGTTAGATTACAATATTAGTAGTTTTCTAGGATATCCAATATCGAAGATTTTGGGGAAAATATTAATTTTCAGTAAGGAATTAATGATTAAATCATTTGAATTCTCTTATTTGACTATTTTTTTATTGCCATACAATACGAAAGTTAGGCTTGTGCATCATGACGTAGGTACAAGCTTTAGAATTATCCTAGTTACTATTTCAACGAGTGTCATGAGAGGCGGTTAAAAAGAATAAAGGGTGTAATAGATGGTTTGAGTCAATATCTTATTTATTGGTAGAGAACTCATTGTTGAAACAATACATGAAACCAGTGCGGTTGGTTTCTTAATATGTCATAAACTACCGTTCAATATAAACCATTGAATCTAATCAACTTGGAGGGAGTCCTGATTCAAAATTTGGTATTTTCAGTGGTTCGAATGCAAAAAAACTCCATTTTTCCCTTTGCATCTTCCAAACAGGCGGAGATGTGCTATCGAAATATTTTTTCCACAAAGTACAGCAACAGATGCGACAAACCAGTATAAATAGCAAGGGAGATTGAAGAAATTTGGCAGAAAGTTAAAGATGGGAGCACACCAGGATACACATGTTATGTTTCACTTACAACAATTAAGACGAATAGAAACCCTTCTTAAGCAACATAAATTCGCCAATAATGCAATATGCATTCTAACTGAAGGCAGAAATGAACATAAAATAAAGTTTGAATCTGAGATTATGACAAAATTTCATTTTTTTAACCACCCGATATATATATACTTCAGGTGATAACAAAATTCTGAAGTTTTTCTAGACAATTTCATTGGGAAAATTTTCAAATCTTCATTGTAATATATCATGGCAATTTCATGCCAAATCATCTATACTGGTAATTATGTGGATAGAAAAACTTTTTTTATTGAAATTATTTCTAACAGTGGACGGAAGCAGCACCGAGAACATTCCAGTCCCACAGAAAAATGAACACTGCTATAATACAGTGCAAACCATAAATATATAAAATCGCTATTGCTGATGCTTGATATTAGCTTTGCTTACCTTCATATCGAACAAAATAAATCATTGAAGTTTTTCCTCTGCCTTTTTCTTCATCGTAATAAAAGGCTCGAACATTATAGTCACCCACATCAGAGAGTTTAAAAGTAGCAAATCCATTGCCAGTTTTCACAATAACTTTTTCAGCATATTCTGATGTTGAATTATCAAACCAATATTCTATCTAAAAGAGAATATTCAAAATATATTTAAATAAAGGAAATTCATCCTACTAGAGATGTTAAATTCTAACGAAACACCTAGAAGAGTGTTATCAGGGAAGTGGCATATGGTTTTACCATCTATCCATACAATTTATCCTCTTTCACTTCTGCTCAAATTTGTCAGATGGCTAGAATTCAATTTTCTTCAGAAACAAAACTTTCCAGAAAAAAAGACAAGGCGCAGTCCAGTTGTTACTCCTGCTTGAAAAAGTAAAATTTTTTTATGATTCGGTGGGGGGGCCACTAAAAGGATATATCATCAGCCTAAGAAAAGAAAAATTGCATGTCAAAATTTGGCAATTTAGGAAAAGTGCAAAAACTGTTTTTACTTCACTAATCTTTAATCGGGTTTTCTAGAAATATAAATTTGATAAATCGAGAATTGGTATGCGCACCACTAGATGAACATTTGAGTGACGATTATTTGGATTGAAAAATCCAAATCACATTTTCGGGAAAATGACTTCATTAGGGTGATGATTCTCGTTTGCACTCCATTTACACTGAACATAAACAATAATGACAAGAAAAAAATGCACAGCCAGAAATGGGCAATGTAGAATACAGAATAGGATCATAGGATTCAATTGCTAATTCACATTTGCAGAGCGCATTCAGACAGACTAAAACATTGTTAAAGAGTTGTATGTGTGTAAGTGATCGTGCGGTTGTTGCCTGCCACCAAAGTAACTTGATTACATTAACAACAAATAAACTTTAAAAATGTTTCGAGTGCAGTTGCTGGTACTACATCTTTTAATACTTCTTTGCTATCAAGTGGCTGTTAGTTAGTTCCGTTTAGGCACTATTTCCGGCTTTGTAAGGCCAGTATGAATTTCAATGAAAAAAGGATGTCGAATGATAGTGTTTGATGATTTAATTTTGGAATAGGATTTCGTATTCTAAAATCAATTTCACCATTCCGGAACAATTTCGGAATTGTAAAGTACTTTGAAATGGCCATTCCCCAAACACACCCATGCAAATGAGAACAACACCACAGTACATACAGAAAAGAACACCGAGAAGTTGAGCAATATATCAATAAGCTTTATAAAATTGTACATTGACAGACCCGTGCACCAAATTAACTCACTCTCTCAAAAAAGGGGTTACTTTTTTGCACAAAACTGTAAAGTCGAATCCAATTTTTTCAAATTTAACAGTTGATCCTGCTGAAATTGAAAATAATATCTGAATTGTTTTTATGAATAGATTTATAAAAAGTAGCTAAGGATACATGAAAAAAAACAAAAAAGCAAAGTTTACTCCAACTGTGAATCGTTTTTCATCATGGCGAATCTTCCATTTAACTTCAACTTCGTTTTGTGTAATTGAAACAGACTGCACAATAATATCAGGAGGCAACTGGCGTGTCTTGAATTTTTTCGCCTCACTCCATGGACCCAAACCTGAACATCGGGAAACATAGTTGACTTGGCATTACCCAGGGACAAGAATGTAATCGGGATTGGCCAATTCATCAGTTATTTCATGAATTATTTGGAGTGGAATGCAGCGAAAATGTTTGGAAGTACCGGTATATGAAATTCCATAGAACACATATTGATATTTTAACAAATCTAATTAATGCATAAACTGTAAACACGCTCTGAAATTATTTTTGATCACATTTTAGATTTTTGTACCAGTCTTACTGCATGAAATTTTCAATGGTAGATTTGAATATTTGTAAATGCTTTCTAGGGGATAATTAGCGGTAGTCAGTATTTCACGCAGATATAAAAAACATCAACACCGTATAGTAAAATTTTGTTAAATTATTTTTTTTACTGACTGCCAATAAAGAAAATGAGATTAGAATAGTTTGAAAAAACATATACACAATAAAGAGTAGAAGATAGGTTTCAGATATGGACTAAGAATTGTGCTGAATCCAACCATTTTAAAAATTAGGTCAGTCAGACGCCTAATGAAAATTGTTTTCATCTGAAGAAAATTTAGCAAATAGACAGCATTTCATGATCTAGGTATGTCTTGCTAGTTGGATAAAATATCTCTTTCTGAGTGTCTGGTAAGAACCAAACTGTGAAAATTTCAAAATCCTCAATACTGTTAAGTAATAGCAGTGTTGATGGTTCCGAAGCTTTTATGTTTATCTGAAGAAAATATACGAACATTTCAAACATGCAGAGAAAAATATGATTCTGCAACTCTGTTCCGCTCGTTAATGGACTCCAAGCTCAGGGAAAAAGTTTTGGCTTTAAAAGACTGAAAAACTGAGATTGGTCATTTTTTTACAAACTAATATGCTCCATTTCACAGACATTGCATAAATATTCAAGTGTTACAATGGTGATTCCTGACATCATTGAACTCAGAATCCTTAACTGATAAATCTTAAATCTGTTTGCTGGATCTGGACATTTATGCATAACATGCTCTGAAAATGGCAGATTTTTATTTATATTGGGTTTCCAAATTGTTGAAAACTTCGAAACTTCATATCAGTATTTTGGACTTTTTTTTATACAGTTGGGTTATTACCAAACACTCAAAAAACATTAAAATCTTCTAGCCACCGATGTATCATGAACCATTGTCCATTCGCTAAAGTTTTTTCTTGTGGAATTCATTTTCTTTAGGTGTCTGAGTAGCCGAGTAGATGGCATTCTGTCCGAATCTGCATGCACCTTTTGTGGACCGACAGTACGAGAGAAAAAAAGTAATCGATTGGGCGATCCCACAGAAATGAAACAAGCTTCAGTTATTGTTGATACTTATGGAGCTATTGGAGATTCTTACACTGAAGAATGAAAATGGTAAAACAGACCTTTAGAATTATTAGCAGCTATTGAAACTTCATACTTTGTTCGAGGTTTCAATTTCTTCAATTCAACTTCAGTTTCATTAGATGGAATAGAATAGATCTTTTCATCAATATTCTTCAGCTTAATCTAAAGGGTTTAAATGTTATCATGAGTCCAAAAAATAAAAAAAAAATATGGACAGTGAAACCCAATACTTCCGAATAGAGACCAGACCAAACTTGCGGACTGACTGCTACTCAGACTGGCGGAAATTATGCAAAAGTCTCAATACCCAACTTTGAACTGGAATCTGAAAGAGAGGTCGTAATTTGCCAAATCGTTAAGCTGTATTCTCGGTTTTCCCCGCTTGCAGGATGAAAGTGGAAATTTTACCATATATAATCGATAATATCTCCAGAAAAAATGTCTTACCATGTAATACTCGATAGGAATTTCGCTAGTGCCCAATACTTTCTTCCATTTGATGCTAACAGAAGTTGATGATACATTTTGGAAAATAACACCAGTTGGCGGAATATCGGGTGCTCTTATTTCTGCAAATAAAAAAACAAGATCTAAATCGAATTCACGGTTCAAATGTCCAAACTTCTTGTTGATTTCAATTTCAAAATTAAAAATGTTAAACTAGACTGTAACCTAGATAAGCACCACTTGCCCGAACCAATGTAAAATGGTGGTGACAGAATCTTATTTTTCTGGATTTCCAAATGTTCATGTCGTTACCTTCATATGAACAAAAAGTTCCAAAGCCACCAACACTGCTATTTCATAGTAGCAGTAGTTGATTTTAAACCTTTCTATAGAATTTTAGATGCTTTCAGACACAGAAATCGACATTATTAATATTTTCTAATGTACGGTATACCCTGAAAAAACTTGGCCATTTGCTAAAATTTATTCTAATTGAACCAATTTTTTTTTGGCGTTCAAGCAGCAGAGTAGCAGGCATTCTGCCACTCATGCTCTCCTGCTAAGACATTTCTTTTGAGCATAGAGTTTTCCCAAAAACTAAAGAATACGACATGGATGTTTTAAATGCACGCTACGCTAGGGTGGTTAAAAAAATTTTGAAGAACATTTGAAATTTTTGAAAAACATAGCTACAACCCCCCAACACACAAAAAATTTTAGCTCCTTTGAAAAAGTTTTGAAACGGAGCCGGCAGCTAGAACTTTTCAGTTTCAAGCGAAATCTGGCAATAGTAAAAATCTTCCAACTTTTTTAGTTTTAGGTTATTTTCAACTATTTTGGCTAAATTGTAAAGAAATAAAAACAATTAAGAGCGCTGTCCACACAACCGGTAAAACAGCGATGATCGGGGAATTCCCGATTCGCCATTTTATGGCCGATGGGGCCGCATGCGATTTCTATGATTTTGATACCCACTCCCCGATATGATGGCCGACGCCTACAAATTGTTTATCCCTTTGCAATTGATATTAATAGCTGCATATGAATATTTTAACAAACTACAACCTAAATTCATTGAAACATATATACGTTCAATGATTCAACAGACATAGGCTTATTAGTACAGGTAGCCTACTTTGTACCGTACCGGTATCATGTTATATTACCAAATAATACGGTGTAGAATTATCTCCCCCGCCCCAGAGAAATTGATTATTAGCATCTACTCTTTGAAATCCTCACTAACAAGTCAATACATATGCCAAAAATCTACAACAAAAAACCAGCTAGTCGTATGGTTCTACGACAAAGTTAAACAACTCTGTCGAAAAAACCGTAGCAGCAAGAAATTTAGCCGTGTGTGCTGGCCATCGGGGACAACTATCGTAAGCTATCGTAGCTGTGTATGTGCGCATCCTGTGGTAACCTATAGCAGTATACAATTCAAATTACAACTATAAAATCAAGACCTGGTTTTAATCAACTCTTTCATAGCTAAGCTAAAGTGAACTGAATAAAAAATACTAGATACAAGGCAACAAGTGAGCCAGATGTGTAAACAAAGAAATCAACCAATTTAGGATCACGTAATCATGGCGTAGCTCAGCAATTACCAACTAACAGATCAGATTCAAATTCACATAAACGGTACTGGAAATCAGATACATCACAATTATGTACTAAATTAATTTTTACCACCCTTTAGATGAAGTTTCAGATGGAAGCACACCTGTTAAGCACAACAGTTAAGAAACAAATAGAAACCCTTCTTAGGCAACATAAATTCGCCAATAAAGCAATATCTCATCCAACTGAAGGTAGACTGCAACATAAACAAAATAACGTTTGAATCTGACATTGGCAAATTATTTGACATCGCAAAAAATGATGTGCAAGATAATTTGAGGCATGATAGGGCCAGGAAGAAGTAGTGTTTTTGGGAGATCAATAAGGCCCCAGGCCCGTTACATTTGGAGGGAGACTTGAGCAATCGGGAAAATCTTTGAAAAGCAAACAATGATTGTGCAATGCAAGTTCCAAGAAAGATAGCTTCTAATCTGCCCCAAGCAGTGGCTGCTACAAATCATCACAAAAATTTTAGAAAATGCTCAATGAAGAAGAGTTGAACTTTCGATAATTTTAAAGTCTGCCATGTTTCCATCATTCTCCCTAATCAGAGCAGCTAGAACATCATTTATCATCATTTGTTTTACTGCAGCATTAATTTTACTTTGTTTGCATTTCAAAGACTTTCCTAATTGCTCGTCTCCCTCCAAATGTAGCAAAACTCGGGCCTCCTTGTTCTACTTAAAACTCTATATCTTCCTTACTCCTTATTTTTCACATCACTTTTTGCGTTGTCAAATAGTTTGTCAATGTCAGATTGTTGCATTTTACCTTCAGTTGAACGGGATATTGATTATTGGCAAAGTTATGTTGCTTAAGAAGGGCTATCCATTCGTATTTGTGTTTCTTGATTGTTGTAATAAGTGACACATTACATTTGTATCCTGGAGTGCTTCCATCCGAAAATTTCTCATTTACTGTATTGTTTATACTTGTTTGTGGCAGCTTTTGCTATTGCTGCGAGCCCACCTGTCACTTTGGAAATTCAATGGTTTATAATAAATGTAATTTTTATGACATGATATAAATAAGAGTTGTAGAAATATGCTAACATCAGAAAAACAAACCACACATGTTTCAAGTATTGTTTCAACAAGGAGTGATCTAGAAATAAGATATTGACTTAAAACTATTAAGCTTTTAATTCTTTCAGTCACCTGTCACAACAAACAGTAAGTAAATATGTTAGGTAATTCTGAAGCCTGCATCTACAAGACTAGTTAGCACAATGCACAAGCCGGACTTTCTTATTGTAGGGTACTCAAATACGATTATGAAAATGTTGTCAAAATAGGGATTTGAAATGATTTGCTCATTTGTTTACCAAAAATTTACATTTTTCCCAAAATCTTCAATATTGGATGTCCTAGAAAACTTTTAATATTGTGCTGAAACATGAATGTTTAATACTTTTACATCTAATTCTATTCATTTCTGTATAAATTAGCCAAAATAGTGGAAATAACCAAAAAATAGAAAAATTGGAAAATTTTTACTTTTGCGAGTTATTATTTTTTACCCAACCAATCCATTTGAGGCGGTTGTAGCTATGTTTTTCGAAAATTCAATTTTTTTGAACCACCCTAACGCTTCCGAGTTAGTTCACACATGACTAAAGCACAAACAAAACGAGTACAGCATTTTGCTGGCGTAAAATAAAACAAACCTAGAAAAAATGCAGCCTGAGCAAGCATGTAATGCTTTGTGATAAATCCCACCCATGGGATTACTGCCTTTTCGTGACTGATGGAACTTATTACCCTTGTAATCTATAGCGCTATACTGATATAGTCTCCTGGCAGGGCCGTCCTTATCAGGAATTTCTACAGACAGAATGTAAACCAAAAGTAATCCTAATCGCAAGAAGTGCACTTTCAGTTCACATTCTCGTCCATGGTGGATACCACTCACTACATTCAACGATGGCAGTTCAGTTCCTTTGAAATATTTCTTTCTTAGACGTGCAGTTGCTCGTTTTTTCACATATTATGACGCGTCCAAATAAATCCAATGGCCCCCCAGTCCCATACACCCCGTGATAGGGTGAGGCAGTGCTAGGATCTCACGATCAACAATTTTTCAATGTGTTTTTCCAAGGTTAATGGGTTGAGGAGAAACTTTGTCTCTGGTACTTTGTCTCCCCCCTTGGTACTTCCAACCACGTCATGTTGCAGCTGAGATTAAAAACTTTTATTCCTATAAGTGAAGAGTCTCCTTTCCAATGCACTTCTTACAATTACAAGGGCGGTGACTTTGACTCTTTTCATGACTTCCTTCGTGATGTGCCTTGGAGTGATGTTTTCTTGTTGCCTACTGATGAGTGCGCGGTGGAAATTGCAGAGTGGATATGCCTTGAAATTGATGAATTTCTTCCACATTAAAGATTCCAGGTTAAGCCTTACTCTGCCCCATGGTTTTCACCGGATTGCTCGGCGACAATAGCAGTGAAAAAACATCGTTGTCACTGCTATCGGCGACATTCTAACACCAATAATAGACACTTAACAGAAAAACTCGGAATAATTGTAAGAGAATTTTAAGAATTGCCAAAACACTATACACGGAATCCACCAAATCCAAAAATTCAGTACAAAAATTGGGCTCCGAAGAGTTTTGGAAAATAGTAAATAATGTACAACGATAAATCTAGTATCCCTCCTCTTCTAGAGACGAAGCGGAGTTGTTTGCCAGAAGGTTTCTTAATAACTGCAGCCTTGGTTTGTTTTCTGGTACATCTCTACCTAATTTTCCAAATCGAACTGACGTTATATTAGAAAGCATGAAAATAACTTGGCCTCTTGTCTCTACAATGATTGCCAAACTCGATTTTTACAGATCTCCTGGTCCATGTCAGTAACTCCGCAACTTGTCTTCAGAATGATTGCCAAACTCGATTCGAACATATCTCCTGGTCCTGACTGCATTCCATCTGTGGTTCTGAAGATTCTTTCACCTGAGTTGTCCGCTATTTTGGCCAAACTGTTCAATAATGTCTCAAAGAATGCACCTTCCCCGATGCATGGAAATGTGCAACGGTTGTGCCAGCATTTAAAAACTGTGGTGATCAAACTGATCCCAAAGAATATCGTCAGATTAGCCTCTTACCAATTATCAGTGAAATTTTTGAATCGACTAATAACAATAAAATTTCAGGACAACTAGAATCGCTTTGTCTCGTCACTGACAAGCAGTATGGCTTTCGTCTTTCTCACTCTACTGCTGACTTGTTGACAGTAATAACTGAACGAATGTTTCATACTCTTGATCGTTGTGGGTAGAGAAAGTCGTTTGCTCTAGACATTTTTAAAGTGTTTGACAGAGTTTGGCACAAAGGTCTGTTGCAGAAAAAACGTATGGGATTTTCGCTCAAGTTTTTTCAATTGTCGAATCATTCGTATCCAACCGCAAGATTAATATTGTTTTGGACGGATAACGTTCAGGAACTTGTTCCATTTCATCTGGTGTCCCTCAGGGATCGATTCTTGGTCCAACTTTATTCACGCAAACAAAATTTTTAATCTATCAACACTATTGTCTAGCAATTTGCACCTATCCACTGTGGTTCCAGGTTCCACGATATCACAGACAGTTTTATGCAAAAACCTTTTTTCCAAGAATCTCTAAACTTTGGAATTCCTTGCCACTACTTTCCTGATCGTGTAGATCCGCAGGGCTTTAAAACTCGCATTAATTTACATCTATGAGCGATAGGGCTTCTCAGTTCCTATTCTTGCATCACATGTAGCTTTTTGCTCTTTAGTGGCTCCAGGAGAATTTTCAAGTATGATTTGTCTTTATGTGGCCTTGCTCGGAGCAAATTTTAATAAAAAAAGAATATCAATGAAGAAAATCATATAAGAGCCATAGGTATGGAATATCAAAATATAACGGTTACCAATAGGTCTTGTTTCTGGAACAACAACTGGCGTACTCGTGGTGACTGGAATATTAGGTGCTGTTGATGTTGTTATTATTCTGGTGACAGGTGCCAGCGTCACAGTACTTGGAAAGCTGAAATGAAAAATTAACTTTAAGAAAAATACATCCAACTAAAACTTTCCCTAAACCACTGATCCAGACTGACAAAATGTCAGCTACTCTACTACCAAAATACCCGAAGGAAATGGGGGCCATCACAAGAAAACTTGGCAAATGGGCAATATTTCATGGTATTTCCTCTGCTGGAAGATAAAAATTTCTCTTTTAGAGTATCTGCTCGCAACCAAAACTGTTGAAAAAGATTTAAAATCATCAATGCAGCTATGAAATAGCAGTGTTGATGATTTTAAAACTTTTTTGTCCATTCGAAGAAAACAACATGGTGAAGTCGTACACCCGAAATAAAACAAGACCCGCAGTGGTTACAAGAGTGTGTATAATATTGAAAACTTTTGTATGCTTTCAAATTATTAGAATTCAAATAGACAATGCAGATGGAATATCAGGGAAGTAAAAAAAAAAACGGCAAATGGGTGACACAAAACCAGTAAATTGGCTGACAAGAAAATTTACTTAAACTCTAGTATTCTAAGATGTATTACTCGTTAGAAAATTGAAAATTTCTCCTTTGCCTATCCCATAGTAATAATAATGATAGTCATATGGCTTAAAAATCCCTCTCTCCGTTCTATACCTGTGAAAAAAGTTCAGGAAAACTGCTTTACAACATGTTAATGATTGCCAAAGAAATTATAACAAATTAATACTTAAAAACTTAAAAAGTCATACCTATAACCTGCCACTGAATCACAGTCTTTCCACACATTGGGTTCGGGCTGAACACCACGGATGCATTTCTTGCACTGACCTTCAGTGTCTGACCAATGATGATTTGGACAACACTGTCCACAAACCAATATACCAGTCTCATTATACATGAATTTTTTCGGGCTGTACACACCACATACATTTCCCTGTCACAACAAAGATGAAAACAGATCTGGTCATTCAGCAACGTAAAAGTGGGCATGATGACCTAGCAGATAACATTTTGGCATCGCAGGTTTGTTAATACATGCCCAGTACTCAACCCAGTGTCTAATAACTTGGGTAGGCTCAGTCGCTCCGGACATATAATAACTTTTCAACAACACTAACCATGTTCGGCTTCGGATAGGGCCTTGTTCAGGGTGATATACTCAAATGAGTGGCTATGAAGGAAAAAAAAAAAATTGAACATGGAATTCAGATCACAAACTTGTAATGAATTATTCAAACTCACAAAACGTGAGCTTAGTTCAGGTGGTTTTTTTGAGTGCGTCACACAAGAACTTTCTCCCGATTTTTCGGTTTTCTCCAACTGATTTTCAGAATCCAGATCCCTTTTCAAACGTCTTGAATTTGAAGACTCGGGCTTTTCAGCATACAAACCTAAAATTTGACAAATAGCATACCGTACGAAAAATAAAGTTATGATCTTAACACAAGTTTGATGACTATCTGATTAATATTCATAGAAAATGCACCACCTGAATTATGATTGCAACATAACAATACTTACACTCGACGAACCGCAAATTTGCAAATTAGATACAGGAGTCAAATTTGATAAAACATGATAATAGCAATAATGATCAAAGCGATGTGAAAAAAAAAACGCTACATGCTCATCAAATATTTATTTTTATGACACACATTAGCAATATAAAGAGATCTGAATATGCGTCTCACAATCTTAGATATCAGTCTTTATTTATTATTGCATGTCAGACAGACAACATCTATACTTGAATTGGGCCTATCGTCGCAAATGCGTCTCGTAATTATTACAGAATTATGTGAATGAATCAGTGTAATTGTGCAAGCGCTCAGGGATGTGTATGCGCAAGGCTATAATGCCTTTTACCATAGTGGTTCAGTTCAGCTTGAGAAGTCTTTCTCTTAGAGTATAGTTGCAGTATAACTTGTAGTATCTCTTTGCTATCAAGTGGGTAATAGGTGGTTCCTTTCAGGTAAATCCTAATCACGCTCAAGGGTGAATTTTGATAATTTTTTAAAATCAATTTGAGAATCAAGAATCAATTCCATTCGGATATATCTCTGATTCAAATACTCATACTGTGATTCGGTATTATTCGACAAAATTATGTTTTGAGTAAATCTTTAGTCAATGTTGTAGCGATTTTATACTTCTTTCAAAAAATTGCAAACTGGAACAAAAATTTTATTCAATCAAGCAAAAGCCACAGATTGGCATCAGTGGTTCATACTTGATAACAAAACAATTTTCTGATCAGCAAGATATAAATTGACTAATTTTTATGAATCTTTGTGATAGAATCATCACTCAAAAAATTGGATTCATAATTCGATAATAAATGTAGCTCAAAGGGACAGGTCTACTTTTACTATCACTCACCACTTATTTTGATATTGAATGAATCTGCTCCAGTACTGCATACAAAGTTTTTGTCGATTTGCAAATCACTTACTGCAACTTCATCGTGGTTACTACTAAAAAGAAAATAACAAATACCCAAATATCCCACTTTTTCTATTACTATTACAGTCTACATTATGATAATTAGGAAATATACAGTTACAAATTACAAATATTAGCATAAACTGACCTAAAAGCAATGTATTTTCATTATAACGTCGAAATACAATAGATTTTGGTCAAATTTGACAAAAATGGATTACATTTTGTCGTTTAAGAATGAAAAAAATTAACTTAATTAAGCATATTTTTGTTCCTCTGACCAATTCACAATGGATTCGAATAATCTGTACTTCGAATCGATTCGAATCACCGGATTGAATCGCCCAGCTCTATTGTCTTGTCAGGAAATAGAACCGGCATCTGAACACTCCCCAGAAGTTGGCAAAAAGCTATAAAAAAAATTTAATAGAACTCAAAGACAAAGAAATAAAAAATGGAAAATAGAATGAGTTCATACATATCTTTGTAGGTACATTCTATGGTTGATGATGACAATGAATGAACAAAATCACTTCTCAAAGAAAGCTGAAGAACAGAAGGGGACGGAGAAGGTGCAACTGAAAACACATGCAAAGAAGAACGAATTCACAAACAAAATAACACAGTAATATTATTCAATGTATTCGGTAACACTGATATTGATTCATGATAATCAAGACAGATATATATATATATATATAATATTTATTCTCCATAAAGTTTAAGATGCCGTGAGCAGAGCTAGGGTGAATTTACGTTATAATGGAATTAATCAATGGTGGCGGTTTTTTAAATTCCTTTACTAAATTACTTTTTTTATAAAGTTTTTTAATCATTTGCATTATTATTAAATTTAAAGTATCATGTTAATGTCTTGTTTTAAGGATGCACCTTTGAAGTTCCTAATATAGTAATAGAGCATGTGCCTTGGATTATCGTTGCAAATGTACAACTCCAATCTGGGTGGATTTTGAATTTAAAGTATGGTATCTGAATCCAAAATGATTTGATCAGATAATAAAATTCAATTTAGAACATATGTATTGGTATAGTTTTTTAGTACAATTGAAGATGAGCAAAATCAAGATTCACATTATAAATAACGAATTGGTTAACCTTAACTTTAGAGCTCGGCAGTTAAACCATAAAGAGAATTATAGAGTATTTCCTATTTTCAAGAAGGACAACTCTCATTTCAGTTAAAAAAAAATAATATTGAAGAAATCAAAAAGGGAAAAAAGTTTTATACTAACAGAATGTAAATGATGTTACTGAACACAAATATACTGGAAATTAAGCACAACGCTATCAGAACATAGATAGTTAGGTATGAATTACTGATAGATCGGGCCCATTAGGCATGCTTAGCAAAATGAACTTTCTAGTCAATGAATGCACACGTACAATGGAAAAAAATCTGGAATCAATGATAAGATTTCTGAAATATGTTTTGCCGAGCATGATTCAGATATAAATTGAGCAGCCTTTATTGCACTTGACAAAGCAAACTATCTACGGTAATTGGTTATGCGAGTATATTGTAGTACTGCTAATATATCGTACTGCTAAGACAAAGTTTGTGTGTTCAGGTGTCTGAAACTTTCAAACGCTCATGTCATTTTATTCGAATGGACAAAATTCCATCAAGGTTTCTTTTTTCATTTTTCATTTCATCATTTTCATTTCATCACTCATTTTTCTACAGTTTCATTGCTATCAGACACTCAAAAACGGACCTTTTAATTTTTTCACAAATAATTTGTCATGAAATATTGTTCATTTGTAAAAGTTTCTTCTGATGACAGCCATTTGATTCAAGTGATCTAGTAGACGGAAGCTAACATTCTGCCAGTCAGCTAGAGCGAATTTATTTAATTAATGAAAAGTCATTTAACCACTACTTTGAAAAAAGTACATGTACGAGACTGTAACAAAACAGAATCACAATCTAAATAACTAAGAAACATAGGGATGACGATAAAATTCTTAAAATACATACTCAATTCCATTTCTGCATACTTAGGTGCATGTTCTTCTGACTCAATGTCACATTGTAGAGCACCTTTATCTTTAACAGATTCTTTAGCATTTTCCAGTGATACGATTCTGCCTGCAATAAATCGGAAATTAGGCTTGTTCTTATTGTCTTTATGGTTCAGTTTAATAAAACTATTTGAAATTTACTAGATAGATAGAATAGCATATGAAATTGCTGATATTTGACCATATTTAGCCAATTTTGCAAAGTCGTGATTGTATACATTGTAAAATTTGGCATATATTGTGATTTCACTGCAAAAGAATCAATTTTTGCGTAAAAATGCTACAGAAATGAGGACGTTTACTTCAATTTTCTGTGTCAATTATTTTTTCTTTTTCCTATTTTTTGAATTTAAACAAAAGAATGAAAGTCAATCAACAGTTCATAAATATTTTATCAATAAATCCGAAAACTATAACTTTTCATAAATATATTTTTCAATGAAATGAAGGACAAATACATTACATCAACTTGCATACAAAGATGGGAAACACCAAGCCAAAATAGTTGGATATCGGAGAATTCTGACCCAAATTCCTCAAACTAAATCAGAAATATTATTTTGAAATATTATTCTCAAACTGTATGGATTTTTAAATATTATTTAAACTAAATTTTTTTCACATGTAAAGGTCTAGTCACAGACTCCCTACTAGCGGATTTAGTGGGAAGCCACGATGACATGCCTCCCTTTACCCATTTGTCGGAAAAAAATGCTGAATAGCTTTCAATAAGAGGCTTCGTAACGTAAAAAAGCCTAAGAAGTTAGAGCACCTTCGGCACCTATAGTTAAAATATTTTTTTAACCATGCTCAGGCCCCGAAGCCCCAGTTGTCAAATTTTTTTCATGCCCTCAGCATAAATTTTGGCTTGTTTTGTGATTATTTTCGATAAAGTAGTCAATTTTTGGCAAAAAATTTTCCTTGCTGCACCAATTACCGACTTCATCATTTAACTTCGGAAAAATTCTAAAATTTTGGCCCAGTTATCAAGGTTCTGAATACGTCACTAAAACAGCTGTGTATCAGTATCAGTTGTGACACTACGCACGAAATCTTCCTAACTCAAGGCTAAAAATATGTCTCGCACTGTCACTCAGACACTAGAATAAATAACAGGTACCGTTGTATTAAACAAATATTTTTGATCAAAAGCTTACCGAAAATTAAAACTTTCTGTTCTTCACCAGGTATACGACATTTGATCTTCTGAAATTTATCCCTTGCATCTTTGTCTGAAAAAGAAAGCAATTGAGACTTCTTTAGAAAGCTTAAAATATAGGATATGTTGTAATTGAATGAATGGAAGCAGACTTCTTTAGCAAGCCAAAAATAAGATATGTTGTGATTGGCAGAATGGAGCCAGACTCTGATTAATAATATATCTCAATATTATCTTGTTATCAAAGATTTTGCTCTCATATTGTAATTGAAAATCTCCATAGATGAACTACTCAACTGGCTGCTAGCTCTCATTTTTTTCTGGAAGACTTCGCATTGTAAAAAAAGGTTATATATGTATGTGAACTTGGAAACAACACTATGTCAGATATAGAGATGGGCCGATGTGTCAGTATCGGTATGTGTCAGTGAAGGCGAAGTCGAAAAATACTTCGAAAAAGCATCAATTTTTTTTGTATTCATCCAATTGATATTCAGCGAAGATATCCCATTTTTTTAGTCAAGTGCCCTATAAAATATATTCATGAATTTTCCCCCAGCGAAATATACAAGAAAAAATTGCATTGGAAATTTTGATAGCGGTCTGTGTGTTTTATCTGCTAAGATTTTCTGAAAGTCTTGAAGACAGTTGTTTGCCTCACTCGTATGCAGAAAGGACATTTTAATGTGTTTAAAGTATCGCATGTAGATTTTTACGAGATTAATTTGAAATCTGCCTCGATTTTTTAAGGTAGTGCTGTAAATAATAAGCGGCAGTCTACATGGCCTCAACATCAGGATTGTCTACAGGTCGCAGAAGTGTAGCTTGGCATTTTTTAAAGAGTTTGAGAATGACCGAAGCAAAGTTGTGTGCACAATATGCGAAACGCATCTAGCAGGGGGGGGGGGGGTCATCAGGGATATCTTACAGTATGACTAATTGGAAAAAGCGTCTTTTCAGTAAGCATAAAATTGAACAGGATGAGAAAGAAAAAGTGTTAGAAAAATCCTCTACTCTGATGGAGCCGAAGCCCACAAAAATCAAGAAACAGCAACACAACTTTCAGCAAACGATTGAGCAGACATGGGAAAAGAGAAAAATTTGGATATAAATTCAAGGGCAAAGGAAATACATCTCAAAATTTTTGAAATGATGACTCTTGACTGTCAATCGTTTTCTATCGTGGAGAACCTTGGCTTTTGCAGATTGGTAAACAAGTTAGAACCGCGGTATGTAATTCTGGGTCGGAAATACTTCAAAGAAAACATAATCCCAACAATTCATGCATACGTTATGGATAAAATGCATTAAATTCTTAGAGGCGCTGAGAATATCATCTTCACAACTTATATGTGGACATCAGGATCTGGAACAGGAAGTGCGTTTATTAGTTCAACGGTACATTGTTTGGATAAAAATTTTGTGCAAAAAAACAGCAGTATTACGAGTACATCCCTTTCCTGGTTCACACACAGCAACCAACATCACAGAAATGATAAATCAAATTCTCATTGGATTTGATATATTATTCCATAAAATCCATATCTTTTTAACGGACAACGGCGCAAATTTCATAAAGGGTATGAAAGAATTCGGTCATGCTGGATTGTCATGCTTTCTTCATACTCCATTCAGTTAGTTGTCCATGATTGTATACTGGAACCATAAGCAGTGAAGAATGTCGTTTCATTGTGTAAAAAATTGCGGGTCACTTCAGCCACTCGTAGTTGGCATGTAATAAACCGGGAGTGTTTTCAGACGCAGCATAGGGCACCACCATACAAAATACTGCAAGATGTTCCTACATGTTGGAATAGCACGTACCTCATGATGGATTGCATACTTGAACAGAAAAATGCAATAAACAGCTACTGTTTTGAAACGCCAAACATGCCAGTTTTTAATGCTAAACAATAGAATTTGATTGAAAAAGACACCAGCTTGTTCAAAATCTTCCACCAAACAAAAGTGAAAATGAGTGCAGCTGATGGTATTGTCTCCAAAAGAATTCCATAGGTTAAATTTCTGAAGACATTCATCGGAAAAGCAAAAAGCGCCCAGCATTTACTGGCATAACTGAAATGCTAAACACTGTGGATGCATCAATGACAGCTAGATTAACCAGATATTTGACTGATACGAATACAGTCTTGGCTACTTTCCTGGATCCGTGGTATATGAAAGTTTTTTTTTCAAAAATATGCAGCCCAAGTGGTTTTTCTTGTGATAAAGAAAGCATTCTGCAAGTTTATTTGAATCTTGGAGCAAGAGGGAGGCTGGGGAACAGGAAATAATAACCCGCAAAAGTGACATCAGCAAGCACCGACTCCTCGGTAAGTTCAGGACCTGATAATCACAAGGACTACAATTTTGATACTTATTTTAGGCAAGTGGTAGGGCAAAAGAAGGTAACCGAGTCCAATGATGAGCATTTTCCACCAAGGGATCCTGAACAAAATGCAACAATAAAAACAGAAGTTGAGCGGTACCTGGAAATGCAAAACCTGGCAAACAGTGGGAGTCTGCTATGATGGTGGAATGAAAACAAAATCCATTTACCCTATCTGTGGGAACTGGCTAAAAAATATCTATCCGCCCCATCCTCATCCATTGAAAGTGAAAGAATATTCAGCATTGGCGAAAATGCTTACAACCCACATAGAAACAGATTGAATCCAGACACAGACGAATCCTTGATGTTTCTGAATTTTAACCTTAGAATCGACCCAGTGAAAAACTGAATATATAATTAGTTCACAATTAGTTGAACTTCAACACCTATAACTTTGGACTTGATTTTCCATTCGTATGAAAAAATATTTTTAACTAGTAGACTTTCATATACAGATTACTTTACACTGTTCTGAGAAAAGTTTCTAAAATTTTTTGTGTGGTCATTCCATTTCCCCAAAACATGCATTTGTGTATTGGGTCCTTTTTCCACAATCAGAAATATTTTGAGCAAGTATGTTATTTTAAGTTTGGGTCACTGGGGAATCGTGCTGCTAAGGCGCGAACCATCTGTGGTTTGTGCATGCTTGTCAAGTTCAAATGTCTGTTCAGGTTAGCGTGAACGATTTTATTTAAACTTCCGATTTTATAAAATAAAAATACATCATTCCACTGTCCCTACTTTTCGACTCAGGTGACCCATTAGTTGCGTACCCATGTATGCCTCAAGGCAGCTTCAATCAATATATTTGCATCCATGAAAGTTCACACTCGAATGGATCCAAGAGCGCAACAGTGCAAACGTAGGTAGGCGCAAACATATGTGAGTACAGAAGTATGTGGAAACAAAAAGCCTTTAACATATTTAATAAAGTACTCGGTATCGGCAGCATCGGTATCGAATTATAAATTAAGGAGATGGTATCGGTATCGGCGGAAATTTCGGTATCGGCCATCACTAGACTGATATAGGGTTTGAATAGCTGGAAAAAACTGATTCAGTAGACTGTTCAGACTTATTGTTGCTAAACTTGGATTTCAGCTCAGTGGGTTGGTTTCTTGGATGAAAATGATTTTTAAGAAACAACAGGAAAAAATTCAGGAAAATAAATGTATCAAATAAAGAGATTTATTTTGACATCATCATGGAACAATGTTATAAAAATATCATCAATAAATTGTGCATTAAGAGTGCTCATATGTCACGAAAAAAATAAATAAACACATCCTTGATACTGTATACTTAGGATAAGAGCTCTGACAATCTGCTACTCACCACAGCACAATGCAGGAAACACCGAT